>JAHTLZ010003305.1:2628515-2642176 GCA_023846285.1 Phrynocephalus versicolor
TCACTGTAATCAAAACAATGTTTTTGATTACGATGATAGGCTTGGTGCACCAAAGACAAAACTGTCATACAAAACTGACGAAAGCTGATCTGCTTAATGTATTTCATTTCCTGCTAATTCACTATTGTTTATCAGTCTGGACATTTCCCTAAAACATACTTGATGTACAATGTTTCTTCATTTCTAGTTAGGTGAACTCATGCAGCTTATTTTTGTAAAGTTCAATATCCGTGCCAGACTGGTGAGGCAGTGTGCATGCTATGTGATAATTACAGCCCTTCATCAGCTTTAAGTCATTAAAAAAATTCTGAGCACCCATTCTTTTAACTGTAAATTTGCTTGTTTGTAAAAACTGTAGCTGTGCTGCAACCCAATTTATGTCAGGCTACTCACAAAAATCTTCCAGCACTATCACTTGGTCCAAAAATTGCCCGTGCCAGACATTCGTCAGGAACTGGCTGGACAGATCATATCATTCTGGTGCTGTATACTTGTGACTAGTTTCCTATTAAATATTGGGCTTGATTCAAGATGCCTCTTATTATAGCTAGAGAGGGGGAAAGCTGTCAGTTTCTTATCCTCTCCTATTCATATTTAAAAAACACACAACACCAGACACCCTAGCATAGATTCAGAAATTGTTTGCATATTTTACTAAACTCTTCAAAAATAAACTGAAACAAAAATATCTCAAAACTGCATGTCAGAATTGTACAAAATTATTTCCAGCACGGAGAAGACCATGAAAAAAGATCTAAATTTTAATCCCAATTTCAATTTCTAACACAAATTCCAGTGGACCATTTGAGCCACTACATTATGACACTGTTTTTAACTGGCGTTAAACTTTCATGCCTCTTTGGCTGGGTGGCAAAGAAGCCCCAAGTCCGAGTGGAGCCCCATTAGTGAGAGGAGAATAGATGAGTGCAAAAGCCAGGATTATTTAAGTTGCGGAACCTATATTCCATAGACCGTACAGAATTAGCATCATGAGGAAAACTGCCTTGTTCTTCCCATATTTAATTTTGCTGCCTTTATAGAACATGGCTTTTAAAGGGAGGGAGAAGTGTGTCCTGATCCCCATACAATTGAGGATTCTAAATTAACGTTCATCCATGTGTGTTTGAGAAGCCGAAAAGATCCAATTTCATTTTCATCTGTTACAGACCAAGATCTTGAACAAGAGCTGCAGAAAACATGATCCAGCTATGCCATTGGTTCCCAACCTTGGGTAACCCAGGTGTTCTTGGACTGCAATTCCCAGAAGCGTTCACCATCATCTGTACAGTCAACCAGATGTATCTGTTGTGGATGTTGAGGGGAACTGGGAATCTTTTGAACATCTAATGGTTTGCTCCCAGTCCCTACTTCTCATGCTGGAAACAAACAGGCATCTCTCTCAAGCAAGCAATTTTTTTTGGAAGTAGCTGGATGGTGACTGGCTAAAAACAGAAACAACTAAGACCTTGGCCTGGTCTTTCAAGCCAATCCATATGTTCCGTTTTGTTCAGTATCAATGTGTTAAAAATTGTAAGAACAGACTCTGTGGAGGTTTCTTTCATTGCTTGATTTCTGAGTGTGCTTCTCTCCCCACAACCCCATGAGCATTTAATATAGGCTAAGGTTCACAGCTAAACTTGTCATGATCCCAGAAGCTTATAAGGGACAGCTGTAGAAGTTTACATAATCATTTTCTTCCAAGAAAGTGAAGGTTTGCGAGTCAGGGATATTAATTGCAACTGAAGCGTATACAGTGTTCTTGGTATAGTCCAACGCAAGCTTCTAGACATGCTTGTAGAAAACGTTTGCTTTGCATCTTTCACACAGCCCGAATAGAATGTTTTCAAGTAAAGAGTTTCCAAGAGACAATAATTTTAAGTTCTAGATGCTGGTGTTGATAAACTCGCAATTACACTGTGCTGTTCATTTGCCTTTCCATAAAATTATCAGGGGGCGGTGGGCGGGATCAGAAAATGAATTTCTTAGGACAGCCTGTCCCAGTGACTCAGTCATAAAAAATGTTACTGATACCAGACTCTGATGCTGTTGTTTCTTCTGTCATAACAATGCATTTGATATTCATATTATACAGAGGAAAACACCACCACCCTATATTTGAAATGGGCACAGCTAACCAGAAATAAATGGTTTTGAATATTTTATGTAAATCCTCTAGAAAATGAGAAAGCAAAAAATAAGATCAACCCCTGGTCATGAACATTGTGGAAGAGTAACAGTCATGTTAGCCAGTTCTTCAGTCTTCAAAAATGGCTTTTTCTGGGCATCTTTTCAGTTAACATTTTTATGTAATGGCAATATTTAGCCTTTATGTTTGGCTAAGCTTGTTACATTCTGTGTTCAAAAGCAATATAATGATGTTCAATATATCAAACCAGGGATGAGGATGAGATTATGCTGGTGTTTCATCTCTTTCTAAAACATGAGATGTGTACGGATCCATTTGCAGACACATTACCTTGTGTGGAGAGTGCATGGCAGAGCATCAGAGTCCGTGGCACTGGAAAAAGAAGAATGCTGCTTATACAGTATATCATCTTATAGTGATTAACACTGGGCAGCAATCTGGACAGCTCACAGGATAAATTTTCAGTCTACATATTACCTCATCCACCCACTCTGTAACTTGGATACTCAATTTACTGACCATGGAAGGCTGGAAGGCTGAGTAAACCTTGAGCCAGCTACCTGGGATTGAACCTGGGTCATGAGTAGAGCTCTGCGATTCACACAAATGACAGAAATTGTATGCCTTCAAACAAAGATGGAAATACCACTGTTTCTTGCAACTGATGCTTCTTACTCATTCTACCTGGAGATGATTCGGTGATCAAAGACAACATAAAAACAAGTCAGTGCTAGCTAATTCCCCCCCTTGTAATAGGATATTCTGATTGAAACCTTCCTCAGCAATCAAGCATGTAAATTAAGCTCATGATTATCTTCCAACACAAAGGAGCATTGTGCATACAAATAATCTCATATGCTATGGTAAAGAAATGGCTGTCACAATCACGACTTGAGGCAGCACCTCTTTTAAAAAAACAGTCACCTCTTTAATCTCAATAAAACTACAGTGGTACCTTGTATAAAGGAATTAATTCGTTCCAAATTAAATTCTGTTAAAAATTTTTTCCTTTATACAAATTTCGCATAGGAATGCATTGAAAACAGAGTGATCCCTAATCATGACCATTTTATGTTGTATGGATTCGCCCCATAGACAATTCTGTTAAGCAGATTTCTCCTATCTCCAGAATTTTTTATGTTGTACAGATTTTATGTTATACAAACTGTTTGTTATATGAGGTTCCATGTACATGGCTTAAATTATAAATAAGGAGAGCTGTTTCTTCTTACGGCTTTGACAAACAGATATTTTCCACTGATATAAGTATTTGTTTAAAATCCACCAATGAGCCCACCTCCATTAAAATGTGTTCCAGTCCACTATTTGCATATTAAGTAGTTAACTGGAAGGAGGTGAATTCACTGGACTCTTCTCAGTAGAAGTACATACCATACTTCTAGAAGAGAAGATACTGTTGAGGAACAAATTAAGGCAGAGGAACAAAATATTTTCTCTGTTCAATTTTTCTCCCATCTCATCATGTATGTTTTCACAAGCTTGAAATCCCCCTCAGATGCTTACATTGTTTCAGCTCTGTTTATTTCCAGCCATGCCCAAAACGGGGGTGAAGTATATTTACTTTGCTAAGCTTTAAATGATTTTTATTTGAATGATTTCATTTCAAATAAACTCTGAAGTATCACATGGACTATAGTGGACATTGTGGTTCTTTAATCTAAGTCTATGATGAACAGAACTAGTGTGTTATTACAAGGCCATAATATTTTCAACATCTATCTCTTTTTTGAGCAATAATTCTTTCTTTCTTTCTTTCTTTCTTTCTTTCTTTCTTTCTTTCTTTCTTTCTTTCTTTCTTTCTTTCTTTCTTTCTTATCCCATCATTCTTTCAATGATGTGTTACAGAGTGATTTCCTAATCACAATCTTGCTGTACTGTGTACCTGCTTGCATTATAGCAGCAATATCTAATTGTGGTATTTGCTCATGTATGCTTAAATTAGAATGTGCAAATTTGTCTTCTGTGAAGAATGTCCTCCATTCTGCTGCGCCTTACCCTCCATGTCCTCCATCTTGGCCCTGTTTGTTCTCCTTTTTGGTGACAGACTTTTGGGCACAACAGGTGGCTCAGGCCCAGCTACTTCCACCCATTCCAAGAACTATGAAGGCCAGCTGTTTGTTGTTCCTTCTTTTTACGTTGGTTTCATTGGAATCTCGAAAACAAAAGAATGCAATTTCAAACTTTATTGCTGTGTAGTATCAGGGCTCAATTTGAAAATAACAGTCCTCATAGGGGGAAGAGTTTAGCAATCATTCCCAGTGGCCACCATTTTCTCCAGAAGTCTTTGGGCACTGCATCAATGACAAAAATGATGTAGCCATGACTTGCGGTGCAGTTATGTTGCCCCAGATCTATGCAATGTCCAATACAGAGATGACTAGAACTTTCTAAGCTGGTACATACTCATCTCACACATGCTCATTCTCAAGCCTCATATTCCTGGGGATTTTTTTCCCTCAGGGGGAAACAATTTTTAAATGAGTACAAATTTGTTTTTCTTTATAAGGCTCAAATATTACTTATGAGGCAGTCAGGGACTGCCTCTGTAGTGTTTGCTTATCTTATGCTTTATTATACTCACTGAAGCTATTTGAAAACCCTTAATATAGACTTCTTTTTGCAAACAGGATATCTTAAGGCTTCCCAGGTTTTATGTGGAGATTTAGGCGGCCATGCAGGGGAAGTTGGGGCTATGATTCAATACAGTTTAGGATTCAACATATATTAGATAAAGGCTTTATTACTACTTTCTCTTTATGCATACTTTCTCTTTTGCTGAATGATCAGTGAGTATAATTCACTTGGTCAAAGATGTTTCAGAATCCTTTTACTATAATTTAGCATACTGGGGGACTAGTGTGGATCATTATATTTATTTATTTATTTTATTTTATTTACAAGATTGTTTTAGCCATCCCACTACCAGGTGGTAGCTTTCCATGTCTGTTTCTCAGAATTTACAGGTTTAATGGAGTGGTGGTGATCCAGAAGCATCTCTTGTCTATTAACCAGAAAAAGAGCAAAGAATGATGCAATCCAGATGTAGGAACAATGTTTGTAATCAACAAAAATATAATCTGGCATTTATAGCATTTCCGATTACTGTATGTGGTCTGCTTTCCAAAATGTTGCATTTAGTGATTTTTAACCATTTTCTTTCTGTACCGAAACAAGCACCGATGGTCTCCATCAGCACTTGCTTCTGTAGTGGAAAAAATGTTTTAAAAACCCACTGCTTCTCCTGCTATGCCCCCGATTATTTTGTGTGTGGGGGGGGGAGAAGTTGTGGGTTATTTAAGTGCTTTTTTTTGGCTACAGAAGCAAATGCTGATGGTCACCATCGGCCCTTGCTTCTGTAATGAAAAAAAAGTTTATAAAACCCACCACTTCTCCCGCTTTGCCCCCAACTGGGGGGGGGGGAGGAGAAGCAGTTGGTTTTTAAAACATTTTCTTTTTTGCCACCCAAAGCCACACACAGCATCTGATCAACACATGGGGTGGGGAAAATGTTTTAAAAGCATGTGCTTTTCCCGTGCCCGATGGGGGTAGGGGAAACTCCAGGCGTCTTAAACTTTTTTTGCCACCCCAAGCACTGATCAGTTGGTGTACGGAGCTTTAGATGGCAAAAAAAAAAAAAGTTTAAAAAGCTCACATTTTTTTCCCATGCATTGGGGGATACTGCGGGCTTTTCCCCACAGGAATGCATTGCTTCAATGCATTCCTATGGAAAATGAAAAACAAAACAGAACAAAATGGAAATTTCTATTTCGTTTCGTTTCATTTTTCTTTGATTGGTCATTTCAAAAAACAAAACAAAAAATAATTTCATGCCCATCTCTAGTCACATTAGATGTAGTTATTGAGGAAATCTAACTTTTCTATAATCAAGAAATGTCGTTCTGACAGAATGGATATGTGATAAGATGCTATCAACAAATCTAAATAATAGGTAACTTCAGGATTCCTGCAATGCAGAGGAAATGTGTGTTTGAGCAGACAAGACTTTCCTCTTTATCTTCTGTTTTGCCCTTAGTCAAATTGTTCCAAAGAAAGATATTTTATTACCTATCCAATATGGCAGAAATCATTGTACAAAATATTATCTCTGAGTGTTTCATATTACGTGCCTCTCTTTCTTACCAAAGCAGTGAAGATAACTTGGAAATATTGCCAAGGTCCCTAAGGCTATCAAATTCAGAGATACGTCCCATACGGTTTTCCCTAGCCAGACTGTGTTCGTATTACGTTTCCTTTTGAGGAGGCACATTCTGCTACATTACTACATCTGTAGAACAGAAGGGGCAAAGGTATGTGTGATGTTCCTATGCTACGGCCCGGGCCCTTTCACAGGCTATTGACAAGCACCGCCATTAATTTGGTCTCCTGCTGCCACCAACTAGTTTCTCTAGTAAATTAATGCTTTCCAGACTGATTCAAATTGAATAAAGATAAAGGAAGATTGATAGAGGAAGTTCATTTAACAAAGTAGAAGTAAAAGCATAAAGTGTAATTTTTTAAGGTACAAACAAAAGGAAGAATATAGTTTCAATAGACTTAAGCTAGTTACATACAAAGTTGGTAAGTAGCACACCCTGTTCTTAAGTTTATAGACACTCAACACTTAAATACTCACATAAATTTTTAACACCCTATTTCTTCTCTTCTGGGTACTCTCTCTGTCCCTATCTGACAAACACCATGATGGGCTGAACCTTAAAACTACTCTAGCAACTAGAGATGGGCACAATACAAAAAAATGGTGTTTTGGTTTTTTGTTTGTTGTTGAGAGGTCTGTTTCAGTTTCAGTTTCCGTTTGTCGTGAATTTTTGGAAAAATTTCATTACCGTTTTTTGTTTTTTTGTTTGTCATTTCTACCCGCTTTTTGCACGATTCTTAAAGCATTTCCGTGCACAGGCATCCCCCAACGCCCCAGACCAGAGGGAGAATGCTAAAAAAATGGATGCTGGCAGAGACACAGTATAGACTAGGTATGCAGGGAGGCTGTAAAGGCAGCGGCGGGCGTTGCCCAGGGTGCAAGGCAGCCGCAGAGTGACTGCACTGCGGTGCAAGGGAGGGTACTCACCGAGAGGTAAGCAGCACGCACGCACACAGGGAGGCTGCAGGACTAAAGCTAGAGTCGCAGAGACAGCAATCCCACCCTAACTCCCACCAGAGACTGCAAGGAAGACGGGGGCTGCCAGACCTTTTTATGCCCTCTGTGGCTGCCAGACCTGCCCACCCAGTCTGAAACCTGGGCATGCTATTGGTTGAACATGATCCCATCACATGGCTTGCCTCCATTTTGTGGCTGGTGGCAACATCCATTTTAAAGGGAAAAGAAAAATACATCACGGTGGGAGAAGACAAAAACAAACGTTTTAAGGACCCCAACCCACCTGGTAGGTATTATCAGACAATATAAATAATTATCTCTGTGTTTTTATGGATGCCCAGGTCGTTTTTTAACATTTAAAACAGCTCATTTCATTGAGCGTCGCCATTAACGGAAACGAAACGTAACGACCACAATTTTCGTGGTTCTGTTCATTTTGTTGCATTTTCATCACAATTTTCGTTTGTCATTTCATTACGTAGCAGAACGACGAACGAATAATGGAAACAAAAAAAATGTTCGTTCCGTGCCCATCTCTACCAGCAACCATTAAAGCAAGTCAGAAAAAGCAAGTAAATAATTCATGACAAAAGGGTAACCGCCACAGTATAATCTTCCAGGTGTTGCTTGAATGGAACTTGCTTCAGTCCACAACCAGCATAGTCAAGCCTTTCTCCTTTCTAGACAATACAGTAATACTATGCTGTCCTGATTTGTCAGATTCTGAATGCCTGGATGGGCTCCTGGTGCTTATAAACTCCTGCTGCTTGTACTGAAAAATATGAGCGCAGTTCCTTCTGAGGCTAACAGCATGCTGTCATATCTATCATGCCTGGTGGAAACGGCATGAGCAGTTTAAGTGTGCCAGGCAAGATTCTTCCCTGGACAGACATTATTTGTTTCTGAAAAGGAAATGACATGACAGGGGCTTGGACTAGAAGAGCTCCAAGGTCCCTTCCAACCCTATGATGACTCTATGATTCTATTATTCTGAATTTTTAAGGCTTCCCAGTTTTTACTTTTTAGCGCCAGGAAGGCTAGGGCCATGGAACCACAAGATGGAGAAAGATTTGCCTTGCAAGGATGTCTCAGAAGGCAGGGTCTGAAAAGGACTGCCAACCAGCACAGATACCTTCCTCTTATCTATGGCAAGCTCCTATTGCATTGCACCCTTCAGCTCTTCTTCTGGTGTCCCTTGACCACCCTTGGACAGGGACCAGAAGGTGAAGTTGCACTGCATACCCTCTGCCTAAAACAGTTGCTCTACTAAGAGCTTGGAAAAACAGCCTTTTCCCAAGCTCTGGATCTTGGGTGTGATATCCATATACCAAACTGAGCTGCCTCCCTCCTTCAACTGCACCACTGAGAGAGGTATGAGGAAAATCAGATGGGTTCCAACAGCAGGAAAAAGAAAAGAAGGAAGGAAATAGTGGTGTCCTTCCAAACAGGTTTGGTGAGATCCTAACATTCACTGGCAGCAAATGATCTCATGAAAAGGAAAGCAAACACTCTTACCACTTTAGTTTGCCAGAATTCTCTCAGTCAAAAAATATCTTGGGCTGCATCTCATTTCACTACAAGATGTGCTATATGTCAGGAGACAAATAGGATGCAGGTTTTCTCTTCACTTTGAAGATAATCATCAGCGTCAGCTCCACCACAAGGCAGAATGAGAGACAGCAGCTGAACCCACAGATATTGAAAGCAAGCAGATTTTGAAAATAGACCATTACTGAATTTAATATAATTTAATTTAGGATTCTTTCTTTCTATTTTCAGGGATAGGAAAATGTACTTGGGGTGGGGTGCTCTGTCTCATGCACCCAATAATTTGACTGGCTTGGTTATTACATACCACAATAAGAGTGAGAAGGAATGTATTATTTATTTATTATATATTATGCTTCTAGATATAAGCAGAACACATTTTTGCTTTTGGACTGCCCATCTGGCAACCAGACCACTCTTGGTGGTTTACAACAGCCATACATAATATACAACAGGGATGAATAACTATAGAATAATATTAATAAACTAAAAATAAAAAAAGAAATTTAAACAACTGACGTTTAAACATTAACAGCAAAGCATGACACATTAAAACCACAGTAGGAGCCCCGTATCCACAGGGGATTGTTTCCCATCCGCCCCATGGATAATGAAATCCATGGATAAGAGTGAAAGCTCTTATCCAAGGGTGCCAGGGTCAAAACAGTGGGAGAGCCCACCAACACCCCAGGGAACCCTACCATGGTGCCAAGCCACCTCCACCACTGACCTGCCGGGTGGGTGGGCAGGTTCCCCTGGGGCGTGCGACCTCCTTCTCCTCCATCACCCAGCTGGTGGGCAGACAGGCTAGCGGTCTTGAGCTGCTTGGCCACCTCTGCCAAGCTTACAGGTGGGTGCACGGTCTACCCCCTTGCTCGGATCTCCACCCCACCCCCCCAAACGTAGCTGGTACCACAGCCAGGCATATATGGGCTGCATCCGCCTGGACCAATCGCAGGCTCATTGCTGCTACCCCCCCACCGCAGCAGGGCAGAGCAGGGCTGCATCTGCCTGGACTGGATGTGGGCTCCCCACTGCTACCCCCTCATTGCTCCTATCCCCCCCACAAACACACTGTAGCTGGCACTGCACCTGGACAGAGAAGGCCTGCATCCGCCTGGACCAGACACAGGCTCCCTGCTGCTACCCCCCCCAACACTCCGATCTCCCCCCTCTCACCAGCTTCAGGCCCCAACATTGTGTGTGGGCAGGCTCTCTGGGGCTACGCTGCCACCTCTGCGGCCTTGCCAGGGCCAGCGTGTCCATTAAGGCAAACTAGGCAGTTGCCTAGGGTGCCAAAATGGACAGGGGGTGCTGCCCAGCCTGCTGCCCCCCGCTGCCCACCACCACCGGCCACTGCCGTGCATCCCCCACCGCCCATCGCTGTCCGCCCACCGCCCCCTGCCACCACAGCCTGCCCCCCCGCTGCCACCCCCCACCGTTGCCTGGAGTCCTGCCCCCCACCGCCGCCGCCCCATCCCCTCCGCCCTTCACCTAGGGTGCAAAAAACCCTAGCGCCGGCCCTGGGCCCTGCCCCTACCCAGCTCGTTAGCAGGTGGGCCCTCCTGAGGTGTGTGGCCACCTCTTCCGCCGCAGACATCATTTCCAAGAATGCAGCTGGGCGGGCACTCTTGGGCCACTCTGGTTCTTCAACCGCTATTGCTGCTGCTGCCCACCTGGTTGGCAAACAGACAGCCGGCCCTCCTGACCCTGCCTCCTCCTCCTCCACCACCACACCACCACGACACCAGGGCCAGGGGTAACCCCTGAGCCTGTCTCCTCCTCCTCCTCCTCCTCCATGGCCTGAGGTCTGCAGCTGCCTCCTCCTCCATCACCTCAGCCTGCGCTGACCATCCTTCTTGAGAGATTGGAACATTTTACTGTTCATCCAAATAGCTTCGTCAGTCTGAGGAAAGCTAGTTGTCAGCCCTCCATTTCATAGTTCACTTTGACCTCATGTCATCCTGGTCTGAAATAGGTTCATAAGATGAACAATGCCCTGAATAGGCATGTTAGGTGAACAATAGGCTCATTAGGTGGACAACGGCCCACCTTTATAACCTTCCCAACACCCACAAAGTGTGAGTCATTAGTCATGGCCTTGTTGGTGGAGGTTGAAGTATTCTTGATTTGTCTGGGGCAATATGTGTAGGGGAGAGAGGACAGATAGGGGAATATGAATGGGATGGACCTGTGCAATTGGACATCCATGTGTTCAATTGCAACTCCTCTTGAGCCATTATAAAAACAGCCCACATATCTGATGCCTTAAACATCCTTCTTTCCTGGTTGCCCAAGTTTGTAACAACTTAGGTGGGTGGTCAAGCAGCTGGGTGGCTATGATTCAGGAGATGGTAGGGTTTATTAACTAAGTTTATTGAAAACAATCCTCAGCTATCTAGGCCTACAATATTTCTTTCCAGGTCCTGCTCCCTCCTTCCAGAAAAAAAAAATATCTGCATAGATAAACTGTACTTTGCATTCCTGTAAATAGACTGATGCTTTTGAATGTCCTTCCCCTCTCCCTCCATATACACAAATCAACTGATGTGAGCAATATCTGTATAGAATGGAAAGATTTAATGATGCTTGCCCATTTTAGACAGTCTATAAAAGTGCACTTTCAGTCTCTCTAACAAACGGAAAACAGAATAATTTTGTGCCCACTCTGCAAAAAGGTGGGGCACAATCCAATTTTGGCTATAAGTAGCCATTATGGGTGGTGCGCCACATACGTTCACTTTCGCCAGGCTTCTTCACCTTTTTCCCAACACTACCTGCCACCCTGAGGAGCACAGTGGTGCAAGGTGGGTTGAGAGTAAATAAAGATGTTGAAAACTTGAGTAAGCCAATTCTTTCTAGTTTACAGTTTTTTCACATGCTGTAGGCGCCTGGAGTAGGAACTGGCAAGCCACTCCAGTATTCCTGCTAAGAAAACTCCATGGACATGGGGTTACAAAGAGTCGGTCACAACTGTAATGACACAACACACACACACATGGACAGCAAACAAAACGGTTTTCCTCTTGGTTTTTTGAGGCACACTTTTAATAAATGTACATTGGATATCTGGCCCCAAAAGATTTCAAGATGGAAGGGCCATGGAAGGAAAGTAACAAAAAGCAGATGTTTGGGAGTCACGAAAATTGGTGTGTAGTCCAGATTGCTTCACCAATTCTTCTCCTGTTTTCCCCTCCTAAAAATATGACACATAGATGGAGGATGACTCAGAAAGGCCAAACTTTATCCCTGAACAGATGAGACTATGGGAAGGCTATCATGAATAGACTGAGGTTGAGAAATATCCATCACTTGCCATTGGGATGGGCACAAAACTGAAAAATAATGTTTTGCTTCATTTTGTTTTGTTTATAGAGTAGTTTCATTTTATTTCATCACAAAATGAATTTTACGAAATGCTCAAGCTCTCCCCTGGAATCCCTTAAAATTTGAAAAGATTTGGGTTTCAGGGAACCCCTTGAAATTTGAAAAGGTTTGAGTTTCAGAGAATGGAGTTATTAAGCTCTAAAGGTAGTGTGGGGATTAGAGACAGGCATGGAACGAACATTTTTTCGTTTCCGTTACCGTTTGTTGTTTCCGTTACGTAACTTAACGAAAAATGAAAATTGTGATGAAAATGCAACGAAACGAACAGAACCACGAAAATTGTGGTCGTTACGTTTCGTTTCCGTTAATGGTGACGCGCAATGAAATGAGCTGTTTGAAATGTTAAAAAAATGCCCTGGACATCCGTAAAAATGCAGCAATAATTATTTATATTGTCTGATAATACCTACCAGGGGGGTTGGGGTCCTTAAAATGTTTGTTTTTGTCTTCTCCCATTGCGATGTATATTTCCCCCCTTTTAAAATGGATGTCGCCACCAGCCACAAAATGGGGACAAGCCATGTGATGGGATCATGTTCAACCAATAGCATGCCCAGGTTGCAGACTGGGTGGGCAGGTCTGGCAGCCACAGAGGGCATAAAAAGCTCTGGCAGCCCCCGTCCTCCTTGCAGTCTCTGGTGGGAGTTAGGGTGGGATTGCTGTCTCTGCGACTCTAGCTTCAATCCTTACAGCTTTCTCTCATGGTAAAGTGTGCCAATAATACACCCCTTCAATTAAGCACCCCTGCACCATAGTTAGAGCTTAATAACGTCATTCCCTGAAACCCAAACCTTTTCAGATTTCAAGGGCTTTCAGGGGAGAGCTTGAGGAAGCTCCACTGCCATTTCCATTAAAATGAATTGTTTCATTTTTGGTGGGGGGGGGATGGCATCTTGTTTCATTTTGTAACAAAACACTGGCTGGTGTTTTGCTTCATTTCAAAACTTTTTATAATCTTATGACACGATGAAACTGTGTGCCATTTTTCATAAGGTGCCCATCCCTACTGGTAACATATATAGTCTTGCCACAAGAATGCTGCCTTTAGGAAATCAAGCATTCCCTTTAAGGGAAATGAGTATTTTATGAATAAAGATTGCTTGACAATTGCCCAAATAGCAGAGCTACCTCATTATGATCCATAGAAACAGTTTAAAGGCTCAGACTTTGTGTTCCAAGCCAAGTTTGATATGCAGCAAGAAGAAAAGAAGCAAATAAAAGGTAGGTCTGTTCCTTGTGGTGTGTCGTGTCATTAAATAACTTCAGACTCATTTTCAAAGAAGCCATAAAGTCCATGTCAAAAAATGTGCTACAGAATGTAAAGAGGGAAGAGCTAAAACATATTTGTCTATTATTAAACTGCCCAATTTAATGGTGTGGATCAGTACATTCAAATGAATATCTATCTATCTATCTATCTATCTATCTATCTATCTATCTATCTAT
>JAHTLZ010003305.1:2642186-2661891 GCA_023846285.1 Phrynocephalus versicolor
TATCTATCTATCTATCTATCTATCTATCTATCTATCTATCTATCTATCTATCTATCTATCTATCTATTCCCCAATTAGTGCATATGTACTATTCTGGGTAGTGAACAATATTTGAGCTACAAGCAAACAACCAAAGAGACAATAAATCAAACAATAGTGCAAAAACACAATGGACTAGACATATAAAATAAAAAACACACGGTTCAAATATTGTAGAACACAGAACTGCTTCTGTGATTTGGTAGAGTGAGGAGACAGGCTGATGAAGATCTATGGTGTTCTCCAGGATAGAAAGTCATTATTGCATTGTATTGCCTTTGAAAGGGATTTGGGGATGTTTTTGCTCAGGTATCAAAACAACTTATGAATCGTGACCTGTTGGAGAAGGGACAGGAATTAGAGGTGGGCCCAAAACAGAAAGCCAATGGTTCAGTTTGTTCTGTTTCAGGCCCACCCTTGGTTTGGTTTGGTTCAGGGTTGTATGGTTTTTTTTAAAAAAAATTGTACGAACCCGAACCGAGCCAAACTGGTTTGAATCCGACTTACTGGCGGAGGCAGAAGCAGCGATCCTGGCAGTTGCCACTGGAATGTCCAACAAGCCAGCCAGGAGAGCACTCCCGCAGCTGCGCGGAACCCTCCTGTGGTCGGGCATTGCTGAAGCTGCCGACAAGCCAGCCGGGAGAGTGCTTCTGCGGCTGTGGAGAGCCCTCCCGGGGCTGGGCACCGCCGAACCGCTGACAAGCCAGCCAGGAGAGTGCTCCTCCGGCCACGGGGAGCCCTCCTGGGGCCAGGCATCACGGATGGTTTGGTTCATTCTGTTTTGGGCCCACATTTGGTTTGGTTTGGTTCAGGTTCATATGAATTTTTTTTAAAAAAAATCGTACAAACCCAAACCAAGATTAACTGGATCGAGTCTGACTTACCAGAGGTGATGGCAGTGGTGGCAGCGGTGATCCTGGTGACTGCCACCAGAGCCACAGAAAAGCCAGCCGGGAGAGCGTTCCCATGGCCAGGAGCCACCAGAGATGACAACAAGCCAGCTGGGAGAGAGCTTCTGCAGCCGTGGAAAGTACTTCCACATCCAGCTTGTAGGCGGCTCTGGTGGCGGCCAGTCTCGGGAGGGTTCTCTGTGGGAGTGGGGACACCCTCCCACCTGACATGTCTTTTGCTTCTCCCCCCCCCCGAAGCCAGCGCCTAGCGGCTGCTTGGTACTAGCTTTTTAAAAAGCCCACTCTCCCCCACCTGATGGGGTAGAGGAAGAGCAGGCTTTTAAATCTCCCCCCTACGCCCATTAGCTGTTTGGCACTGGCTTCAGGCCAGCGTAGATCAGCTGCTAGGCGCTTGCTTCCCCTGCTGGGGGTGGAAGGAAATCTTTCCCTTAGGAATGCATTGCTAATGTAGTCCTATGGGAAAACGAAAAATGAAGTGGAACAAAGCGGAAATTTCTGCTCCGTTTCACTTCATTTTTCTGTGATTGGTCAGTTCCTTATTTTGTTTCATTCCCTAATGAAATGAAAAGCGAATAACAAAACAAATAATAAATTTGCTCCATGCCCATTTCTAGTGGGAATGTCATTTGCCTCTGGCAGCAAAATGTGTTGGGTCAGCCCTTGCTGAACTGATAGGAAACAAGTAGGCATCGAAGTGACAGTGTTCCTTTCATCCCATAATATTTTTTATATTTTTATTATTTTTATTATTTATTTATTTATTTATTTATTTATTTATTTATTTATTTATCCATCAAAAATTTAAAGCCCTTTATTTTAGCCAGAAAAGTGATAGTACTCTTTCTTAAGCAGCTCCTGAGAATCCGAACTGTTTTTTTTTACCTCCTGCTCAAATTCCATGTTGTTTTAAATAAATCTCCTAGGTGGACCAGATGCCTTTCCTGCTCATTTGAATCAGCCCTGAACAAGGAACTCCCTTCACCAGACACAAGCAGCAGGAGCATGCTTGACAGATGTGCAAATAACACTCCCCCCCCATCATGTTTCCGTTCTGAATAAGGAAGTGAATAGACTTCCTTACCTTTGATTATGTGTATGATTCTGAGACAAGGCAAAGGGAAAAGTCAGGGAGTAGGCATTTGCTCTATGATAAGAAAATTAATACCATTTGGAACACTGGAAAAAATTATGTAGCTGGTGGGATATTTATGCTGCCTGTGTCATTTTGGAATAAGATGTGTGCCTTGGATATTAAGTGCAGGATAGGGAAAGCAAAACTGCATAACTTAGGTATGTTTCTCATTTTATAGCATTAAAACAGCAAAATGGCATCAACCAATGATACTAAATGTCTGAGATCCGTCTGAGTTCCTCTTGGGATTATTCTGTTATATACTGTTTTATGGCATTTGGGGCATATAAAGTCAAGAACCATTGATCAGAATGCCTTGTCAATCATTCAATAAGTCCCACAGAGCTAATGTGCAGAATAAGTCCACTCAGAGAACTAGATTTTATGAGTTTCCCTTCAAGTCTCCATAGGAAAAAGAGGTCAAATCCGTGTCAAGCAGATGTGCCCTTCTGGCAAAATGCCTCAATTTGGGGGTGTATTTCTCATGTAACTGAATTGTCAGACAGAACCAAGGTAAGGAGGGGACCACAAGTCAGAGCAATAGCTACTGCCCTCAAGGCAGAGGTCAGGTTTTGATAGGCTGGCCTGTTAAAAGAGCAAAGCAACTCTTGCGGCCAAGCAGATGGGGGTCCCCCAAGCCAGGCAGCAGGGGTCAGGCTTTTATAGGCTGCTCAAAGAAAGAGTCTTGTATAGGGATTCTGTCAGCCCTATGGCACACAATATGCCAAAGCCTTATTAATTCACTTGACTTTGGCCATCTGAACAGAAAACACTGTTACAGTTCAGGCTTTGTGCACTGAGGGCAGACCTCCTTCTTCATAAGTAGATTTTACTCATAAAATGCATCACTGGTTGAAAGCCTGTTAGCAGTAATATAAACCCTGAAACACTCCTTCAGATCTCGCTTTCAAATACAGATCTGTCATGAGCCTAATTCACATAGATAACAGCGGCACCTACGCCAAACATTTTTGTTTCATTATACATCTCATATAAATCAAAGCCTTCTAAAGTGGGAGAGGGCGTAATTCATTAGGCTGAGCGCCACTGACTCATCAGCACAGCTGCTGTTGTGGCTTGTCAGGTGGCTCACAAATGCCTCTTCTTTATGCACTCTCATGCCGGCAAGGTGACCAAGCCCACATAATCCAGAGCTGGCCCTACAGCTAGGCACAGCGAGGCAACTACCTCAAGTTGAGGCATGCTATGGGCAACAGCCTCTTGTATGCTTGGAAGCAGATGTTCAGTGGTCATTGCATCACCTCAGATGAGAATACGGAATATGGAAAAGGAGGGCATTCTTAACCCAAAAAGGAGGACCTTTTTGCAGCAAAATTGCTAGACATTGTTGCTATCATTTAAATGGAAATACTCCACTGCTCACCATACTACACAAAACAGTGGCTAGGCAACCACCTTGGCTCATAGCATTGTAAGAAAAACTGGATGTAAATCAAATAAATAAATAAAGTATAGTAATTAATAACTCTCAGAAATGACCTTTGCCTTACATTTCCTGCAGCATACTGTTGTTGTTCAGTCATTCAGTCGTGTCCGACCCCATGGACCAGAGCACGCCAGGCCCTCCTGTCTTCCACTGTCTCCCGGAGTTTGCTCAAATCCATGTTGGTTGCATTGATGACACTGTCCAACTGTCTCATTCTCTGTCATCCCCTTTTCCTTTTGCCTTCAATCTTTCCCAACATCAGGGACTTTTCCAAGGAGTCCTCACTCCTTAAAGAGGTGGCCATAGTATTGGAGCCTCAGCTTCAAAATCTGTCCTTCCACTGAATATTCAGGATTGATTTCTTTCAGGATGGATAGGTTTGATCTCCTTGCAGTCCAGGGGACTCTCAAGACTCTCCTCCAGCACCACAGCTCAAAACCGTTGATTCTCCAGCGAGCAGCTTTCTTTATGGTCCAGCTCTCACTTCCATACATCTCTACTGGAAAAACCATAGCTTTGACTATCCGGACCTTTGTTAGCAAAGTGATGTCTCTGCTTTTTAAGATGCTGCCTAGGTTTGCCATCACTTTCCTCCCAAGAAGCAGGTGTCTTTTAATTTCATTGCTACAGTCACTATCTGCAGTGATCAAGGAGCCCAAGAAAATAAACTCTGTCATTGCCTCCGTTTCCTCCCCTTCTATTTGCCAGGAAGTGATGGACCGGTGACCATGATCTTAGCTGGTTTTTTTATATTGAGCTTCAGCCCCCCCCTTTTTTTTTGCTCTCCTCTTTCACCCTCATTAAGAGCTTCTTTAATTCTTCCTCACTTTCTGCTATCAGAATAGTATAATCTTCGTATCTGAGGCTGTTGATATTTCTTCCGGCAATCTTAATTCTGGCTTGTGATTCATCCAGTCCTGCCTTTCGCATGATGTACTCTGCATATAAATTAAATAAGCAAGATGGCAGTATACAACCTTGTACTCCTTTCCCATAAGAACATAAGAACATAAGAAGAGCCATGCTGGATCAGGCCAAATGCCTATCTAGTCCAGCTTCCTGTATCTCACAGTGGCCCCACCAGATGCGTCTGGGAGTGCATGAGACTAGATATCTGTCTCCTGATACCACTCCCC
The DNA here is from genome assembly GCA_023846285.1 of Phrynocephalus versicolor. Lineage (NCBI taxonomy): Eukaryota > Metazoa > Chordata > Lepidosauria > Squamata > Agamidae > Phrynocephalus > Phrynocephalus versicolor. Next base: position 2,646,852 of record JAHTLZ010003305.1, read on the forward strand.
TACATCTGGCCCTTGAAATACCCCAGTTTTAAGCCTGGGGATTACACATCTCCATCATGGATTGTAACCTGTGATGGACTTTTCCTCCAGGAATCTGTCCAATTCCCTTTTGAAGGCATCCAGGCCAGATGCCATCACCACATCCTGTGGCAGGGAGTTCCACAGACTAACAATGGGCTGAGTGAAAAAATATTTTCTTTTGTCTGTTCTTACTCTCCCAGCCCTCAATTTGAGTGTATGTCCCCAATGTTAAACCAGTCAGTTGTACCATATCCAATTCTAACTGTTGCAGCTTGTCCCACATATAGATTTCTTAGGAGACAGATAAGGTGGTCAGGCACTCCCATTCCTTTAAGAACTTGCCATAGCTTGTTCTTGCCATCTCTTCTTGATGTCTTCTGCTTCTGTTAGGTCCCTATTATTTTTGTCCTTTATCATATCCATCTTTGCACAAAATGTCCCTTTAATATCTTCAATTTTCTTAAACAGATCTCTGTGTTTTTCTCTCTGTTGTTTTCCTCTATTTTTGCACTGTTCATTCAAGAAGGTCTTCCTGTCTCTCCTTGCTATTCTTTGGAAGTCTGCATTCAGTTTTTTGTATCATTCCCTTTCTCCCTTGCGTTTTGCTTCCCTACTCTCCTCCATTATTTGTAGAGCCTCATTGGAGAGCCACTTTGCTTTCTTGCATTTCTCTTTCTTGGGGATACTTTTCGTTGCTGCCTCCTGCAGCATATAGAAAATGAATATATGCAGAACTGACACATCATGCCATAGCCTTACTGCCATGCATCAGTATTTATATCAGTGTGTGTGTGATCTCTGTCTTTTCTTAAATCATTACTAGAGATAAACACAAAATGAAAAGCAAAGCAAAACGTCCACAAATTAGGCAATTTTTGTAAGTCATTTGGGGGCACTTCAGGCAAATACACCTTTCCCAATAGAAAAGGAAATGGCAAACTACAGTATTATCAATGCCAGTGGCTCATACGCTTTGTGGTTTGGGCAATTTGGGATTTTGAAGAGGGGTACAATGCCCCCCCAACATACCTGTAAGGTAGAGACGTAGAACTCACAGGGAGTATTTAGCTGTTTCTCCTCCGTACCTCCTCCATGTTTGGTGAAAACTGGATTGGGAAGTCCAAGTTTATAGTCCCCAAAGCAGGTTGCCCAAGGAAAGTGCTCTTTAGATGCTGTCCCAAATCCAGTCTTCAACAAACTTGGAGGGGATGTAGACGAGAGTCAGCTGAAGAATTGCTATGAGTTTGGCATCTCTTACTCATTACTTACTCTAATGGGTGGGGTTCTATTACTCTCAGAAGTCCCAAATCACACAAAGCACGCAACAGTTCATTTCATTGCAAAGTTTGTGGAAGTTTGTGGTCCATTGTTTGTGAATAGCAGCAAACCATTAACCATGATGAGCTGCCATTTTCCTGGTCTGAGCCCATCTCTAATAATTACCAAACTATTTTATTTAACTAATCAGATTAGGTACACTTACCAATCATAGCCTCTGCTTTCTGGATTGGTCAGAGAAAAATTGGTGGGGGTGGAGTGTCCACTTATATATTAACAAACTCTCCTTTGAGGAGGACCTAACATGGGCTTGTTGTTATCTATGATCAATCCAATTTTTTGGGAGTTATTTGCAGTTTACATATATCCACAAGACCCTATTAACTGGAAATAATGGTTGAACAGTAAAAATATGTGCACAAGGAGGTGGTTCAGTGTAGTAGTTAAAATGTAGGGCTACTGCCCAAGATACATGGGTTCAAATTCTTCACCAGTCATGAAATTCACTTGGGAGATATTTGGCCTATCATCGTATTTCAATCTAACACACCTCACAGAGTTGTTGTGAGGATAAATTGTGTGTTTGGTAGGGGCATGTGCACCAGTAAATGTGATAAAGTTGAATTTGAAATGAAGGCATAAATGAGAGGGACTTTGCATCTTCCTTTAAATTCTACACCCTCAGACGACTGGCCTTTGGAAACACAGTGCTCAGCAAAATGAATCCTTTGATCACAAGGCATTTTACTCCCAGTGGAATAACAATTTACAGTTCTTTCTGTTCAAATAAATAATAATCACAGCAACAACAATTATGGCCATAAAATTCCACATTCCAAAAAATTGTTCACTCAAGAAACTAAAAAAGAAAAAAAATAGCTTGGCATATTATGTTTAGCACATGAACTCAAGCTTTCAAATGAGTTTTTCTTTTTTTTACATTTTCCCAGAAATAGTTTTTATGCCTATTTAGTAAAGCAATAAAATATTAAGAGCTATTTCAAAATAGGATTGAACTTACTCGTGACGAAGACCCAGGGAAAGGAAAAAAGAACATGCATGGATATGAATAATGCACTATGCTCACGCATGAATAACAACATGGGCAAAATAATTCTGTCTTAATGCATTATAAGCCTTAGCCAGTATTTCAACTCCCATCGATTAACTTGCTGTGCTTTTATGAAGTTATTATTTAGGTCAGAAGCAAATCGTTTGACATACGGTAACAAAACTTCACCTGTATTCAGTACACCTTGATTAAATGATTACTTAAGAAATCATCATTCGTAGTTTTGACATGATTGGCTTTATGAATGCTGATGCAAAGCAAAGTGTGCTGACGGGGACTCATTTTTACTGACCTCGGAAGGATGGAAGGCTGAGTCAGCCTTGAGCCACCTATCTGGGATTGCAGAGTTTTGGCAGCAAGACTGTTCAGGGCTTACAGTGGCTAGACTGCAGTAATGTATTTATGCCATGTAAGCTTGGTTTCATCATCAGCTGTGGCTTTTATATTTTTATATGAAAAGTTTCCTATCCTCCCATTCCCCCCCCCACCGCCACAGTTCCTACACTCACTTAGGATCCCTTTGCCCCCAAAGAAGCCTCTGGGAATAACAGGATGGAGACTTTACTGAATTTCAGCCAATGACTGACTACACACATCTACCAACATGCCATCCTAGAGAAAGTACATATAATAATGAGCCCTCCCCCCTTAATGTTTTATGGGAGTCATAATGGTTTTACTGTCAGATTTGGATGGACCTGAGTTTATATCCCATAAAGCTCAGCAGTGGGCCAGTTATCATCTCAGCCTAATCTTCCATATATTATTATATAAATAAATGAAGAGTGAAAGACAGAAAACAGCTGTGCACCACCCAGAGCTCCTTTGAGGGACAATGCTGCGAAGGATCACAGTTTCTTAACTCTCTTTCTTCTAATGTTTTGTACAATTTCCAATTACTTTCATCTCCCAGGAAAAGTTACAGGATATTGATATTATTTCCCCTTCTGAAATCATGTTTAGATTAACAGTGCATGGGTGAATTCATGTAACTGAGAAAATAGGAAAAAAAAATAGGAAGGAAGGAAGGAAGGAAGGAAGGAAGGAAGGAAGGAAGGAAGGAAGGAAGGAAGGAAGGAAGGAAGGAAAAGTTATGCTAGAATACACTTCAAAAATCTGTTTCTTATAAAAATGACACAGAAAAGAATAAGATTTAAAGTACTGCAAGCTGAGAAGAGGAGAGAAAGTCTGGCAACACCTAATAATAAACTATATTATCATGGTGCTAGATTAGTTGGGATATCAGAAACCAACTGACAAATTGATCACTAGAGATGGGCACGAAACGAGCAATTTTTCATTTTTGTTTTTGTTTTTTCATTTCGTTACGTAACAAAATGAAAAACGAATTTTTCCCTCCAAATGAAATGAAACGAACAGAAACACCAGAAATTTTGTTGTCCGTTTCGTTTTTGTTACGGGCAGTACATTGAATTGTAGAGATGGGAACGATACACACAATTTTTCATTTTCATTTTCATTTTTTCATTTCGTTACGTAACAAAACGAAAAATGAAATTTTTGCAAAAAATTGTGAAAAACAAAAATGAACCAAAACGGACCCCCTAAACGACAAACGACAAACAAAACACCATATTTTTGAGTCGTGCCCATCTCTATTGATCGCTTTAGAAATTTCCAATCTGGATTATGATCCACATAATTATTTTGGATTAAAAATCAATTCACAAAAATATAACTCAATATAAAATACATATAAAGAGAGACAGCTTACTTAATATGCAGGAAATATTGAAAAGAAGAATCAGTCCATCAGTCTTGAGAATAATGTCGCTGATAGGCAGTTATTATGATTAGATATGGGCTTGATTTTTAAAAACAAACTTCAAAATTCATTCAAAGAGTGTTAATTCATTTATTTGTACCCATACAAACTGCTACCCCCAACAAAAAGGAATGGATGAATTTTTGATCTGTCAGTTTGTTGGACTATAAAGTTCAAAGGCATTTAGAGACACCAAATTTACAGGGAAGCTGAGAAAGAGAGGCCCAGGCTGCCTCTGCTGCCGCCCACCAGGTCCAGGGCAAGAAGATGGGGAGGCAAATACACCTTTCCCAATAGAAAAGGAAATGGCAAACCACAGTATTATCAATGCCAGTGGACACTAAGGCAGGCATGTCCAAACTTCGGCCCTCCAGGATATTTTGGACCACAACTCCCACAGTCCTTTGTCATTGGCAAGCTAAGCTTAGAATTCTGGGAGTTGTGGTCCAAAATATCAGCAGGGCCTAAGTTTGGACATGCCTGCACTAAGGCATGCTGGTCAGAACCCCTTCCATGCCTAGACTTGCCTGTTTTTTACTTTCTCCTAGAGATCATGGCCACAAATGGTTTCCAGTCTTAGGTGCACAGATGTACTTGGACTAAAACTCCCACAAGCTTTCACCACTAGCTGCACTGATTGGGATTTCCCGTATGTTTAGTACAAGAACATCTGGGGATTGAAGGTTGGGAACCATTAATCTACATGATAAGAGAACATCAACAACTGTTGGCCAAAACAGAGCTATTCCATCCAGTAAGCCACCCCCCCCCTCAGATTCTGTCCTGGAATTTGGAGATTATGAATTATTATTCTTTAAGACACTGGGTGCCTATTGTTAGAGTATGCATTACAGATCAATAGTCTCAGAATGTGGTATGTCAATCATCCTGATCTGACTTACTATTGTTCTGTCTATACTAACGTTCTTTTATGCCCCTCCTGTCCGGTAAACAGACCAGAAAATGACAGTTTTAATCTCTCCTCATGGCTGTTGAAATGGAGTATTACCTTCATGCATACCATGTAACAAGTACAGTGGTACCTTGTATAAAGGAATTAATTCGTTCCAAATGGAAATATGTTAAGCAAATTTATACCAATTTCCCATAGGAATGCATTGAAAACAGTGTAATCCCTAATTTTTATGTTGTATGGATTTGCCCCATAGGCGATTCTGTTAAACAAATTTCCCCTATCCCCAGAATTTTTTATGTTGTACACATTTTATGTTATACAAACCGTTTGTTATACAAGGGTCCACTGTATAGGGACATTCTTCAATACAGACTGTTTAATGTGGAATATTTGTTTTCTCTTTAATGTTTAATAAACCTTTTTTGACTTTAATGTGACTCATTATTTGCTCTGTGAGTGGTAATTGGACCAAGCCATAGTAAGACCTCTAACACCTATTACACCAGGAATGTACATAATAATATGATGAGTCCCATGGTGTGTTAGATCAAAAGGAGCGGTGTTATTTGGGCAGAATGGGGAGCTTGACGAACTTGTGACTGAGATGCTACATGATGAAATATGGAGAAAATTTGTATGCCAAGTCTGCTCATTGCCTCTCACACAGAATGACTGAATATCCTCTGCTTCATGGAAATAACACGTGTTATCAGAACATCAGCTATATTGCCTGCTAGTGCTATTTTACCAAATAAGTCCAATATTGTGTTGCAGCTGCTGTGACTGTTGCACCAGTGTGATGGAACTTCCTGCCTCCTCATTTCTTCCCCTCTCCCTTGGCTTCTCCTCTACCCCTGGCAACCTCTAGGGCTATGAAAACTTACCTTTTTAAGGAGGCATTTGGCGACCTTTTTAGTTAAGTTTCTCTGTAGGGTTTGTGTTCTTTTTTGCCCGTGTTACTCCCGCTGGAGGGTTCTGCTTCCCCTCCTTTATCGCCATCTATGGTGTGGTCTTTTACTGTTTGTTTTACTGTGAGCCGCCCAGAGCTCTGATTCAGAAGATGGGCGGGATATAAGTGCAATAAATAAAAAATTAAATAAATAAATAAATAAATAAATAAATAAATAAATAAATAAAAATCAGGCTCTGAAAGACTTCCCACTTCCTCCCAGAGCAGACTTGTAGGGTGTACACAGCACTAGTGTGCAAAAAGAAGATAACCTTCATCTTAATGCCACCTAATTGAAAAAGTGTGCACTTATATACTGCTCCATAGCACATAAAACACTCTCTGGGTGGTTTACCATTTAGTTATGCAGGCTACACATTGCCCCCACCCATGAACTGGGTACACATTTTACCAACCTCAGAAGGATAGAACATAAGAACATAAGAAGAGCCATGTTGGATCAGGCCAAGGGCCCATCTAGTCCAGCTTCCTGTATCTCACAGTGGCCCTGCCAAATGCCTCTGGGAGTGCACGAGTCTAGATATCTGTCTCCTGATACCATTCCCCTGCATATGGTCTTTGAAGTACCCTATTTTTAAGCCTGGAGATTACATACCCCCGTCATGGCTTATAACTTGTGATGGACTTTTCCTCCAGGATTCTGTCCAATCCCCTTTTGAAACATCCAGGCCAGATGCCATCACCACATCCTGTGGCAGGAAGATCCACAGACTAACAACATGGTGGGTAAAAAGTATTTTCTTTTGTCTGTTCTCACCCCCCAACCCTCATTTTGAGTGGCTGTCCTCTACTTCTGGTATTTATTAGAGGGAGGAGAGTGTCCCTCTGTGTCAATGGTTTGCAAGCACTAACTTCCCATTTCTGCCCATAGACTGAAGGGATCATTTATAACCCAGGAGAAATCACTCCGGATTGCAGACAAGGTGTTTAGGAGATCATATAAATATACATGCTCTTGGCAGAATCAGTCATTCATGTGAATGCACTTTCTGTTGATGCTTTCAAAAGCTTCTTTTCTTGCTGAGAACACTGGAGAGAAAAGCAAGATGGTATCTGATCCAAAGAAGCTATAGTGAGAGAAAAGCCTTAACAATTATGCTTTTAACCTGAGACACAGTATAAACATTATATAATTACTTTCTCCTCCCTTTGTGCCCTTTTAAGCACTTTAGAAATTTTTACTGGCAATGGTTGCACTGATGAGAATTCCAGTTGGAAGATGAAAGTGAGACTTACATTTCAGACAAAGCAAAGAGGAAACCTAGATGCATTAGTTCCAAATTCTTTACATCTGGTTGGTGAAATCTCTACAGGGACTTATCATCGGAAAGGTGTGGCAAGAAAAAATTCAACAACCATGGTTAATTATTATGTGTGACAAGTGAGGGATGACAACTGTACACATCCAAGAAAGAAAACTTTACCAGGCTTACAGGCAACTATGGGATTTTTCTGTGCTTTCGGATAGTTTGTGGCCATAAATAACTCAAGGATTAGCTACAGCATAGAAGGTATAATCTGTATTCAGGAGCTATCTATCCCTTTATGCTCTCTACAGATAAAAGGGGGTGCTCAAGGTCTATTTTTGATCCCATTGCTCTGTTGCATGTGGGAAGTGATGCATCTGAATTGACCCTGTGCTATTAAAGTGGGCTCTCCATGGGAGTCACAACCCTGACATTTTTGTGTCCCTGACACAAATGTGCAGCCCACATGGAAAGAGGTGAATTCCCTCTTCAGAACTATTTATTTATTTATTTATTTTTATATTTATATACAACCCAATTTTCCTGAACGGGAACTCAGGGTGGTTGACAAGAATAACATACAATTCAGAAAGATAATAATAAATGATTTCACAAAGTGACATATAAGAAAATCAACAGCAAACAGTAGAACCCACATTTAAAAAGCTAAAAAATTTAAGATTAAAACTGAGGCAAGATGGGGAAAACAATCGGACATACAAACTAGTGATCCCTACTTATAGAATAAGATCTGTTAGTTTCTACGTGTAGGACAGCAGCAATAACAGAAAAAGAGGCAAGAAATTTAAAACACATTATTTCACCCATGATGAGCCAATGGATAAACTTGTGGGGATTGCTTAGAGCTGAAACTGATGTTGTAGACAGAGTATTAATAGTGTGATGTGTTGATAGAACTGATGTTCTAGAGTATCAATAGAATTCATAGTCGTGTTGGAGGGACAGGACTGAGGCAGTCATTGTGTCTAAAAAAATCAGAACTAGAGATGGGCACAAAATGAAAAATGAAACACTATTTTGTCGTTTCTTTTTTCTTTTTTTGGAAATGAATTACTTTGTTACCAAACAAAATGGTAGGGCACATGGATCACTTTGTTACCAAACAAAATGGTAGGGCACATTTTGTTTTGTTTCGTAACAAAACACAATCCCCCCCCCCCGGGACAAAACAATTCATCCAAGAAGAAATGGCATGGGAGCAATTTTAGGTGAACCCTCGAAATTTGGAAATGTTTGGGGTCCAGGGGGTGAGTTATTAAGGTCCAAAGGGAGTGCGCCGAGGAAAAAAGTGGAATAGAAGCCAAGCCACAGATGAGCGGTTAGACCGTTAGAGTCCCCATTACTTCCCGGAAACTCTGCCTTTTTTTCTTTGTCATGGTGCACATCCCACTGCCTGTTGACCTTTGCACAACAAGTACAAAAGTAAAACCCTCCTTACTATCATGTCCCTGAAACAAATGGTACTGTGCAAATTCCGCCCACAACTCAGACCATAGAGGACTGCTGAGTGCTTTTCTCCATTCACAGGAACTTTAAAAACAAGGATGATACAAAAACACAGAAATCCAGTCAGAGACTGGGTTAAGTTGGAGTACCACCCAAAGGACACCAGAGACCTTATTTCAGGTATAGGCCTGGTTGCAGCTATCACTGTGCTTCCCTAATCTCTATCTCTCTCTATCACTATCCAAGTTATAGCTACAGCTTGTAAAATTTATTCTGAACTTTCAGGATAGCAAGATGGCAGAATCCAAAATGTACATATGAAATTTCAGGGAAACTGTTGGGGAAAAATGTGAAGCATGAGCTGATGCAGCAGCTTCTCTTTGTTCAACAAAAGAGAGGAATGAAAAAAACAAAAGGAAAGAAGAGGAGGGGGATTAATGAGTTGTTCTTGTAACAAAATGCCATGTATTGCCTCAGGCTCTGAAGACCCTCTAAGAAATGGCTTTGATCTTTTCCAATTATGTTGTGAGTTAATGCTATGCCTTGGCTAAATCACAGCACAACCGGATTTTAAGACATTAGTTCTGGTGTGGGCAGCTAAATCTGTATGTGGATTGAGATGCATATTCTGGATCCTCATCCTCAACGCATATTATTAGATTTAATTGGGGATACCCAAATTAAGCCCACTACCAATAAGAAATGGGAAGAAATAGTTCCCCCCCATTTATGAGTCAACACTCACCATCATTATCAAAAGTTCTTCTTCCAAAATACATTTGTGTGTGTGTGTGTGTGTGTGTGTGTGTGTGTGTGTGTGTGTCTTATTTATAAGGCAACATTCATAGTTCTCTCTCCATAATTTTAGTTTTATTCATCTACTTTTTACTGTCTATAGTTACTCTGTTGATAGTCTGATTTATTTTGTTGTATCCTATTGCTGCCTTGTGAATGAAACTCAACTCTATCTCTACAGAGAGTGGCCAAATGGTTGCAGGTTCTCCCACAGAAACAACACTTAAAATACCCAAACCATAGCACAGCATGGCAGTAAGAAAGTTCTAGATTCAGATTTTACTCCAGAATGCTTTTATTATTATTATTTTTAGAGATGGGCACGACTCAGAAAAAAAGTTTCGTTTTCGTTTTCGTTTTCGGCTAGGGTCTGAGTCATTTCGTTTCCGTTTCCGTGGGCTAATTTCAAAATTTTTCGTTTTCGTTTCGTTACATAACGAAAACGAAAAAACGAAAACGAAAACGAAAAATTTTTCGTTTCTCCCCATTTAGCTCAATTGAGTGCTTTTCCAGTAACGAAAAATGAAAATTGGCTCGAAATTAGTCGTTTCGTTTCCGTTTTCAGTCCAGGTTGGTGCCGATTTTCGTTTTCATTTCGTTTCCGTAACGAAAACGAAAAACGAAAACGAAAACGAAAATACCGCTAAGTCGTGCCCATCTCTAATTATTTTTACCTAACTGGCCAGGTTGGCACAATATCCCTGCAGAGTCTCATTTAAAGAAAGAAATTATATAAAGATAATCAAGCTAAAGAGAAGTGTGCACTCAGGAAATATTCTGTCCAGACCAGAGCTTTGGGTTCTGGCCATGCTGTGGCGAGACAACTTGATAAATTCTTTAGCTTATCAAGTTGAATTTCCTCCATATTGGGCCTTTTTGAAAAGAGGCAAGTCTCCTTGGAAGGGAGATGAAGATAGACACTGCCTGTCCGACCATGGAGAAAAGCAGTGGTGGACTCCATTGGTCCAGTAATTATCTTATCTCCCACTGGAGGAAAACCGGACATCATTAATTAAGTTAATGGTGATGGAACAGCTGTTGGCACAATTTATAGCTGTATATTTTGTTGCTTTACTGTCATGAGTAAAAAAAACTGCTCTTCTCCTTTTATCTCTCTATGTGAAGTTTCATCTTGATGGTGCTTGCATTTCTTCCTTCAAATAAGTACTAACACCACTCTCTAAACAAGAGCAGCTTTCAGCAAAGAGGGGGTAGATGTGTGAAGATGAAGCTACTTGAAGAAATGATTGGCTGATGTTGTTTTTTGCCTTGTTGCTTTTCTGAGCTGGTAGAAAAGAACTTTTTAACAAGGAGCCTTCTTTGCTTTGTTTTTATTTTTTAATAGGAGACTAGGAGAGTTGCACTGGCATGGAACCTAGAAATGTTGTTTTTCAAAGGACTTATCTGTCCTTGAATGAACATAGCATGTTTTCAAAATAAATCTCCTTCCCCCCTCACTCTTTGCTTCTTTTACATCCTTGCTCTCTTGGAAATTGAGAGGCAGAATTCACAGAAAATTACAATCCAAAATGTGGTCACAGGAACAACTTGTAAATGAACTTTTTTGTGGATTACAAGCATTTTTAAAAGGTTATACATCACTGACTGGACATCATGCCAAATTAAAAAAGGATATAAAATCAGGGCAGATAGTGGAAAGACCCATACTTGATCATATTTGAGAGCCAGAACAGAGAGCCAATTCCAACTTACAGTTGCAATATCTGTGCAGGAACTTTCCATTGAAAAAGCCCTGGAACTTTCTGTTGACAAAGCAATGAACAATACAAAGAAGCAATGTATGAAGGCTATGAACACAGCAGAAAAACAGAACAGATCCACGCAGGTTGAATTTGTTGACAGACCAAATTCACATCTAGAGAGGAAGAAGATTAATATATCTGTCTTATTGGATATGGATAGAGAGGGGGAAAGTCCTGGAACTTTTCATTGGCAAAACAATGAATAAGATAGAAGAATAATGAAGCAATGGATTTAGCAGAAAAGGTGAAAATTCAGAACAATTGGTTTAATGAAGCCATCAAATAGAATTTTTATGCTTTAAGGAAAACCTGTAGATCAAGATGTAACCCTTTTATAATTGCCCACAAAACACTAATTGTAGTTTTAGAAAACTTTTGAATGTATGTAATTCTTAGCAGAATAGGTAAATATGTTTTGCTGATTTACTAAGTCAGCTAGAAGGTTTTTTCTTTCTTTCTTTACCTTGCTTACTTAATTAAAGTATGAAAATATTAGGACGGAGTATACTGCTAAAAACATATAGGTTGTTGCAATATTGTACTTGGTTATTTCTATCCTTTGTATTAGATGAAAATAGATATGAGAAAATATAGATGAAATACTGATGAGGAAAAAAAGAAACTAAGTATCAAAAGATGAAAAGATGTTCTAAGATGTGAAATGAGATATGAATCTCATTGAACTGAAATGTTGGGAAAATAATTGTGACTGACTTATATAACATAACCGGGGATGAACAATATCCACTGGTGCCTCTTTAGATAAATTTAATTCATACTATGCGTCAATTCATTTTATGAAAAAATTTTAGCGCAGTTTCCCTAGGAATGCATTGAATTCGTCTTGCAAGAAATCCCATCGGAAAAAATCGTCTTATGGGGTTGTCCTATTTCCAGAAATTTCATTCATCTTATGAGGTTTTTTTTATTTTATTAAGGGGCATTCATTTTACAAAGTACTACTGTACAGAAAATAAATTAAAAATATTATGGAAAAAAAAGAGGAAATATTCTGTCCAGAAAGGAAGAAAATATAATGCTTATGTAGAGACTTATTTCCATATCTTGGCATGCCTTTGAGTCGTGGCAAGATCAGTGAATAATGAGAGCAGCCAAGTAACAGAATTTGCTTGTCCCATACAAAGCTCATTGAAAATGGGCATGGGATGTCCTGTTTACAGGCAGATGCATGCCCATAGGATTGTGTGCAGAATGAGCTCCTTTGTACTGAACTAGAAAGGGCAGGGCAAGGGCAGGATCTGGGAAAAGTACAAGTCCAAAGAGACTGTATCTGTTCCACAGGGAGTGTTTCCAAACCCAAGGTCAATGCTCTGAAGTCAAGAGCCAGCAGCCAGCAACAAGAGGCAAAGAGAAGCACAAAACACAACAAGAGATTATCTGAGCCCACTCATGGCAAAGTAGTAAAAAACCAGTCCCAGAAAATAGGGTTTGGCTGTCACAAGTCTCAATATAGTTCTTCCACCATAGCAATGGTGAAACAGAAGGTATATTGCTGCTATCTGAAATCCCAGACAAGACTCTGGGGTAGACCAACCACCCTGTAATGCCCCTGTGAGCAATTTTTGATCTCACAGAAGCCATTTTAATGCCATTTAATCATCTCATGAGACGACCACCCTTGGAACCTTGGAATCTCTATGGGTGCCGCATGTACATCCTGAGGCTTTAGACTGTGTTCAAATAGCAAAAATTAGAGATGGGTATGAAATGAACTTTTAGTCCGTTTTGTTATTCGTTATTCATTTCATTTTGTAACGAAATAAATAACAAACCTGGGGTAAATTTAAAACAAAAGGAAACAAACAAACAGGGAGGCTGGGTGGTGCCCTAAAATCAAGGGGAAAATATTAAAAATAAAACCAGCACTGACCCGGCCACATGGGAACCTGGAAGTAATAAAATAAAATAAAATAAAATAAAAATAAAGGAGTGCCGACCTGGCCCCAGGGGTGGCCGGGGTGGCACCCTAAAAAAATAAATAAATACCTTTTAGCTCTAGAAGCATCTGTGAACAAAATCGGGCTAACTATGAATAGATAGAAGTGTGAAGTTATCGGCCACATGGATTAAACCTGAAACCAGTTTACTTCTCAGGGCCTCATACTCCCAGAAATAGTTCCAGTTGCATCAACCCTGCTTGGAGCACCATTATTTGATGGACCCCATCTGTACGAAGTATTAAGGACAAAGAAACAAGAGCTTGAATTGCTGTCGAAGCGCTTAGCCTTATTGCCAGCCCACAATGGTTTCCCCCCCCCTCCTTCGTAACACCCTAGCGGTCCACCGGCTGCTGTATCTTTTATGCACAGCACCTTGTTTTGACAATTTGGTCCTAATAGAAGTTGCTTCACAGATTAGGGACAACTTGTCGACCATTCTAAATACAGACCTGAATGAAGATAGATGGCTTCAGGCGTCACTTCCAGTCAGGTGGGGAGGCTTGGGTATCCGCAATGTACTTTTGTTGGCATCTTCAACCTATTTGGTTTCTGCTGTGAGTACTGCGGACCCCATGCCAGCACTCCAAAAAGCCCCTGCCAGATGCCAGGATCCATCGCCACTGCCACCACTGCCACCACCACCGGTAAGAACCTAAACCGGTTTGGGTTGGTACTAATTTTTTAAAAAAATGTTTACAAACCCAAACCCAAACCCAAACCGAACCAAGGGTGGGCCCGAACCAGACAAACCCAAACCATGGGTTTTCTGGTTCGTGCCCACCTCTAGCAAAAATGTTTTTGAACTGTCCCTGTTGAATCTTGGTTTGTGTTGTTGCTGATGCCCCCTTTGCCCCGTGGTGGAGTACTGCCTCAGCCATGAACCTTTTTAAAATGATTTTTTTTTTTTGGCCATTGAGTTGACATATCTACATTTGCTCACTTATCTTTACAAATGCTCATTTTGATGCATTTCCATGTACTGTACATTCCGGCATGTGAACTCTTGAACCGGGATATCAGTCATGTTACAGGATTGTGGAACAGACCAAAACAGGACAAATTCATTTTTTAAAAAAGTCATGTAACTTGTGTGAACACAGCCTTAGTCTTTGCCAGTCCTGTGCACTAGGAGGTGGCTTAGATATCACTTCTCAAGAGATGGGGCTTCCCATGCAAGTGCATAAGATCTTTATCCATGTGCTTGTTCTCATCCTCACAATAAGATGTGAGAACAGGACACTGGACCATTTCAAAACCTAGAGTTCATGTTAATGGCACACCTATGTAGTTATGTAGTTTTGATGGTTGTACAGATTTTACATGGCTTGTTGCTGTCAACTACTAAATACTAGCTGCTACATAGAGTTATTCCCTTGCAAGCTTGTTTATGGAACCTTCTGTGACCTTTAGTAGGCATCACACAGTTGGGATCAGAGTTAAATGGGTGTTTGTAGTGGCTAAATATTAATAGACAGCAAGCAGAAGCTTCCTCTGATGCACCTGTTTTCGATGTCATTTCATACACTTACGTGCAAGAGGATTTTTGGATATCATGTTTAGATGCCTCATTATGTAAAATATTTCTGTGTTAGGATTGGGAAAATATATTTGGGTAAAAAAATTGTGACAGAAATATCCACTTCCTACTCATCTTCATTGTGAGATGAGCAGCATACCATATCTAAACTTTTCACATTTGCATTATATTTGCTGCCTTTTATTTATTTATTTATTTATTTATTTATTTATTTATTTATTTATTTA
>JAHTLZ010003305.1:2668682-2694923 GCA_023846285.1 Phrynocephalus versicolor
TGTATGTATGTATGTATGTATGTATGTATGTATGTATGTATGTATGTGTATGTGTGTACTTTGCTTCTTGAAAGAAAAGGACAATAGATTTGCACAAACAGCTTGCAGAAAGAGAGCCTTAAGAAGAAGAAAAGCAGGACCTATTGATTCCCTGTCACCTAGAAGCAAAGAATCTTAAAGAACTTGACAATTCCTCATCAGCATGTCTTATCAAGTTGAAACAGCTTATGTACAGGAGAACAACGGATTTAGCACTGATTCCTTACTCCCCTGGGAAGAGGACATATTTTTCACATGCCCCCATTCCTCATGTGCCAGTTTTTATCCCTGGGCTGTTTGACTGTTAAACGAGACGTGATAACTTGTGATAGACTCGTGGGGCTGGCGAGTTGTGCAGCAAGCACACAGTGTGAAATCAGTTTGAATGGCTTTTTAGTGGGATGGTGTTGTGGGGAGGTAGGCTTAGCCAATTTCACTGTACACTGGTTGTACAATGACAATAAAGCTTATTATTATTATTATTCATGCTGGCATGGGACCTGGAAAAGCCAGCTTCACATTTGTACTGGGCCATGAAATCCAGTGGGTAGCTTTCACCCCTTCTATCAGCCTGATCTACTTTGCAGTCGTGGTGTTGGCATTAAGAAAAAGAACACATAATGCATAGTGTCTTGCATTCTCTGGAGAAAAGATAAATGAAATGAACAAATAAGTAAATAAATAAAGCCAAAGTCAAAATTCATCTCACACACTTGCGAAGCTTCATCCACCTATTACTATACAAATATAATAGTCTGATCAGAGAGCATATATTAGGGAAGACAGGCTTTTTTTGGGGGGGGGGGGGGTCAATTTTTAAAAAGAAAAACTCTGAATTGTTCTGGCCCCTCTTGAGATCTATGCAAGTCATCAGTGTGGTAAAAAAACTGATGAAAATGGAATTAGTCAATCTCAGTTTTAAGTAAATCATTGCTCCGTTACACAGTTATATGGGTATCATATTCTATTATGGAGACACTTAAGTTTTGGGGGTGGGGAAGAGTTTTGTTTTGTTTTGTTTTTAAATCCAGAAGCATTTTAGGTAACCAGCCACATGAAAAGGTGCACACGTCCAAAGATTACACAGCCCTATACAAGACGACCTCCAATTAATAAGAGAACCATCTTTGCAATTCCCCTTGCACGACGACTATAAACTCGATCTAAGGAGTTATAAGGACAGAGTTACAATGTTTCCCCAGTATTTAAGTTTCAACATTTCAAATTAAGAACTACTGAATGCATAGTGAGCCATAAAGAAAATCTGCAAAAGCAATCCAACCTTTGCATCAAATAAACATGGAGCTCTGAAAATATACGATAATTTTGCCATAAAATAAAAGGCATTTTGGAGACCGTTTGTAGCCACTTTGAGTTGAAAAGCAGGCACATGTGGTCAGTGATTCTCCATGGCACAGAATGTAACAGGGAATAGAAAGAGCATCTGTTCTGTACCCATTAAGTAGAACTTAGGGATCTGGCAACATAGTGACATGGTAACGTAATACAAAGCCAGTCACTTACAGGTCGCTGTGTTTCATATCTGGCCTCAAGCAATACTGATCAATGGACCTAATGAAAAAGAGCCAGGGGTTTCAGCTCAGTTTTTTTAAAAGGACAACAACTCTTTTAATTCTACGCTGATGGAAAGGGCTGGGGCAATTTATAATGGACTAGCATTTCTGGACTTCATTACAGAAGTCTGTCCAACCTTTGACTTCATCAGTAACATTAAAGCTTAAACATTAATGCTCTTCCCAGCGGTCGGCTTTCCCCACTTAGACCAATATTCCAAATGTTGCCAAAATTATCTGGAAAACTCATTTATCTGCCATGTTCAGCGTTGTGGCAGGGGAGAAGGAGAGTGGAATCCGGAAGGAGAGGAGAGTGGAAAGCTAATGCTGCTTTGTATGATTCATCTTTCATGGAAGCAGACAACACCGATTGCTTAGCCTGCTAAAATCTCATTCCAACTAGGGAATATCCCAACAGTCCTAAATCATTGATCTTAAACTCTTGGGAATTACTCAGGAAGAAAAATAGAAAAGCATAATGTCTGTTTGTATGTACACTGAAATTAAACTTTTACATAGATCTGCAGATTAAGTAAATATTTATTTTAGTACACAAATAAATACAGGGTGGGAAGCCAGTGTCTGTTCTGTGCTGCTTTAGACTACAGAGAGATGCACTTCTTTGACCACCGTGATTTTCAAATCAAAACAATTATGGGGAAACCTGAAGCCATATGTTACTAATGGTATGTATATTCCTCCTGGGAAGAAGGCACCGTCTTCAAAAATATGACTACTATGAAAAATTACCTTTTCACATTTAACAACTCCACTGGACTTGAACTGGATCTCTTCTTTTTCTCTGTACTTTCCTCACTTCCTACTCCATACAATTAAGTGTATGGTATAACTTGTACATCCTTATGTAAAACTATAATGTATACACAATGTGATGTATAAACTTCCCACCCCAACCCCAATCAGGGTGAAATACACAGAGCACAATGCTATTTGGTTGTGGGTGGTTTGGCTTGTTATGACAATGGTGGTTTCTGTGGTAGTCCTCCAAAAATATTATTTAAAAATGTCGTTGATGCTGGCTTGAAAACTGTAAACATCAAATGAAAATAAAATGAAGACTATTTGTAAAGTCATCTATCCTTCTTGGACCCTCCTCACCCTATGTTTAGGAAATGAACCAGCAAAACCGATAAGGAAGGGTCCTCCTCATTCAAAGAAATTGCAAAGTTGATCCCAGGAGTAAGGGCTAGTGATAGGGTAACTAAGAACAAACTTGTGTAAGAGTATACTCTATTTAAAATGTAATGATATAGAAAGAATTATTGCATTTAATGGTATTATATAGTAATAAGGTTGCACATGTTATAAAAACAGTTTATAAATAAGTATAGTTGAATATGGTAAACAGAAAGATGTAAGGCATTAGTGAAACAGGCTCCAGAAGAAAATTTTAAGTGAGTAAACCGAGGTAAGTTTCCTCCCTTAAAATTACTCTATAAGGGGGGAAGAATTGTGACAACACCCTGGAAACAGGAGTAATGCATATGCAAATCATTAGCCAATCCCAGCAGGAGGGCGGGGGGTGGTATTGTATAAAAGGGTGGAGCCTGGTCTCTGGGAGGCAGTTGAGACAGTTAGGTTGAGTGAGTGCTGAGAGAGCGAGAGCACAGCTCTTAGAGTTCTGTCAGGCAGTGAGGGCTTTACTGTTTACTGGTTATTAAAGACAGGGAGGCTTGAAGAGTTGAGTTAATATATTCTATGTTTAAGGCAACGCATACAAACTTCAGTCATTGTTATATTTATTTATTTTCTCAATAAACTTCATTATCATTTTTATATTATATAAAAAAGAACAAAAAACATGTTCTTTGCAGCACAAGTGACTAGAAAAAAATTAACCAATCTTTTACCTACAACAATAAAAGCTCCATTTTACTAATGCCAGTTATTACACCTATAAGTCAATGTCTGGAAACCTTTCTTTATAAACCTGTTTTACCAATGTTTTATTGCTTGGTTGCTAACAGTTTTACTGTGGACTGTTGCCTCACACAAATTTGTGTTTGAGGTGGACAGTCAACTAGGACCTAATGTCCAAATGTTGTAACTTGGTCATGAGGGGGTTAAAGGAATAAGATCTGAACCAAAAGGGGAAAAGACAGCATTTTAAAAGATTGCATGCGTTGAAAAGTCACCAAGCAACCATAAAAATACATTTAACAAAATGTTCCCCATAAACATTTTTCCACTTTCCAAATACCTCAAAATTTACTTCATACCGCTAAATATATTTTATATCACAGAAACAGCCAAGTGGCAGGAGAACTTACTGGAAAGGGGAAGAACAACAGCACATTTTCCACAAGTGAATCCCAGGAAACACCGGCAAAAATAATCCAAACAAACACACCCACCAAAATGTGGAAAGTCCTGTCTCAAAGTAGATATTTAAAGAACCTTAGAATGCCTCCCACTGCCATCTACCTACAAAATTAAAAGATAGGCTTGTTGCACATGCAAGAGAAGGACATTGTTTGGGGCCAAGGGAAGGATTTTTGAGGAAAAATTGGTGACTGAATGAAAAAAAGGAAGCTCCAGACCAGGCCATAAATAGAATGAAGGACGCGGGATGTCATAAACCCCAAAAAGGGAATGAAGGATTTAGGAGTTGGCAACAACAACAAAAGCAAAAACAACTTTTTTAGACAACTTTTTTGACAATCTGACAATATACACTATGATATTTCTTTACCAGTCTCGTATAATCCTGCTGCTCCCTTCCTGTTCCACCCTCTCATTTTTCCTGTTTCTCATGTCTACCTTGCTTGTCATTGTAGGTCTGCGTGCGTGTGTGACAGGGTGATGCATTGTGGAGCAAGTTGGGGCAAGTTGTAGCTATGGGCATGTATGGCAGGGTACTGATTGGGTGTGAAAGGGATTCTGGGAGATTGTTCTCATGGCCAATACTGGTATGCTTTTTCTGTATTAAATAATCAAGCTTTAAACAAACAAAGAAGCAAAAATGGCATTGTGGGAAGGGCTCTGATCAGTTAAGCAGCCTAATGAAGGAACCTTGAAGGCCACCTTCTGGGTGGCATTTTGTGCTACCTGTAAGAATGTGTCATCATGGCCCATTGACATGTGTACCTCTTTAAAAAGAAGAATATCAGGAATGACAGACTTTTATCTTGCAGTTGTACCTTGAGTATGTCCTTTGATAAAGGGTTCAGAAATCATGCCAAAGTTTCCTTCAACTTGTCTTCTGGTTGCTGCTGATATTTTCTTTGTCTCTTCATGGAGTGTGTGAGAGGTATACTCATGAAGGAGGTAAAAGGCAGAAGAGTTCACAATGGACTAGCAATGCTTAGCATCTTCATTCTGGAAGTATCCTAAAACAAATGAGTGTGCCTGCAAACCACACTAGAGATGGGCATGAATCGTATCCTGCTGTGTCATTGCGCTTCATCTACATGGCACCGCAGGTGCTGCACATTCCATCCCCCCACTTGATTCTTCACTCACCAGTGGGTGAGCACTGTTCATTCCCTCCTCTTTGGGTGTTTGTCCAATCCCAGCAGGAGCGTCTGCTTCCATCTTCTGACTCCTTCATCCTCCGACCCATTCAAAGGCTGTGCTCTGAGAAGCCCTGTCCTGCCTACTGATCTCAGCGGATGGATGCTGGAGGACAAGGAGGAGCAAAGCAGATGCTACTACTGTGAAGAGAAGGGGAAGAACAGCACCCACACACTGGTGAGTGGAGAAGCTGGTGTGTGGGTGGGGGAAGGGAACACATGGCATTTGTGGTACCATGCTGACAAAGTGCAAACACCCAGTACAAAGCAATTCATGTCCGTATCTAGTCTACTGTATTCTGTGGCCTTTCAGGCCTTTGTCCAACTTACGAGCCTATTCAGACCCGAGTGTGTTTGAAATCAAGGTGAACTATAAAATGGAGGACTTGCCACCAGCTTTTTTCAGACTGATGAAGCTGCTTGGATGAGCAGTGAAATGTTTCAAACTCTCAAGAAAAAAAGTCCAGTTGTCATGACTCAGTTTCCAGATAAACTCACCTGGATGACTGTGAACCTTCACAGACAGGGTTTAAAAACTTCTTTTAGCAAACCATTTGCCCAGGTTGGTGTTCTGGGTACTTGTTCTTCTTCCAGTGCCTGTTCTGTTGTTGTCCTTTCTTTCTTGTCCCCACCTCCCAATCAGCTACTCTGGAGGCAGTGCCCCATTGGTAGGCAATTGTTGTGTTGGTTTTATACAAGCAGGTGGCATATAAATGTCAAAAAAAGTAAAAGTATACTATACCAGCAGAAAACAAACATGGGGTCCACCATGGTCATGTTTCTTGTGATGGTTGGTGGATGTGGCACTCCCCTCCAACAAACATCATATCTCTGAATACCATATTGAGAGGACAATTTGGTATCACATTCATGATCTACACTATGAATGCCTGGTGGCATCTAGATAGCTGCAACAACAGAAGCAGGAGAGATAATGGAATTCTGGATTGTATGGGGATTTTTTGCTTAGCCCAACGGTCAATGTCCCTCATCTAAATCACTAAATGCAGTAGGCATGTTTTGTTTTATAGTCACTGGATGGTAAGTACAGGTAAGAAACTTGCAATGTCTGACTGCTGAGGCATCTGCCTCTGAGGAAAATCCTGGTGTGCCACAGAAAGTGGGCTAATTGTAGGGAGCACACTTCCCTCCGGAGGCCAAGTATGATTTTGGACTGATCTAACAATGCAAGACTTATGATTTTGAGGCAGTTGTGGCTTCAGACATAAACACTGCTAATGAATAATCAGAGGTATGCAGAAGCTAAAAGATGTACATTGTATGGCTCTCAGGGCTTAATGGGAACAAGAGATATGAATACTGTCATTGTTTCAATCTGACCGTTTCCGATCCA
This sequence comes from Phrynocephalus versicolor, assembly GCA_023846285.1. Taxonomy (NCBI): domain Eukaryota; kingdom Metazoa; phylum Chordata; class Lepidosauria; order Squamata; family Agamidae; genus Phrynocephalus; species Phrynocephalus versicolor. The sequence continues at coordinate 2,675,183 of JAHTLZ010003305.1, forward strand.
CTAGTCATTATTATCTGTTGGGAGGCGGACATCACCAACGGATAGCCTGATGACCTCACAGTCCAAATGTTTGTGATGCTGGGGCAATACAGTAACCTTGAGACAGACATTTACTCCCCAATTGTGTTTAGGAAAGAACAGACAGTTTAATTTAATATGAAAGGTCAATAGTTTACATTCTTCTCTGACCATAAGAATAGAATGGGCAGACCAGCTCCTCTTATCAGTCTGGCTTCTTCCTTCCTCTGGCTTTTTAAATATATGCTCTCTAGAACTGTGGAGTTGGACCACTTACAATTTATTGTCAACAAACTTTAAAAAAAACGGTCAAGAGGAATGTGAGCCTTTAATTACAGCATTTTGGGCTCAGACAGGGAGGAACCAGCACTACTAAGACAGCGGGGGCAGCCAAAGGAATCCCATGACAAGACAAAAAGGATGATACCAGCTTCGGTTAATGCTACGTTCTTGGACAAAGACAATATGACTATTAGAGGGCTGAGGGCAAATGAATATTTGCAGATATGTGAATCAGTCTAGGATGTTAATTTCCAGAATTTCTCTGGAAATTGAATGCACTCCTCATTGGCATCATGTTCCTCTTTATTTAGTTTCCATCTGTAATTCTTCAGTCATTGATTCTTAAAGGATATACTCGAGTAACATCTAGATATCAATGCAAAGTGTGTGACCAACACCCATAGGGTGTGTGTCAGGGTAAGGTGCTCCCCAGCTCAGGACTGGAGCCCCTCCAGATGAGACCTTAATTAGTTCCCTACTCAAGGAACATACCCAGCAGTTGATCTAATGCGGCGGCCAGACTGGTGCGTCGGTATGACCATATCACCCCAGTCTTGGCCCATCTGCATTGGTTACCCATTGCATCCCAAATCAGATTCAAGGTCTTGGTTTTATTTTTTAAAACCCTCCATGGCCTAAGCCCTGACTACCTGGCAGAGCGGATCACCCAGCAGTCAACTTCGGCCCGACCTACCAGGATGTCGCAGGCAAACTCGCTACAGGTGGCCACACCCAGGGAGGCTTGTAAAACATCCACCCGAAACCAAGCCTTCTCTGTGGCTGGCCCCACCCTATGGAATCACCTGCCTAGCGAAGTGTGCCTTGCACAGTCCCTGCCAGCCTTTAGGAAGGCATTGAAGACTATGCTATTCCATGAGGCGTTTGGTGACTTAGGTTGATTTTTTTTAATTTTATTTTTGTCCACCATCTGCCTGCTGTTACTTACATAGTTTTTTTTTAATTGGTTTGTGTATTTGTTTGATTTGGTTACATGTTCTATTTTATACTGTTGTAAACCACCTGGAGTTCCTTCGGGAAGACGGGCGGTATATAAGCTGTATAAATATATAAATAAATAAATAAACTCATTGGAAATCTCTTGAAGTTGAAAGTAAGAAGGGAAATGGCTTAGACATCAATTAATATGTGTTAATTTAAGAAGTTAAAGAAGTTAGTAGGAAGAATTACCCATAAGTATGCTAAATTTCCTCCATCATTCTCAAGCAATTATAAGCCAGAAGAAAGTCCTAACCTGAGAAAAGTCATCCATGTTCCTGAGAAGACAGTGAACAGAGATATGGTAAGAATAAAACTAACATAAAAAATGGATCCTGGAAAAGCTAACCCCCCATTTAATTAATTAATTTATATTATTAGTCCCAGGGTCAATAACATAATGGCTAGACTATGTTTTGGAAAAGGCACCGAGTCTAGAGATGGGCACAAATCAGAAAATTTGTGATCAGTTTTGATTCACAATTCATCAAAGCTGATGAATCATAAATAACAGATTTATATTTTTGATACATCAATTCTTTAGTCAATTATTTAGTGTCCTTTAGTAACTGGTTTGAAGAAACCCAAACTCGGAGTGAATGTAGAGGAGGGCCATCTTCCCTGCAAAATTGGTTCCTTGGGGGCATTTTATAGTGTGACAAACTGACAAATGAAATATTGCTGAAATTTCATTTATTCATGTTTGTCAAAGGGCAATGATTAGTATGAATATAAATCAATGAATTAGAATTTTTGATTAATGATGGAATAACAGAAACTGTTACCCTGGGCCAAGGAACTAGAGAAGGTAACCCATTATCTCCAGTTTTGGTTATACGTATAATGGAAATGCTGGCTAATGCAATAAGAAGGGATAAAGAACTAGAAGAGGTTGAAGAGGGGAAGTCAAATAAAATTAACTTATTTGCTGATGATACATTATTAATAATTAAAAACCCATTGATTAATATTTATAAATTGCAGAAGCATTTAAGGGGGTTTGAGGAAGCAACAGGATTAACGGTTAATTGGAACAAATCTGAATGCATGTTGTTAAATTACAGTGAAGAAGAGAAAAATTTGTTTAGGGAAGTATTTAAAGGTAAATAGCATTAATTATTTGGGATAAAATCAGCATGGAGCTTACAAGATATGTTTAAAATAAATGTTGAGAAAGTTAAGAAAGAGATTACTGAACAAATAAAAGAGTATCAAAAATTAAGGATTTCTTGGTTTGGAAGGATTTCAGTATGTAAAATGAAAATTATCCCCAATAGAGATGGGCACGACTCAGGAAAAAAACTTCGTTTTCGTTTTCTTTTTCGGCTAGGGTCCGAGTCGTTTCGTTTCCGTTTTCGCGAAAAATCGGAAAAAATTAGTCGTTTCGTTTTTCATTTTTTTCGTTATCGTTATACTGGTTTTTTGGGGGGGGTAGCGGGCTCCTGGAGGCACCTCTGTGGGGTGGGTGCCTCCGCCGGCCCGCTATAAAGGAAGGGAAAGCAGCAGCAGGCTCCAAGAGACCCCTCAACATGGGGGTCTCCCATCCTCACCTGCTGCTGCTGCAAAATGGCATGCACAACCATATGGTTATGCATACCATTTGCAGGCAGAGTGAGACCTGCTCGAGTACTTGATACCCTGGTACGAGCGTGTCGCCAGCCATTTGCAGGCCAGGCAGTGCCACTGCACCTGCTCAAGCACCTTGTCCCACGAGCGGGTCGCACCTGCCATGTCCCACAAAGAAGGGAATCGTACTTGCGTGTGTAGTGCAATGCAAGTCGATCTGGCTATGGGCTAAGGTGGATTAGGGTTAGGGCTAGGGTTAGGCTAATGACGGGTAAGGTTAGGGTGGGCTATTGGGTTGCACCTCTGGGTGCCTCTCTGACCCACTAAGAAGACAGTCTGTGACGTATGGGTAAGGAGTCAAGGATTAGGGTTAGCGGGTTAGGGGGCTAGGGCAAGTTTTAGGGGGCTTTTTGGCACATCCCAGAAGTCTCAGTGGCCAAGTGGCCATGCGATTGGTGAGATGGCTCCAAAAATTTGCATGGTCGTCCCCTCCCACATGGCTGGCCAGGCCACTGGGCCAGCCCATCATTGCACACTGCGCAGGTGTAAAATAAAATAAAATAAAATAAAATCAATGGAGGACACAGGAGGAGAGGAGAGACATTTTGTTGCAAGAAAAAAACCACTGCTACTGTGAAAAATCTGGCAGTTCATACATTTCCGTGTGTTTCTGTTGTGCTTGTGTGTTTTTGGACCACGATTTCAAAAACAATATTCCATTCGCCGCCCCATTTTCGATCCCCCGCCCGCACCGCATGGCATGGCGACGAGGCGACTCGAGTCCGGCTGCCCAGGACGGGGGAAGCCGGGACACCCCCCTCCAGACCAGAAACCCCCCCTCCGGTAGGTGCCCTACTGAGTGAGTGCCCTTAGTCAAGCGGGCATTTTCCGCCTGCTTTTTGGCCCAGGAATGGGTGGGGGGGAGACCCGGGGGAGAGTTTAAAAAAGTTTTTTCCTGTGCCGCCCGTGCCGCTTGGTTGCGCTTTGGCGGCCGGCGGCGAGACTGGGCTTTTTGCGGCGGGCGAGTCCCACCACCACACCAGAGCATCCCAGGACAGAGGAGGGGGGGAGGCCGGGCGGGGACCTCCAGAAACCACCCCTCTGGTAGGTGCCCTGAGGCACGGCAGGCATTTTTCCGCCTTTTTGGCCGGGAACCGGGCTTTTTAACTTTTAAAAACTTTTTTTTTCTGTGCCGCTTGGCATCGCGCGCGATCGTGCGATGCAAGTAACGAGCACGACAAATCAGACCAAATTGTTCGTTCGTCGGTTCGAGCTCGAAGTCTGGCGGAGTAATTCCCGTTTCCGTTTCCGTAGAGTAATGGAAACGAGTAACGGAAACGGAAACGGAAATACCGCTAAGTCGTGCCCATCTCTAATCCCCAAACTAAATTTCCTATTCTGGATGTTACCTATACCTATAAAATGGGATGAAAGTGAACTTAAAGGGATTCAGGGGAAAATTAATATGTTTTGCAACCACAATAAAAAAGCTAGGATCAATAAGAGGTTATGGTATATTCCACAAAAAGAAGGTGGTTTAGGGTTACCTAACATTAAGCTATATTACATAGCCAATCAGTTAAGACATATTCCAGATTTAATAATAGGGAATGATAACTTAATTTGGAGAGACTTAGAAATTAAATCAAAAGAGATTTTTTTTTTAAGGAAGACATTAAAGTTCAGGTGAAAAAGAAGTAATCCATTCTTGAAGGATACTATGGAATGTTGGAGTAACTTTAGGGAGATTTTGAGCCCATTGGTTTCACCTTTGATACGAATAACAGAAATTAAGAATGTCCCAGAAAATTTAAAAGGGAAGTTAAACATGCTACTGCATGATAAAAAAGTTATATACTTACGGGAGTGGTTAAAGCAAATGCAGAATAGACAAAGCATAAAGGAGAAATTGGGAGAAAATATTTCCTGGCTTAACATTATACAACTGGAAAAATGGACTAACTAAAGTAGGAGAGTGTAGAAAATTGACCAGATTTGAAGAAATTATAGATAGAAGACATGAGATTGAAAATAAGGAACAGAGGAAAGGAATTGTAAGTGAGATATATAAAATATTAATTCAGGAAGATAATGAAAAAAATAATAAGTTAAGAGAGATTTGGCAAGAAGATATTAATAAAGAGATAAACAAGGAAGAATGGGGAACTGTGGAAGAAAAAAATAGTGAAAAATATGTCAGTGAGAGGTAAAGAAAATTGTTATAAAGTATATTGGAGATGGTATATAACACCCGCAAAGCTAAATATAATAAATAAAAAAAATCTCCTGTTTGTTGGAGATGTAAAAAAGAGAAAGGGACATATTTACATAAGTGGTGGACATGTGAGAAAAGGAAATTTGAATGGAATTTGGTTTTCAATGAAATGCAAGAAATCTTAGGGGAAAAGATTCCAATGTCCCCCCAGTTGGCACTGTTAAACATAGTTGCAGATACACAACTGAAGAAAGAGGAGGGTGAATTGGTAATTATAATAGTTATGACTGCAAGGCTGATGTTTGCCAAATATTGGAAATTTAATAATCAATTAGTAATGGAAGAATGGTATAAGGAGTTATGGAATTTAGCTATTAATGATAAATTGATGTGAAATTAAAATTAGGAAAGGGCTGAGCAAGTCTAATGACTTTAATGAAATATTTGGGTAAATTATTGATATATGTATTTCAAAAAGGCAAGGGGTATACATCTGGAGAAGACTCAATGTACTTCTGGAGAGAAACAGGCTGGTCAATACCATGAAAGTTGTAATCTTGTTTAAGTCCCGGGGGGCTGGTGGGTTGCACTGGGTTTATGTCTGTATATTTTTATTAGAGATGGGCACGACTCAAAAAAATGGTGTTTCGTTTGTCATTTGGTCGTTTAGGGGTCCGTTTCGGTTCATTTTTGTTTTCGTTGGGTTTTTTTGCAAATTTTTCATTTTTGTTTTCGTACGTAACGAACCGGAAAAACGAAAACGAAAATGAAAAATTGCTGTTTCGTTAGCATTATTTTCAGTTCAATGTATTTGCCTCAACAAAAACGAAAAACACGGCAAAATTTTTCGTTTCCGTTTCCGTTTTGTTTTGAAAAATTTTCATTTTCATTTTTGTTGTGTAACGAAATGAAAAAACAAAAATGAAAATGAAAAAATTCTCGTTTCGTGCCCATCTCTAATTGTTATATTTTTGTTATATTGTTATTTTGTTATTTTCTATCCTTGTTATTTTGCTGTTTTATCTGTTCTTTTATAAATAATTTTTTTTTAAAAAAAGAAAGAAATGTTGATTAATTTTGCAATTTGTTTTTTAATTAATTCCCATCTCTAATCTAGAACCTCTCCAATCCATATAATAGCTTTTCCCTTGTGGAACTTGATGTGGCTGCAGAGGGGATACACCTCATTGCATGCAGAGACTGCATACAAGCAAATATCTCAGTTTTCTGGGATTCCTGCTTGCATGCAAACTACACTTCTTGCAGATGCATCACTTTCTCTATGAAGAAGAAATGGCCAAGAAGAAATGGAAGGAGATGCACTCTCATTTCTAAACATGGTGGTTCTGTTTTTAAGTTAGGTCTTAATGGCCTTTGGTGTTTATTCATTTGTCTTAGCACTTCGCTGATAGTCATTAGTCACCATATCAGCCCAATTTTTTTATAAAGTAAATAAAACAAATTAACACCTTGCCATAAATCTACACTTCAAAAGCACCTCTCTCTCTCTCCCCCTCCTCCGTCCGTCCCTCCCTCCCTTCTCATACGCATATTCTGCTATTATCTTCTGGTAATTATCTTTGGATGTCCCAAAGAGGTATGTGATCTACTCACATTACTTTTGGCTCTATCACCATCACATTCTCCAGCACTTGCACTTGTACTTCTGAATAAAAAGTCTTAATTTAAAAGTATTTCATAAATGTTGGTGATGATAAAACATTGTCTGGTTGCCAACCTGACAGAATTAAAAATGACACACTTGAAAACTAACTGACCCCTGTGGACCCCAATTTTGCCTAATTCCAAGTGCAGCATGAATGACTAATTAGACTTAATTTAGCTTCCCTCAACCCCACCCCCCAACAAAAAATCTATATAGAATTCTGTCCTAGACTTTATTATAAAAGCACAGGGTTAACTGTGAAAATTGATTCCCATTATACAGTACATTTAAAAGTTTTGGAATGAGTTGGAAAGAGCAAGGAAGATTAGTCTGGATTCATATTATCATATCATACAGTATAATTATTGTATCCTCTCACAGCATCGTATTAAGGCTGCATACTTTTAGTGTCAAGGGCCATATTCCCTGAGACTAATCTTTGGAGGAGTGTACATGCTTATAGTAGGTGATTCTTGGGCAAAAAAGGTGTCCAACCCTTCTCTCTCTCTCTCTCTCTCTCTCTCTCTCTCTCTCTCTCTCATGTGCACAACTATTTATTGGTTCCCCCACCTGCTGCCAGAGAACTCACTACTTGTGGAGGGCTAGTATCAAGCAAAGCATTTCCAGAGAAGAAGATATGCTAGTCTGCTTCAGGATCTCGGCAAATTTAATGCAATTAACTGCATTAAATTAACTGCATTTAATTTTTTTCTCTACAGTGCAGTTACTCTAGTCTATACCTTTTTTTCAGCATCAAGCAGCCAGTAGAAAATTCTTAAAGGTTGTATTGTAAATGAAAATGTCTTAAAATCTCTCTCTGGTAACAGATGGAAGGCACTTGCTTTGACAACAGGAGCAATTTTGAAATTGTTCCTTAAAATTTTAGAATCATTAGAATACATAGTAAAGCCAAAGACCAGTCACAAAAGGGAGATGTTATAAAAAGAGCAAATAATATTGCAGATAAGATGTAAGAGCTAGAATTTGTTTTTATGTTGAATTTTTGGAATGTGATTTTGCAGAATTTTCACAGAGTAAGCCAAGTCCTACAAAATGAGGATGTTTATAGAAAAATAAACATTATTTTCCATCTTACTGTAAGTTTTCTTTAATTTGATAAATAATTTTTTTCTTTTATGGTTTATTATTGTTTATATTTTGAATTACATATATATGTGGGGGGAACACCAGAATCTTTTAAGTACTTAGGGCCTCTAAGGATCTTAATCTGGCCCTGTTGATGTAGTACTTAGATTGCTCTTCTGCTTCTGATAATGACAGGCTATCTTCAACTCACATGTCTGAGAAAGTCCAGGGTAGCTAGTGAGAATTTCCTGCTGTGTTTTTGACACCACTTGATGTTGAATCAGCACAGGCCCTTCCAGATAAGGGACAGCTGTCTGCATTTCAGTTTAACAATATTAATCAAACATGTCCCCATACAATGTATAACCAGTGATATAGTAAAAACAAAGTTGTGTGCATTGCTAACTATGGACAAATGTTAAATAGCCACCATGTCCCTAGCATGAAACAGATCTGTATTAAAACTGAGTTACATTGGAAGAGCTATATAAATGTAACCTCATGTTCTCTGCTCAAGTCCATTTTCCATAACTGTGTGCATTTCAGCAGTATAACGAACCTGTACATGCCACAAATAATATCAAGATGCTATATTTTTTATATTTTTCATATTGATAATGTTTCTTATGAATATGATGCAAAATTGGAACCATTATAGAAAGATTTTATTCTCACCTATTTCTCTATTAATTCAAGTACTGGAATTGGGTGAGTTTCTGGATAGCCTTGAGAAGCATATAGTGAAGATATTACAGGACAAACATGTTATTAAAATAAACCATTGGTTGAGGACAATGTATGCAGAAGTGTTTAATCCCCACATATCTGCTGGGAACTGGTTCCAACCCACACAGATACTGACAACTGTGGATAATAGCAAGCATTTATATATGTAGCATTGTAACAGAAAACAGCAACAAAAATTATTTCACCTGCATTGCTAGAAATTGCCACTAGAAGGTGACAGAGAACCATGCTATCTCTATGTATCCCTCACACACGTATTTTTAGCACAGTCTCTGCTCTCTCTAGTGCCTGGTTCTGGTAATACATGTGAAAATAGTTTATTGCTGGATTTTTTTTTCTTTTAATATTTTTATAGCACGGATAAGTGAATCACTGAATACTGATTACTGAAGACTAAAGAAATCCTTCTAAAGGAAATAAAAATTAAAATTAAAAAATTAAAAAATAAAAGGGCAGCCATGTGGCTATTACAAAATAGAAATACACAACTAGGCTACAAGTTAGGGGTCCTCAAACTTTTTAAACAGGGGGGCAGTTCACTGTCCCTCAAACACTTTTGTGGGCCAAACTATAGTTTGAAAAAAATATGAACAGATCCGTCTGGATCTGTGCCTTGGATCCATATTTTTGCGCCACTGTGGAGCCATGCGCTGCCAGACCCCTGATTTTTGGTGTGCAATCTGTATGCAGAGATGGTCCCTAGGATGTGGGATTTGTTTAGGGGCATTCCTTGATAAAAATCAGGTAGATCCATGTGGGTCTGTGCTTTGGATCTATGTTTTTGTGCCACTGCGGAACCATACACTGAGAGACCCCTGATTTTTGGTGTGTAATCTGTGGGCAGAGATGGGGACTAGGATGGGAGAGTGGTTTTGAGTTGATCTTGAATGAAAATCAGGTAGATCTGTGAGGATCTGTGCCTCGGATCCATGCTTTTGCGCCAGTGCAGAGACAGTGGCAGTGCAGAGCCATGGAAGAAGCATGATTATTATTACGTAGTGTTTGGAGATGAGTGAGATGTGTGATTTGATGGTGATTTGAGAAGGGTTTCATGCAAAAAATCATTTGAAATCAAGGGGATCAGTTAAGATCTGCCTTTTACACAAAGAACCATTACTGTCCAAAGGGAGGAACAATGGAAAGATACTGAGGGCTTGTTAAGCAACATATTTGCTCTCAGCCCATTCAAGATGGGCAGGAGAGTTTAAAGAAGATGCTAAAGAAATACTGATGGACAAAAAAGGAACTACCTCTTCCTTCCCCCCCCACACCCCTTGGGAGAAAGAGGAGGTGCTGAGATTAAAGGGGGGAGGGCAAGGCTGCCCTGCCACTGGCTTTCCAGAATGTCATTCTCCCACCCCAACACACTGCTCCTGCCACTGTGGGAAACAGCTCAAGTCCACCCAGGGCTGAAAGTCATCCATAAATCCCTCATGATCCCTTGGCTGCTGCTGCCACCACCCCAGCCCAGCTGGTCTTGAAACAGCCTCCCAAAATCTCTCTAAGAGGGCAGGTGGGTGGCCTTGTCAGACTCCCCCAGTGCAGGGTAACAGTGATGGCGGTGGCAGCATGAGGAGGAGCAGCGGTGGTGGTGGCCTTCCCTTGGTTCCACCCTCCTGCCACATCCCTCATCCCAAAGATTCAGGTGCCACCCGCTGAGAAGCCTCATTCGCCACTGCCACCACCGCTTCCTCCTGCCACAGCTGCCTTCTCTCACATTCCCGGCAAGTCAGCCTTGGAAATGGAGGGGTTCTGAGCGAGCAAGCAGGCTGCCTTTGGGGCAGGAGGAGGAGGAGGAAGAGGAAGAGGAAATGACTGAAGTGGCAGCAGCATTAGCAGCCTTCCTCTCCAGTCTCAGCAGCTCTTACTGTTTCCAATTGTCAGTCAGTCACTGAGCTCGGTCCATGGCTCACTCACTCTCCCACATTCTCTTGTGCACATGCACCTATTCATGGCTCCCTCACTCCCCTCATTCCTTCCTCTTGTGCTTGTGCTCATGCTGTCACTCAGTAAGCTGCCTCCTCACAGCCCTGCCCACAAGATGGAGGCGGGGGGGAGAGAGTGAGTGCTCCCTCCTCCCTCCCTCAGATTTCCCCTGACCTTTGGTTTCTCAAACAATGTATTAAACTTTGGAGTCACATCTCAGTGTGCGTGTGTGTGTGTGTGTGTGAAGTTCTGCCGTTGCCTGTGGCATGGGTTCAGGACCCCTGCAGGCTAGATCCTGCCCCTGGGCCACAGTTTCAGCACCCCTGCTCTAAGTGATACTTTTATAGCTCAGTGGTGCAGTGGTTAAATGACTGTACTGCAGGTAAAACTGTGCTCACAACTTGGAGTTCAATCCCAGGTAGCAGAGTCATGGTTGACTCAGCATTGCATCCTTCTGAGGTCAGTAAAATGAGTACCCAGCTTGCTGGGGTGGGGAAAATATGTAGCCTGCATGCTGTAATTAAAACTGTAAACTGCCCAGAGACCACTTGAAGTCTTGGTGAGTGTCAAGCCGCGCACACTGAACACGCACACACAGAGTTCAGTCCTTTGTCAAAGTTGATTGTGAAAGAATCAAGCAGGTTTACGTTCTTTGCCAAAAATCAGGTGCCAGGGAGATAATGGAGTTCACAACATGATAATTGCCAGCCCAGGGTCAACACAGGAATGTTCACAAAAGCCAGATGCCAAGGCAAAGGGAAGAAACCAAACTGTCGTCAAGGAAACCAGTCCGAAGTCAGGCAAACAGAGTCCAAGGTCAGAAACAGGAACAGGCAGGAGCGTGGTCGCAGGTCCAAGTGAGGCGTTGCTTCCACAGAGATCTCAAGGTGAGCTTACCAGCTATATCTCCAAACAGGGAACACACCCTCTCTCCTGGGAAAGCTCCTTGCTAATACTCAGGGCTGGTCAACCTGATATTTCTTCTAGAATCAAAGGCTCGATCTCTGGCTGTCCTGGTAGCATGTCACTGCAGAATCCTGCTCATGGTACTTCTGGGAGTCGGGAATGTGTCTGAAGCAGAGTTATCGGACACAGCTGCTGGCTGATACGATGAGTTGCAAGGCTTTTCCAGCTCCTCTTTGCCAGTTAACCCCTCAGGGTCAGGTTCTGTAGCAGGCAGGGTCCTGACTATAAAATAATTTTCACCAGACATGGTCCCCCTCCTCCGATGGGCACGGTTGATCAGGGTAATTTTCATGGACTTGTTGAACCAGCTCATGGGCATGCAAGTTGGAAGCTGGTTCCCACTATTGATCCTCAGGTCCATAACCTTCCCGGTTGACCAAATATTGCAACCCTCCCTGATGTACTCGGGGATCCAGGATTTGGCAGACTTCGTATTCTTCTCCTTCCACTAAAATTGGTGGAGGAGGTTCAGGAGTCAGTGGTTGGTTGGGGTCAGGGTCTGCAGCTGGAATCAAGAGCGATTGGTGGAATACTGGGTGAATATGAAGTGAAGCAGGGAGTTGCAGGTGGAAATCAACTGGGTTAATTTGTTTCAGGATGGGGTAAGGAACGATGAACCTAGGATCTAGTTTTCGGGATCATCCAGGATGTCTCAGGTACTGAGTAGAGAGCCAAACTTGGGTGCCTGGACTTAACTGTGGCCCCTCCTGTCTTTTCTTGTCTGCTGCTTTCTTATATGCTTCTTTGGCATGGTAAAGTTGCTCCCATAATAGTTCCTGAATGCCATGGAGTTCTTGAATGTATGCATCTGCAGCCGGTACAGGGTAGATGGAAGAGCTCTTCCAGCTGCTCTTCGCCAGTTAACCCCTCAGGGTCAGGTTCTGTAGCAGGCAGGGTCCTGACTATAAAATAATTTTCACCAGACACATCTGCCTTATATTCACAACAATACTGCTGCTTCCTGCATCATCTAAACTTGCAATGATATTTTGTTTTTTATTAGTGGACTTATAAAGGTATCACCTATAACCTAGTCTTGCCTGGATTTGTATTCTGTAAAAGAGTAAAAATAAGAAAAATATTATCAGAAGAAAGAAAAAAAAGAATTTCTTGGTTTAATACAATTCAAGTAGAATATTGGATTAAAGAATGGAAGAAGAATTATGAAAATTGTTGAGTTATGACAAAATCTGAATAAATTACAGGGCAATATGAAAAAGATATTATAAAAGAAGAAAATGAATAATAAAATAATTATATAAAATATTGATAGAAGCTGAGTTAAATAGGGAAATTAGTACCAAGGAATGGAAGAAGCTATGGAATAAATGAATTGTAAAGAAGACATGGTATAAAGTACTAAGTAGATTAGATATGGGCAGAAAATGAAAAATGAAATACTGTTTCATTGTTTCATTGTGAAATGAAATGAAAAAAAATTCCACTAGGAACAAAATGATTCATTCTAGAGTAACCAAAATTGTAAGCTTGCTTCTTTGTACTCTTCCCTGCAAGCCCCCCCAAAAAAATTTGGAGAGGTTTGGGGTTCAGGGGGCTGAGTTATTAAACTCCAAAGGGGGTCCACCAAGGAAAAAATCATTTCTAATTAAGTCAGAAGCTGCTAATAGCATGCCAACCCAACTCAATTACAAATTTTGGAAGCTTAAAGGGAAGAATCCAAAGAAGCTACCATCAGAGTTTGGTGCCTCTAGGACACAGGGGAGCCATTAACATATCATTTTTGTTTCATTCCAAAACTATTTAAAATTTTGTTACTAACAAAACAAAATGAAATTCAATAAGCTGGAGTTTTGGGGTGGAATAGATTTGCACTGAGACACCAGAATTGCATAGTTATAAGCCAGCTTTATTGCATAAAGGGACAAGATGGCCGCAAGCAGCAGAGACGTTAGCTGAAAGCAGTCCCGGCCAACGTCGATGTATCCCAGGTCCCAAGAGGGCGTTTCCACTCCAAGACGACCCTTCTGGGAGCAGAATCCATCCCAGAACCGACCCAGGGCACCCAGGTGTGGTTCCCCCTCCCTCGGGAGAGAGGTTTAGAACCCCTGGTGGAATTCCTGTGCGGCTGAGACCTTGGGAGATCCTGACGGAAGTTTTGAGCTGCCTCTATTCCTCCAGAATCATGAGTGGCTTTTTCCATCTGAAAGCCCTTTCAAGAATATAAATCAGCAACTTACCGAAAAGAATTTGCCTTTTTTAGTTCCTCTTTCCTGTTTTATCTGTTATTTTCTGCCCCTCGGAGGACTGCAATCTCTGCTTTCACTTTCATATTCATCTAACGGCAGAAATTTAACTCTTAAGCTCCCATTTTATTTTACACTATACTTTTCAGACTCTGTTGGCAAAAGTGGGCACAGCACGCCATCTACTGGATTTTTTCATGTTTGCAGCATCACATATATTTCTTGAAAAGCAGCAAACTGATTAGAAATAAGACCAATCTCTTAAAGACTTTGTAACTCTCCTGCGAAGAGGTAATCGATTCCTTTACCACCACAAAATAAATCTTCAGTATGAGCAGGACCCCAACTACACAAAAGAAATTTGCTTTTGTTCCCTTGGCACATCCAGCAACCATGACTCAACAAGCAAGTCAATCAAGCCAATCTGACCAAATCTTAGATGCATTGAAGCAGTTGAATCTTACCCAGGTAAAGATGCTCTCAGATCAAACCACTGGGTTCTCCAACTTAAGAGCAGAAATGAAAGAGGGTTTTTCTAATGTGGATGCCAAACTAGAAACCTTTGGTGGTCGTTTACAAGCGTTGGAAGAGAATATGAATGTCACTGATTTTCGTCTTGGAGAAATTGAAGCCTCAATGGAATCAACAAGTAAACTGGTTCTTACACACGAAATCGAAGCCTCTTCCAAAATTCTAAGAATTCAAAACCTTACTGTGGATAAAGATGAAAATCTCTACACCATAGTTGGAGACTCCCTGGCCACCCTACTTGAGGTACCTATTGAAGAATTCCTTCGCGAGGTAGACGTGATTTACCGTCAACCAACGGCTTATACCAGAAGAAATAAACTCTCTCCCGAGGTAATAGTTAAATTGGTTAGAAGATACACTCGTGATTGCATCCTTAAGGCTACCCAAGACAAGGAGGTGGAAATCAATAAATCCAAAGTAACAATTCTGAAAGATGTCCCTTGGGAGGTTCGCCAATTACGGAAAGAATATATATTCCTTACCAAACTCCTGCTCAAGCATGACATAAGATACAAGTGGCTCTACCCCCAAGGTTTGTCCTTCCAATGGGAAGGCAAATCACAAAAAATTGAATCTCACCAGAAAGCTAGAGCCTTCGTTGAAAAAAATGCAAAGAAGTTGGGCTACTCCCCTTCCTCTTCTTCACCATCCTCCTCTGAAGATGAGGACATGACCGGAACTCAAACTACTACCAAAGATGACAGCCGTGATGACCAGACTTCGAAACAAGAGACTTCAAAGCACGTCCAAGATTCTAGTGGCGCAGTGGGAGGTGCCAGGCCGAAAAACTACCTCAGGCCAAAATCTGGTAAGAAAAAATATTATTGGAAGTAGCAAGATGGCCCAAAAAATTCTAACATGGAATATTAATGGTATGAACACGCCCCAGAAACGTCGGAAAACTTTCAATTTTCTCCAAAAACAACAATGCTCCATCATCTGTTTACAGGAAACCCATGTATTGAGAAAACATGAACAATATTTAATACAAAATAAATTGGGAAATCTATTTTCCACATCAAATAAAGAAAAGAAGCAAAATGGGGTGGCACTGTATATTAAACCAGAACTTTCCCCAATCCTCCTGGAAAAAGATGAATCAGGCAGATGGATTCTTGTCCAAGCAAAAATTCAATCTAAAGAAACAATTATTGCTGGTATATATGCTCCTAATGATAATCATGGAAGACAAGCATTCTTTGAACAACTGGCCCAGAAACTGTTGCAATATGGGAATCACCAGCTTATAATATTGGGAGATTTCAATGCTGTACACATTCCCTCAGTAGACAGGAAAACACCAAAAGGGAAAAAACTCAAGACCTCGTCTTCCACACTGCCCAAATCGTTTTTGGATATGTCCGACATTCTAGAACTTCATGACATCTGGAGAAGGAAAAATCCACTAAAAGATGGTTACACCTTCTATTCAAGACAATATGCTTCCTTCTCCCGTATAGATATGTGTTGGGCTACATCTGATCTTCTACTAAATACAAGGGATATTGAAACTTTACCTCGAGTGGTATCTGACCACAATGCCATCTTATGGACACTGAAATCTTCAGGTATGCATAGGCACTGGAAAATTAACCCAACTCTTTGGACTGATAAAGAATTCATCTCAGAGGCTGCTAGAGATTTGAATTTGTATTTTGAAACTAATCTGAATAAGGGCACACCACTCAAAACGGTATGGGATGCCTTCAAGCCATACTTTAGAGGATTCGTTATCCAATTTATGGCAAGACGGAATAAAGAGAGGAAAAAGAAATATGAATCAACTCTTAAAATGATGAAAAAGCTTGAAACGGACTTAACACAAGACCCCCGTAACGATAAGTTGAACCAAGACCTGGCCTCTTGTAGGCATGAACTCAATTTGATTCTGACTGCAGATATAGCTCACAAAATCAAGTTGGCCAAACTGAACTTTGTGGAAAATGCAAACAAACCAGGTAGATGGTTAGCGTATAGGTTAAAAAAGGTACAATCACAAAAACTCATTTTTTTCACTCAAAGACAAAACTGGGGAAACTCAGACAGAGCAATTACAAATCCAAAAAATCATAGAGGAATACTACCAAAGATTATTCAAGCCGGAGATGATTGACAATGATGCTATCTTCCACTACCTTGAACAAGCCAATTTTCCAAAACTTACTGAGGAACAGAGAGCCCAGACGAACGCCCCTACCACAATGATGGAAATAACAGAGGCTATTAATCATCAAAAATTGAATAAAGCGCCTGGACCCGACCAAATACCAGCCATATTTTATAAAAAATTCTCGGAGACAATTTCTGGAAATATGAAAAACCTCTTTACATCTATATTTGAAGGCGAAAATATACCAGATTCCTGGAAATCATCACATACGACACTGATTCCCAAAGAAGGGAAATCCAAAGATTTGATACAGAACTACAGGCCAATCGCCCTCCTAAACGTGGATTACAAAATTTTTGCAACCATCCTGGCCAATAGATGGCGAATTATTTTACCTTCTTTGATATCACACGACCAGACTGGCTTCCTCCTGAAAAGGCACCTCCAATCCAATATCAGAACTTTTCTCAACGTGTTGGAATATTATGAATCCCACCCCGAGAAGCAAGTAGCTTTTGCATTCATTGATGCTGAGAAAGCCTTTGATAATGTATCTTGGTCTTTACTCAAAACTCAATTAGATTACCTTCAGTGTGGCCACAGAATGTTGCGAGCAATTGAACAAATCTATTCTACCCAAAATACCAGGATTGTAGTGAATGGTCACCTCACAGATAAAGTTAATATACACAAAGGTACCAGGCAAGGATGTCCCCTCTCCCCTCTTTTGTTTATATCCACCCTGGAAATTCTTCTTCATGTAATAAGGGAAAACCCAGACATTCAAGGCCTACAAAATAAGGGAGAAGTTTACAAGGTACAAGCCTTTGCAGATGACCTGATGGTTATCATGGAGAACCCCCAGACTTCCTCCGTAGAACTTCTAAAGACCCTGGAGGCATACTCAAAAATCTCCGGATTAAAGGTGAATAGAGAAAAAACATTGGTTCTAACTAAAAATATGACCCCACCCATGATCGAAAAACTGGTAAATCAATCTGGTTTTCAACATTCTAATAAGGTAAAATACTTGGGTATTACTGTATCTAACCGATGTAACTCTTTACTCAAAGACAATTATGTTAATGTTATTAAAACAATCAAAGCTGATCTCGAAACCTGGTCAAGACTTCAGCTATCCTTAATGGGCAGAATTGCTGCAGTCAAAATGAATGTCTTACCTAAAATGCTTTTCCTATTTCAATCTCTGCCTATATTACCAAACTTTAAGATCATTTCAGATTTGGAAAAAAGTATACGTATATTTATATGGCAAAAGAAAAAAGCAAGGATTGAAAATATTTATTTGCAGGATAGAACCAAATTTGGAGGCTTTGCCCTTCCCAATTTGGCACTATACTACAAGGCTGCCGCCATGACTTGGATTAAAGACTGGATCTTGATGACAAATAAAAGAATATTACAGCTCGAGAGTTATGGCCTCGATAAGGGCTGGCATCACTATATGTGGTATAAGGGAAATTTACCTACCCTCTTTAAAAAGCACTGGATAAGGAATGCTTTAATCAAAATATGGTCATTGATTCAAAAACAATTTTATCTCAAAGCACCTATGTGGTTATCCCCACTGGGAGCAATCTATAGCTCCCAGGCAAGTGAAATCTCAAAAGTTATAACTTACAGACACCTTCTGAATGCCGACCTCTCATTGAAACCATTAGGGAAATTAGTATCAGAAGGTTACAATCTGGATTGGTGGAAATATCAACAAATACATTCACACTTCAAAGAGCTTTCCAAAGAGGGTGGCTTTATGACTACTGATACCCCATTTGATAAAATACTTTCTTCTGGTGACTCAAAGCTTCTTAGCAAATTTTATAATATACTGTTAAATGAAAAAAATGATTGATACATTGGTTAAAGACTCTATGATTAGATGGGCTGAAAACTTTGGTTATACTATTCATTTAAATAAATGGGACTCTCTGTGGAATACAGTTAAAATCTTCAAATCTATTCCGTTTAAGGAAAATTGTTACAAAATGTTTTATAGATGGCATTTTGCACCTCACCGTTTATCCAAGATGTATAACTGTTCACCTAAATGTTGGAAATGTAACTATGACTGTGGAACTTTTTATCATATGTGGTGGACCTGTAAAGAAGCAAAGGCGTATTGGAATATGGTAAAACTTTTCTTAGAAAGATTTTTGAAAATTAAGATAGAGTCTAGACCAGAACTATTCTTGTTAAATATAGTAGATGTAAATATTTCCTATGACCAGAGATATGTACTTCACCATGTAATTGTTGCTGCAAGAATACTGTATGCGAAATTTTGGAAACAACCAAACACGCCAACTGAGAAGGATTTCCACGGAAAGATAAGAGAATGTATCGAAATTGATAAACTCTCTGGTTATCTAAAGGGAGACTACGACGAGATCTCTCGGGAAAGATGGCAAGAAGTAACAAATTTATTAGTATTGTGATAGTATTTGGCAATTTTAGTAATATGTTAAATTACTATCTCTATTTTGCTTGATATACTCAATGAAAATTTTAAAAAATTGTACCCCTTCTTCTTTCCCCCCCACCCATACTCTTTTTCCCTGTTCCCCCCTTAAAAATTCAATAAAAATCTATAATTAAAAAAAAAGCCAGCTTTATTGCATAACATAGAAAGTTGACACAACACATAACACAGAGACAGGAAGCCAGATGGTGGTACCGTCCATCTGGGGCATCAGATCCAGTAACACTAATAGTGGTTGCAAAGATCCAAGAAGCCCAAATGGAGTGTCTTCTTTAAATACCTTTTTAGCAGAGTCCAGAATCTTCCACAGCAGTTCCACTTTTAAGGGAATTAGACCAGACCAGCTTGCTGTTGCACTAATATTGGTTCCTTTTTCTTTAGCTGATATGACCTGGTATTCTTCTGTGCATGTCTAAAGTTATACTTCTAAAGTGACACTTTGCTAATTCAACATCTTGCCACATAATAATTTCACAATTTTTTGGTTTTGCATCCTAGAAGATATTTCAAAACCTTCCTTTGCGCATCAAACATCCTGTGTCTTGGACACTGCAGAAGATGTCAGCAAGCTACCGCCCTTGTACATTTAATATATTGTGAATCAAAATAATGCTCTGATGGTTGACCCATTTAGAAAATACCTAAAATTTCAGACTATCAAACTACTAAAGAAACGAAACAATATGAAACACTATATTTTGGTTTCATGCACATCTTTAATGGGAGATGGTATTTAACTCCAGCTAAATTGAATGTAATGAATTCTGAAATGTCACCTCCATGACAGAAACCATAGGTATAAATCTGGAAACCATAGGTATAAATCTGGAAATGTGTTCAATGGTTGGTAATATACAATTGAATTTGGAGGCAGAGGAAGAGATGATGATGATGATGATGATGATGATGATGATGATGATGATGATGA
>JAHTLZ010003305.1:2695929-2719082 GCA_023846285.1 Phrynocephalus versicolor
TGTGTGTGTGTGTGTGTGTGTGTGTGTGTGTGTGTGTGTGTGTGTGTTTGTGGTACTTGTGTAATTTCCTGTGCCCTATTGGGCATGGGAAAAGGGATTTATAATTTTTTTTTTGCCACCCCAAGTGCCGATCAGCTGTAGCATGGGCTTGGGGATGCAAAAAAAAGAAAATTTAAAAGTTGTTCCGTTCCCACCACCTGATAGGGTGGGGGGAAAGGAAGGATTTTGGCTGAGCCCCAAGTGCCTATCAGCTGTAGTGCGACCGGTGCTTCTTTAAAAAGTGCCCTCCGCCAGCCACGCTACAGCTGATTGACGCTTGGAGCTCAGAAAAAAAATAAAATAAAATAAACTCCCACTCTTTCCCCCATCCAATCGGATGGGAGGAAAGGCAGGATTTTTATTTATTTTTTTGGCTGAGCCCCAAGTGCCAATCAGCTATAGCATGGCTGGCTGAGAGTGCTTTTTTAAACAAGCACCAGCCACGCTACAGCTGATTGGTGCTGCTGCTTTGGAAACCCCCTCCGTGAGGACTGGTAGGTGGAAGCAATGGGGGAACAAAAATGAAACAAATGAAACAACATGTTTTATTTCATTTCGTTTCTCTTTCCTTTGAGGGACCAGTTTGTTATTCATTTCATTACATAATGAAATGAGCAAGGAATAACAAAATAAATAAAAAATTCATTTCATGCCCATCTCTAGTCCTAATGTTTCCAGAATCACACAGCTGTCATAGCCCTTGTTCTGTCTGGGGGATTCTAAGAATTCCTGTAATTATTGTTGGAGTGTCTTTGGCACCCTAGGGCTGGGCTGCTCCACCCATAAAAAATCTTGTGACTCATTCTGATGCAAAGTGCAGCTCTAGTCATACCTCAACTCTAGGTACAGTCCTGCCTTCTAAAGCAAATGGAGAAGCCTGTGTACCAGACTGATCCAAATACCAGCACCTATGCCGTCTTCTGAACCTGAAAGTTAGACTCTAAGGCAAGCTGGTGCACTTTGGCATGTCTCAGTCATGGCAGATGGGGGAGGGGCAGGATGAGGCTCAACCTTAGATGTCTCCAATTAAGTCAGTAGGACCTCACAGCATTTAACTTTGGCTAGATCATCATTTCGGTTTGTTGGCTAGATTGTCATCTTTGAAGAAGGAACACACTGGAAAATGTTAATTGCCGGTCTAAACTGTGTTTACAACCAAAGTGTGCAAACATTTAAGCAAACAGGCCTTCCAACCTTGTGGTCAGACTACTGTTTCCACAGTGTTGCCTCGGAGGAACGAAACCCATTCATAAATTTTGTGTTTATAAGGACAGCCAAGAATGAAAAGGGGAATAATGAGCAGAGAGAAAAGCTCAAGCAAAACAAAGCAAAACAAAAATATAGGGTAAAGGATGACCTAAAGAGAGCAAAACAAATATTATAGGCAGTGTGTTGCAGCAATTAGAAATTAGGAGGTGCAGGACAATGAATAGAAACAGTGCCAGCAGTAGCTAAATGCAGCCTTTCCTGGCACTTGGGCTCTATCTCAGGCACATTACACCCATCATAGCCATTCGGATTTTAAAAGAGCCTACGGGAGATGCCTTTTGCCAAGCTATGTGGCAGTTTTACGATGTGAACAAATGAGGACTGGGATGAAACCGGCAGCTCAATTATGGTTTATAGTTGTAGGAGATGGTTTGTGAGCATTGCCCTCCTGAGATGAAAGGCAGATGAGCTAATCCTTGGCCTTTTGACTGAGTTCCTCCTTGTCTTCCTTGGAAAGCAAAGCTGTGGCTTGGCACCAAGTTGAGGGTGGAAAAGCCGCTCATCAAAATGGCAGGTTGAATTACAATGGATGGTTCACCCACCATTACCATTCTTTTCAATAACAATGCTGAGTAAAAGCAGGACATTTCAAAGCAGCGAAAGGGTTGGAACCAGATCGCAATCCTTGCAGAAGGGGAATTTATAACCATCTATAGGACCTTTGCACTTCTTTGATCTCTTCCAAGTAGGGATCACACGTTGAACCTTGATGCATGTTTTGTCACATTGGGGGCATGGTTTAGCTTTAAGCTGGAGAATTTTTGGCAACCTGCTTGGAGTTCACCAAACCCTAAAAATATCAGATGAGAGGAAGATTAGTTCAGCAGAGGGAAAAGGAATTTTCCGGTTTCCCTGCATATTTCTTTATGGTTTCAAAATTCCAGACTCAAGAATCGGAAAGAATCAGAGCAGTGTAAGTAGCCTGAAATATTTCTGTGTTTACACAGTGCTTGATTTCTCCTTCTCAACAAAGGTCCATTAATGGACTCAAATCAACCAGACACAGGGAACGTTTCCTATTTAGTTCCTACTCAAACTAAAGCAGAGGAGAGAGCAAACCAGCTTGAAACCACAAAAAGGGTGTGGGGGGAATTGGATCTCTTTCAGTGTAAAGAGAAACATTTCCCTATTCACATATGTTTCATTTCTTTAAATTGGACACATCTCTAAAATGGCAAAACCCTGGGATGCTTTAAGAAGCAAAAGTACGCACCCTGCAGCCTTCTCCTGTTTATACACTGAATCAGGGCTGGCTGAAGACATTTTACTGTCTAAGGCCATGGTCACACCAGTGTTCTCTGCGTATATAAATTTCATTCATTTTTTTTTCGGGTGGTCATGTAGTTTTTAATGTGCAGTTAGTGTCCTCTCTTCTGCGTCGTATTTCCTATTCTGGCTCCGTCTCTACCTGTCTATTTCACATTTTCCCCTTCTTTCTGGCTCTACTTTCCGAGCCTCCATGGTGTTTGAACTGTCGAAATGGGGCACAACTGATTTTACTGTGTATTTTCTGTGTCCTGTTGTGGTTATGTTACCTTTTGGATTTACCTTGTATATTTTCTCTGGCAAGGGGTCAGGAAGAGATGCAACTAGCTGAACCAAAGTCCAATTTTATTGATAAGTTAATAGGAATCAGCTAGGGTCTTCTCTTAGTGGCAGAGAAAGACCCCAAACATACAGTGCAAAATAGTTTTATACCACAACAGACAAAGAGCCCTAAAGTATACAACCTCATTGGATAATATTTACATACAGTTTGGATCCTACATCTAACTGGTTGAAAACATGAGGAAGGCAAAGTCATTGGCTCTCCTATAAAGATGGGGCATCCTTTTCTTCCCTTAATGATTTCCCCTTCCAGAAGGTGCCATCATGTCTGGAATAAATTCCTTTTTCCCTTGATATGCATGTTACCAGGCTGAGCCCTCCTCCCAGAGATTACAGCTCCCTGCTGGGGTTCCTAGAGGTGCAGTGGAAGGTGTGAATCGCGGGTACTTCAAAGGCCAAGGCAGAAATGATAGCAGAAAGTAATATCTGTAAAGAAAGAGTGATCAGGCCTTTATTCTACGATCGGCCAGAAAGAGGTTACTTTTGGGTCACATACAGGTATCACTTACAGAAGCAAATAAGTAAGCATTTTCGAGCGAAGTTTCTAAATCCAGCCCCTGGTGGTGGTTATTGAAACTTCACTGAAACTGCTGTTCAAGGGGCGTGGTCAGCCGGGACCGGAATTTACTTCTCTTTGCGGTTAGAATGTGATCTTTTTATGTGCAGTTAGCCAAAGGGAAACTATGGAGAAAATGCTTTGCCAAGGCAGAAGGGCAATATCACCTCAGGTAGAAATTCTTACAGAACCTCTCACCACAACATCCAGGTAAAAGTGTCATCATCATAAATATTATTTTAGCTTGTGGCTCTTTCACACTACCCACATTAAGCTGTCATAGATGGCAGCTTCACTGTGTCTAAAGACAGATCTGGCCCTGAACTGCATCTTAGTTGCGTATTGTGGTTTCTCTGAAAGGTGCACGGCCAGCGAAATGAAGACAAAGGAAATATGCTCATTTCATACACAAAGACTAGAATTCTATTACACCTTTAAAGCAGAGAAGAAGAACCACCAATACCAGGTGTCAGATAGGTGGCAGATAGACCAGGTGTCAGTCTCATGCAGAGTATTGACGCCTGGTCACACGCTTGATTGCATGCCCAGCACATACCCAGTATCTCATCAGTTAGCTACAATTCATCATGGCACACTCCAGTGTTCTACTTCTGCAGACACAAAAAGAGAGAAGGGGTTTATTATACAATGGTGCCTCTGCTTACGAGTTTAATCAGTTCCAAGTGCATGCTCTTAAGTCGAACAACTCTTAAAACTTTGGAAAAATAAATAAATAAAGGGAGGAACATTGGATTCTCATGCTTAGCCCCCTCTCCCCTGTGAACTCTCAGTTGAACCAGGACCCCCTCAAAGGTTCCTTTTTGTAGATATTTTTCCATCTCCATGAGATCATCAAATCCTTTGGGAATTTTTCCTGGCCACTCCTCCTGTGCATCTCCCATGCTCCCCTTTGTCAGAATCCTCTCCATCCTTTCCCTCACTGGTTCTCTTTATGCCTTCTATGTCTGGGAGTTGGACAATCTCTTCTTCATTTCTATCCCTACTCTCAGGTCTTCTCTTTCTCTATGTATTTATCTCAAGTTCAGTATCCCCAGATTCTGTTTCAACCTTCCTTTCTATAGTTCCATCCTCACACTCTTTGCCTCTCTCCGTGCATCTCCTCCTCTTTTGTTAGTAACACCTATTTTATAATGGCTAGCAGCCATAACTCTGCCTTTTCATTCTTTGGCTGCTTTCCAACCCCCACAATTGCCACCATGGCATATGCCTTGCTTTGGGTCCCACTTTCTCTAATGGGTAATGACACCTTCATCCTCCACGGGTGGCCCCTGAATCTGAAACTGGGCAATGAAAGTCCTGGGTTGGATGACATTGGACCACCCACTGCAGCATCTGACTCCCTCACAGCCTCACATACATTATTAACAATACTATTAACAATACTACTGATCCATAAGGAATAAAATGAAACAGAACTGTATAAAAACATTAGTTCAGTATATTACTCCCCCAGTAATGCCAAGAAAGCAGTATTCTGCATATATACCACCCTATGCCACTTCAAGTAGTCTCTGGGCAGTTTACAGTTTAATTATAGTATGCAGGCTACACATTGCCCCCTCAGCAAACTGGATACTCATTTTACTGACCTCAGAGGGATGGAAAGCTGTCAACCATGAGCCTGCTACCTGGGATTGAACCCCAGGTCGTGAGCACAGTTTTACATGCAGTACAGGCACTTAACCACTGTTCCACGAGGCCAATAAATATGTGATCTGATAGCACTGCACTTAATAATTTTCTGTGCTTTTATTTTGTTGGGTATTTAAAGAAAAAGAATAATTAGCCCATACTTTGTTGAAGATGAATTTTGTTAGCCAAATGACATTTTGGTCCTGAAACTCAGTTGTTAGCACAATGGGAAAAAGCTCACTTTCCAGAACAGAAATCCAATAACATTTCACTAAAAATGCTACCAGCAGAGTAGCACGTGACACCAGCCAATGAGGTGAGACAAGGGCAAGGAAATTTGACTAACATTCAGACTTCTTTTTATGTGCAGGGGAAAAAAAAAACAGATGGCACCCACCTGTCCTCTAATCACCAACCCAAACGTGAACTCATTCCCGAACACATGAAAGGTTCTACAGAGTATGTGCATGCATTGTAGCTACATATTCATGGAGGTAGTTACAGATATTTTGCTGAATTTATGGAATTGGGTGGATATAGTTGTCTTCCTACTCTATATTTTCAATATACCCATGGAAGCAAGATCTGCAGAGCTGGCCAGATAGCTCCACGGAGTTCAACATCTGGCTGGAGGATGAGGGCTTGGGAGTTCAATACCCCTCCGTGCCTCCCAGAGAACAACCAGTCTACGCAACCCTGGACAAGCTATGTAGCTCCAGAACACCTCCAGAAGAAATTACTCATAAATCACTTCTGAGTATTTTATATGTAGAAAGCAAGAAAAATCATTATAAGTTGGAACCAACCTGGCATGAAATTATTAGTTATTAAGGTCTATGTCAGGTTTGCAGTCTAATTATATGTAGAAGGATAGGAGGAAGGACCAGCCATGCATAGTCTGTAATGTCTTTTTTAGTCTTCTCAAGAAACTTAACAGAGGAGATGGGTGGCATTTGAGTACTAAGCAAAAGAGATTTTGCTAATTGGTTCTCTGGTAGTGAGAACGGATGATGAAAAGTTAGCAGCAGCCCATGTCTTACAATTAGCCTTTTGGCTCTAGCCATATCACACATGGCCAAATGTTTAAGAACCACAGAATTGTATAACTTTTAAAGTTATTCATTCTTACTGGTGGTGTTTTATTTTCATTAATATGACAGAATTACCTTGTCTGGGGTTTGCGGTGGGAACACAGGGAAATCACAATGTTGCAGTGAAAGAAGGCTGCGTTTCAGGGCTAACCAACAACATCATCCATTCAGCAGACATTGCTGTCTGAGTGTGTTCCTATGGAAGAATTCAGCACAATCACTCATGTCATGCTATCTGATATACCTGTATGCTTTTACCTTGACTAGGACTGTAGCTTTCAATTTGAAGATGAGCCTAATAAACCTGAGTTGTCTGATTGATGGGGACAATTCAAGTCACTGCAGCTAAAATTTCGAAGTGAATGCATTTCCCTCCTTAGTGTAATACTGGATTAGAAATAATAATGGTAGGATTTGTTTCTAGCTTAGGGAGAACACGTGTATTTCATTGGAAGGGCTGCCAGAAGACAATCCTCCTTTGGGAGTTGTTTTGTATGTGTAGGGCTGCCCGACTTGATTTAAAGATAAAAATCCATACAAATACATATCATGGACCTTAAAGCTGTGAATCCACCGTGAGCCTCTAGGTGGCAGATGCACAAGTCACAGAGTGCAAGAAGGCATGCAGAGATGCTGTGGAGTGTGAAGGCTTTTATGTCCACCTCTCTTCCAGAGGCATGGTTAGAAAAAAACAACACCTGCAGATGTTTCTGCTCTGGTCGCTATTCAGAGGCTGTGTCAGACAGCTCTAGTGTTCATTCTCTTTCTGCCTCTGTGGCTCACGAAAGGCTATGGAATCCCGTGGACGGTGCCGAAGAACAGAGAAGCAGGATGAGAGTTCAGTTTGAATGCAGTTTTATGGTTGAGAGCATCTGAAGTTTTTCAAGCAATAAAGAAATCTGAGGGAGTTAAGAGTGTCATGCAAAGGTGAAGGCAGTTGTACAGGTACTCAGGGGAAAGTATAAAGTTGAAACCAGTATTACAGTCCCTGAAAGCATCATGGACATCCAGGTAACTTAGTATAGCTTCTTATCTTATTCGAGTAAATCAAGTGTTCTGTTGTTAATACTTGGGAACTGCTGATTTTTGTCCTGCTACTGTCAACACCAAGAAAACACACACAACCCTTTTTCACTGTTGTGTTTCTTTATTTCATGCCAGGCAAAATCCAAAGGCAGTTTTGTTACAATAAATGAATGAGGCTTAAATGTGGTTTAGACACTTGCAGAGTTGCACAGTGGTGTGGAAAAATAATTGCAAATTTCAGATTGGAGCTAGGAGACAAAGGAACTTTGCATAAAAGCTTATATTACATATTTACACAATATACATCAAGATAAGACTTACCGTATATACTCGAGTATAAGTCGACCCGAGTATAAGTCGAGGCCCCTAATTTAACCCCCAAAAACTGGGGAGACGTATTGACTCGAGTATAAGTCTAGGGTGGGAAATGCAGCAGGGCCTGGCAGCTCCTCCTTTGTGAGCTGGGGGAGTGGTATGTGCTGCTTAAAATGACTTTTAGCTACTGATGCAAGTGCTTGGGTCAGTGGCTAAAAGTCATTTTAAACATTGCACACCGCTCCTCTGTGATGCAGAGGGGGGGTCATGAGAAGCGGTACACAATGTTTAAAATGACTTTTAGCCACCGACCCAAGCACTTGCCTCAGTGGCTAAAAGTATTGACCCGCATATAAGTCAAGGGCCCCCTTTTCAGCCCAAAATGAAGGGCTGAAAAACAAGGCTTATATTTGAGTATATGCAGTATCTTGATGTATATAGTGTAATATATAGAGTAGTGGAAAACTGCTATCTCACCAAAAGCAGTTCCAAAGTAAATGGATTTCAATGCTGCCTTTCATACACATTGGGAACATAGTTTAGACCAATCACACAAGTGTTAG
This sequence comes from Phrynocephalus versicolor, assembly GCA_023846285.1. Classification (NCBI taxonomy): domain Eukaryota; kingdom Metazoa; phylum Chordata; class Lepidosauria; order Squamata; family Agamidae; genus Phrynocephalus; species Phrynocephalus versicolor. Next base: position 2,704,050 of record JAHTLZ010003305.1, read on the forward strand.
GTGACTGATTATCAATGGCACCTGGACATAATCATTCTGACCTTTGCATGTGATTATTCCACACACCTGTTTCTAGCAAATGACTATGCATTTTACAGAGAAACCATTTTATGAATCTGTTAAATACCATGTTACAGACATTTTGTCAAAACTATATTACTTGACAAGTTTATTTTATGATTAGCCCTATGGTGGTTTGAAAGAATGAAAATATAGGAATATAGGAATTCGGGGAAAGGTGTGGTTAACAAAGAGAGAGGAGAGATTGGTTGTGAAGCTTCAGATGGCTCTAAAATAGTTTTAAGATAATTTATATGTTGCTGTATCGGTTCTTAGAATAAGCCAGAAAAGATCACAAATACAAAGCAGTAGGATTTACCTCATGCCCTTTAACAGTGAGAACTCCCTTTATGGAACATCTCCCAACACCAGAGCACAAGGTGCACTAAGAGTGACAATTTTCTATAATGTTTTTGGACTTTGCTTCCATATAACAAGACTTTGGATCAGGGCTATTACACAAGGATAAAAACAAATTGTGTGTGTGTGTGTGTGAGAGAGAGAGAGAGAGCAAAGTTATGTGAGCATAGGCAGGATTTCATTTTGGCTAGGAAAGTGGGTTTAACCAATCAATTTTATTGTGATCAAGGAGAACTGAAGTTTCAGTTTTCTGCACTGGATAGTAGTTTTTAGAAGCCCAGATTTGTCATGACTAGAAAAGGGACAGAGAGAGGAGGAGGTATGAAATATAAGGCTTCCCACTGAAGCAAAACAAGTTGAGGAGCGGTATAGCTATCACAAAAACCAAATACAAAAGTAGAACAGGTGATACCTTCCCTCTCTAGTCACATGAGCCATTTGAGGTTAGAAGACAAGTATCTTATTCCAGTCAGTAAAACATGGAAGAAGCCACCTGGTGCATTCATTAATAGGAACCGGGGGAAAGATTCAGATATTTTTCTGGCTGGCTGTGTCGCATTTTCAGTATGCTGGTCTTGGAGACAACGTGCTTTAATGGCTCAGGTATCATTTACAGGAGATAACTAGCTTGGAATACGAAGGAAAAGATTCAGAAAGCAGTGATAACTGTAGTGATAAAGTGGCTACGAGACTAAACTGTGGAAGCCTCTATTCCATTTTCTCATCTGCAATGATTTTCCTTGGTACAGGCATGTATGAGGAATTTCCAGATTTTTGTTCAGTTTAAAATACTATGAGTATCAGATTTATGAGTCTGGAGCTATCATTCTAATGGAGTATAATTCCATCCTATAAGGACTACTATGAGAGAGGTTAAAGTCTATTTTTGTCCAAGCCTTTTTCATTCATTAAAGTATAGAAAACTGATACAGTAGGGGAGATTGAAAGGCTAGGAGACTGAATCAACCATGAGCTGCGTGGGATTGAACCCCTGATCAAACTCTGTTTTTGGCTGCAGTACAGCAGTTTAACCATTGCACCCTGAGGCTCCTTTCATCACACATCAACTTTTAATGCCTCCCTGAAAATTGGTGAGGCATCAAACCACCAGGCTGAATTGTTCAAGGTGGTTTGGGACCTCTCACATCCTGGTAAGTGGAGGCCTCCTCCTAGTGATTTCACTAGTGAGTCTTTTGCAGCCCATTTTAAATTTAAAATAGAGGCCATCCGGGCTGATCTGGACTCTGCTTCCACTAGTCTGTCCCCAAGATTCACTTGCGCCACAGTCCCTCGGTCTCTCTGATTTGTTGAGTTTGGGCCTGTGACTCCAGCTGAGGCCTCCAGGGCACTGGGACATTGCTGGCTTGTGGCTTCTCCATTCACCCATTGCCCATCCTGGCTGATTAAGACCGCCGGGGGAACATGATGGAATGGGTGACTGTGATCGCATCTGCCTCCTTCAGAGAAAGAATTCTTCCCATTTGCCTGAAGGAGACCATGATCCAGCCCATTCTTAAGAGACCTGGACTGGCTGTGGATGGTTTGTCAAACTATCATCTGGTAGCCAATGTGCCCTTTCTGGGCAAGGTGATCGAGCAGGTTGCCACGGTTAGGCTTCAGTCATTCCTGGAGGAAAATTGTGTCCTGGACCCATCCCAGTCCAGGTTCAGGCCGCGGCATGGGACCGTGACAGCCCTGGTTGCGTTGCAAGATGACCTCTTGAGGGGTGGCTGAGAGGGGTTGCTCTACCCTGTTGGTCCTCCTAAATTTGTCACCGGCCTTTGATACTGTTGGCCACAGTATTCTCCTGGGCAGGATGTCTGAGGTGGGTATTGGGGCCATGCTCTGTGCTGGCTCCAATCCTTTATCAACAGCCATGCCCAGAGAGTAGAGATGGGGGTGATTTGTTGTCCCCACGGACACTCTCTTGTTGTGTGTCCCAGGGTTTTGCATTATCCCCTATGCAATTTAACATCTACATGAGGCTGCTGGCTGAGGTCATTCGGAGTTATGTGGTCTGCTGTCACCAGTATGCGGATGACATACAGCTCTATCTTTCCTTTTCCACCTCTGCAATGGAGGCTGTTCAGAACCTTGACCGCTGTCTGGACACAGTTGTGGAATGGACCAGGACTAAAATGCTCAGGCTCAACTCTGGGAAGACCGAGGTTGTGTTCCTTGGGGGGTCCTCAGATGGGTACATGACCCTCTCCCCAATCTGTGGGGCATGACCCTGCAGCTGGCAGATAGAGTGAGGAGTCTGGGCATCATCTTGGATCTAGCTTTGTCCCTAGTGGCAGCTGTTTCCTGGCCGGCCTTTTATCAACTTAGTCTCATCGTCCATATCTGCCTGTACCTGGATGTGGACTCCCTTTGGATAGTAGCACAGGTGCTGGTGATCTCAAGGATAGATTACTGTAACACTCTTTACATGGGGCTTCTTTTGACTTCAGCGGATGCAGAATGTGGTGGCCAAGGGTTGGTGCAGGCATGTTTGACCGCATTACCCCCATCCTGGCCTGCTTTCAGTGGCTACTGTTGCCTCCTGAATAAGGTTCAAGGTATTGGTTTTGGTTTACAAAACCCTCCATGGCTTGGGAACTGATTATCTGGCGGAGCATATCTCTCAGAGGTCAGCTTTGGCCCAATGGACCAGAACTTTGATTCCCTGTTAACTCCGGGTGGCCACTCTGAGGGAGGTCTGGAGGATTTCTACCTGTAATCAGGCCTTCTCGGCAGCTGCCCTGGGGCTCTGGGAGAACTGCGTGTGGAGATCAGCCTGGCAGAGTCCCTGTCAGCCTTCAAGAAAGCACTGAAGACCTGGTTCTTCATGAAAGTTTTGGTGATCGCTGATTGTACGACTGTGTGTTGCCAGTTTGGTTGTTTTGTTTGTTCCTGCCCTTTTTCTGGCCAGTTTTTGTGTTTGCTTTGAGTTTACTGTTGTTGTTATTGATTTTATGTATATTTTTATATTTGCTTGTGATTATGTATTGGGCAATTTGGGCAAGTTTTTGCAATTTGTTGTATACCACCCAGAGTTCCTGAGGGAAAATCAGGCGGTCTAGAACTACAAAAATAACTAATTAAGTAAATAATGTCTTATTTTTAAGAAATGTAAACCAGGGCATTCCACTGAAAAAAATTCTTAAACCGAGGGATCTCCATTTGCAATACTTTCTTTTATTAAACATTTTTTTTTTGTTCACCAAAGCATTCTTAAACTGAGGAACCACTGTTTTTTCCGTGTGCATTAGCTGTTCTTCATCTCTTATTTGTAGGTTAAGTGCCCAGAAAGTGTACTTTGCATATTGAGTAGAATATAAAGTAATAAATACATGACATCATGAACTACTGAGTAGAATCTATTGGTATATCCATAGTTTAGACCACACAGGTTTATTGCAGAAGTCTTAGGAGATCACAAACATGCATCACAAGATATGACCATGCTTTTAATGTATTTTTATTTTTATTTTAATAAAACATACAACATATATCTGTAGTGAATGAGTTTTTAAAAGCAGCACCAGATAACACAGTCAAAGCCAAGATAATTAGATAACAAGGTCAAAGCCAGATAATCAGTTCAAACTGGGAGTTCCAACCTAAATCAAGTCCAGTTCAAGGTCAGGAAAAGCTGCAATAAAACCCCATGAGCAGGAAACCAGTAGGCAGTAGAATCCACAGTTGTTCCCTGAGAAGAACTTATGCCTCAGAGCCTGTCTTTTATAAGGCTTCATGTATCTCATTGATTTCAGCTGCCATCCTAGCTAAGGTTCTTTGCACTGGTCAGGTCAATATCGCAACATTGCTACACTGTCTTTTGTCAATACATTTTTCCATTTCTGAAACACATGTTCTAAAAATAGATTCCATGCTTTTTTGAAGTCATCACTTTTTCTTAAATCCCTTCTTACTTTCAGTTCACAAATCAGTTTATCATTGAGTGCCATATCTCACAATTCTCCAAGCCATTCTTCAATATTTATCTGATTGTCATTTTTCTAGTTCTTTGCAAATAATAATCTTGCCCCTATGATCATTGAAGTAACTAAATCAATTTATTTTCCTCTCAGTTGTCTATCCTTATTTGTATTCTGTAAAGCAGTTAATGAAAACATTCAAATATTATATCCCATTAGTTCCCTAGTTTTGTTATAAAGCATGTGTCCATTCCTTCCTTATGTCACACTGCCACCACATATGCAAATGTGTCTCTTATTTTACACCTCCAACACAGAGATGACATATTCTTATTTAATATTATCATCTTTACCGGTGTTAAATACCATCTCCATGCTACCTTATAACAATTTTCTTTAACCCTTACAGACATATTCTTTTGAATACTTTTTCCCATATTTTATTCCAATCATCCACTAATAGAGTGGACCCTTGTATAACAAATAGTTTGTACAACATAAAAATTTCCAGAGATAGGGAATATTTGCTTAACATAATTGCCTATGGGGAGAACCTGTACAACTTAAAAATGAGATTACTCCATTTTCAATGCATTCCTATGGGAATTTATATAAAGGAAAATTTGTTTAACAGAATTTCATTTGGAACGAATTAATTCCTTTATACAAGGTACCACTGTATTTCATTACCTAAATTTTCTTGCCATTGATCTTTTGACCCTCCTGTGTCTTGACATACTTGAATAAATAATTTATATACTTAACGTACAGTTTCCTTTCTTTTATGTATTATTTCTGATTTCAATCTTTTTTCAATAACCTCTTCAGTTTTGTGATTCTTCTACCTGCTCCTCCCATACTGCTCCATTCCATTGCCCATTTTTCCATTTGAGGTACAGTGGACCCTCGTATAGCAAGTGGTTTGTTTAACAGAAAATCTGCTTAAAGGAAGAAATTTCCGGGGACTGGGGAAAATCGCTTAAAACCTCCCAATAATGAAGTTATGTTTTTTCCTGTCCTTTAGTTTTAGCTTCCAGTCTTTTACTGTTTTCACTCCTTTATATATTAAAAAAATTACTTTAAAAAAATCAGGAAAGTTCTTGAATTCCACCACTTGGGTGAAGGGGGAGCTTGGTGGACTTAACATTCCTTTGCAATGCTTCCAGTTCTCTAACATATTTTTAGAGAGCCCGATGTGTGATTAGCTTTCCATTTTATGTCATCTCCCATCTTTTCTTTAAATGATAGGCCCTTTAAATTTAATTCCTTTTCATTTAGTTCTATATCCTTCCATATTAGATCATGATTATTTGTTAGCAGATCTTGGAGTTGAATTGTGATACAGTATGGCTTAATTAATATAGGGTATACCAAGACATCCTTCTTTTTTCTGGTTTATAACACAACTACTTATTTATTCTATTTGTTTGCTAAGTAGAACTCAGCAGATGGATATTGGTTATTCTTTCTTCACTTGTGGACATAACACTGCAGATGTGAAAAGAGAGCAGATAGCATGATTCAGGAGCCCTGCGGGCATCAGCAGGTACTCGAGGACACTATAAACTTAAGCCATGGGAGAAAGAAAGAAATATTAACAAAAAAGAAAAGTGTCACATTTTTTTTCTCTGGCAGGGGGTGGAAAAGCAATAACATCCCTGTACCACAGTGATTCAGATAAACACCCCCTTAAATCAATCAGTCACACCTCGTCGCACCATTTGAAAAAACAAAAAAGGCCTAGGATAAATCAGAGCTGCAGAAAGCAGCATGAAAGTTTTTCAGTGTTTCAGAGCTAGCATGCTGCGCTGTGAATCAAAAGGAGGGAGACAGAGCTGGATGTTTTTTTGCTGACATCAAACTCTAGCAATCAAATTGTTCTTTAATGAGATAATGCCATGCTACAGGCTTCTGTGGTTGATTACTCTCTCTCTCTCTCTCTCTCTCTGTGTGTGTGTGTGTGTGTGTGTGTGTGTGTGTGTGTGCACGCGCGCGCACATGCATTTCACAGTAGAGCCCGATGTTTGGAGTTCAATTCCCACTGTGCCTCCTAGAAAAGGAGCCAACTTGGGTAGCCAACGGCAAGCTGCACAGTCCCAGGAGGCCCCAGAAGAAGGGACTGGTAAACAACTTCTGTGTATTTTTTTCCTTCGAAAACCCTGGACAGGGTCAGCATAAATAAATGACATAACTGTATGCAATTGTATATTTGTATGTATAGGTACTGTATGCATTTATACTTTTGTCAGAGCCTGGATATAGTCAGCATAAATAAATAACTTAACTGTATGCAATTTATGTTTGTATGTGTAGGTATTGTATGCATTTATACTTTTGTCAGAGCAACTGTAGGAGGCAAAAGTTGACAGGTTTTGCTTTAATACTACCACTTGTTACTCACTCTTATAAGTACATCTTTGTATGTGTGCATATATTGCTCTTCATTCATTCATTCATCCGTTCGTTCGTTCGTTCGTTCATTCATTCATTCATTCATTCATTCAAATGAAGATGATGATTGTTTTGCTGGTCCTGATGAAGGCCCATCTAGTCTAATGTTTCGTTTCCAATGGCAGCCAGCCAGATACTCAAATGAACAATGTACAGTCAAGTAATAAGATATTTGGTCTACTTTTCGGTGAAGCAACATTTTTATCTCAAAACTTAAGAAAGAGAGACAGACAGACAGACAGACAGACAGACAGACAGACACACACACACACACACACACACACACACACAGAGAGAGAGATAGAGATAGATAGATAGATAGATAGAGAGAGAGAAACAGACCTGGAATAATTACTTCTGGAGGGGTCACAGAATCTGGGAACTTTCTGGAAATCTGACAAAAATATACAAAAAGGGGGCAGTGATGTTGGCATGGTGCAGTCTAGGGTGAACTACCGTAATCCAGCATAGGCATATGATTATGACGTGTGAGTACATTCAGCTATTCTGTTTAGCTAAGACCAACTCCACAAGCTGGTTCTCGTCAGGGCAACTGCACCTGAATAAAGCAAATTTCTCATAGCAAAACCTGCACATTTCTGTTACCTACATACATACATCCAGTGTGCAGGACAGAAATGATTATATTGGTGAAAAATGGGTGCATGTGTTATTAACAGTGATGGGCATGAAATGAATTTTTAATTCATTTTGTTATTGTTATTCGTTTTGTTAGCTAACAAAATGAATAACGAACCAACCCATCAAAGAAAAACAAAACAAAATGGAAATTTCCGTTTCATTCATTTCATTTTTCATTTGGGGGACACTTACCTTCCTGCTACACTGAGTCCCAATGTTCTCTTTGGTGCAGGGAAACAAGCACCTCTCAGCTGTTTAAAAAAAAAAAACAAGCCCTGGCATCGGGGCTTAAATAAAGTGTCGACCTGGCCCCAGGGGCTGTGTGGTTGGCACTGTAAAATAAATTTTAAAAATAACAGGGGCTGCATGGTCAGTGCTGGAAAAAATAAGAAAAACAAAACAAGTGCCGATCCAGCCCAAGGGGCTGCATGGTCAATGTTCTAATATTATATATAGATGCAGGGAAGCTAGCACCTCTAGAGGGTCTGGCCCCAAGCCAGCATCTCAAAAAGCCACCGCCAGGATCACCGCTGCCACTGCCACCAGTAAGTCGGACTTGAACCAGTTCAGCTCGGTTCGAGTTCATACGATTTTTTTTTTAAAATCATACGAACCCAACCCAAACCAAACGAAGGGTGGGCCCGAAACAGAACAAACCAAACCATCGGTTTTGTGTTTCATGCCCACCTCTAATACAAATACCTACAGATAATTTCAGAACTTTGGAGCAAAGTGAACTGGACCACTTCCAAATCAGTCTGAAATGAATTTGCCAGGCTGTAAGACAAATTATTCACTGCCAAACAAATTAGGTGATATTTGGATACTACTAATTATTATTATTATTTAAAAATATTGTAACTTCAAAAACACCATTCATGACTGCACAGCCCATAAATTTGAAATTGGTTGCATATCACTGCTTTGTGTTAATGTATGTTTTTGTCAGATGGATTGATGTCCCTCAAGAGCCAAAAAAGCCTTATTTGTTTCAGCCCTGGATAGCAGTTAAAACCTCTGTGATGTATATAGCATTCCACACTACAACAGTCTGCTTGCAAAATGCATGGGGTATTCACCTGGAATAGCTTGCATAAACACCCAATTTTGCTTTGAAGAAACTTGATATTTTTACTCCACTATGTTGTATGTTGCCCAGGGCCCTGAAAAGAAGAAAGAGGGTGGAAAAACCCAAGTGTTTTACCTCATGGTGTCTAACACCTGGACAAATCATTTAGACATATAAAAGTCTAAAGTGATATACAATGGGTGGCATAACTGTACACAATTACCATTCAGACTATATATATTCTACCATGTCTGCTCCATTCCACAAAATAGATTATTTAACAGATTAAATAGAAAGAGGAGGAATAGTTAGATTACAAACACCACAAGTACAAACAAGTAATAGATGCATTGAAAGCAATGTCATGGCAAATTCAGAAATACAGAGTGTCTCCATGATAATCAGATCCCATGCTCCCTCACAACCACCCCCTTCAAAGATGCATGATGATAGTCTTCATTCTAAGACTGAACCATATTACCTGGAAAACATGCAAATTCGGTCTCGCCGATGTATCTTTGGTTCCTTGTTGTACTGTTGGATATGTTCCTGTCTGTGCAGCCTGAAGATATGGAAAGGGTCATGGAGAGGTGAAAGCCACCACATGCATGCTGGATCCTTGCCCTTCCTGACTTTAAAAAGGAGCCAAAGGAGCTCTGGCTGAGTGGGTAAGAGGAATGATAAATGCTCCCATGCAGCAGGATAAGATCCCAGCATGTTGTAAAGGAGGCAGTTGTAAAACCTCTCTTGAGAAAACCCTCACTGAACACCACTGCTCAAGATACATAATCCTTGATTTTCAATAGTAGATAAATCATGTCAATAGTAGATAAATCATGCCAGTAATCTGTTGTATTCTCCACATGAAGCTGTCTGTGTCCCATATCCAGACCTGAAATGATTCTAGATAATTTGTTTTATCCAGGAACCCTTCGGATTGAGAAGCAATCATATGCTCTATTTTTTTTAAATTTAAGTAATTTTATTGATTTTTTTTGGGGGGGGGGAGAAAGGGGGGTGGGAAGGGGGGGGAGTGCACTATAAAAATTACATTGAGTATATCAAGTCAAAAAAAAGTTATTATTGATTGTCTTTGTATTGTAAGTTTATTATTGTTTTGCCTGGCGCTTGCTCGCCTGTTTGTACGCCGCTTAGAGTTCTGCCCAGAAGATAAGCAGGATATAAATACAACAATAAATAAATAAATAAATAAATAAATAAATAAATAAATAAATAAATAAAATAACAGTTTAACATATTAGCGAATCACCAAATAGTATCACAATACTAATAAGTTTGTTACTTCTTGCCATCTTTTTCGAGAAATCTCATCATAGTCTCCCTTTAGAAAACCGGAGAGTCTGTCAATTTCAATACATTCTCTTATCTTTTCGTGGAAGTTTCTCTCTGTTGGCACTTCTGGTTGTTTCCAAAATTTCGTATATAGTATCCTTGCTGCAACTATTACATGATGAAGTACATATTCCTGGTCATATGAGATGTTAATATCTACTATATTTAATAGAAAAAGTTCTGGTCTAAGCTCTAACTTAATCTTCAAATCATATGCTCTAATATCTCCCCCAGAAATGCAATACTGGAGACTGGACAATAATCATCTTTAGCAATGATTATGTGTCTTGAGCAGTGGTGTTCATTGAGGGCTTTTAGAGAGGTTTTACAACAGTCTCCACAATTACACCTGGCATTCTTTCTTTCTTTCTTTCTTTCTTTCTTTCTTTCTTTCTTTCTTTCTTTCTTTCTTTCTTATTCAGATTCCTTGGATGACTCTGGGAGGGTCTGGTTCAATGTAAGCACACAATTTTCAGACTAGTATTTTGTCCTTCAGTTGAATGGTGCTGCATGTATCAGGATGCATAGCTGGTAGAGAGGCCAGAAGAGGATGTTAAATTTGGGGGGAAATGCAATGTATGTCTTAGTATCTAAGGTAGACAAAGATGATGACAAAACTATGTTTTATCATATGGGAGCAAAAAGACTTTCCCTGAAGTTAAGGATGCGGAATCTGGCTAGCTTCATCTCTTGGCTGGGTTCAATATCCTGAGTGTCTGATGAGACTGATATCTCTTTCTAGTTGGCAGATATTGAGGGGAGGGATAAAGGGTAAAACTAAGGAATAGGAGAGAATGGGTTAGGGTTAGGAGTCTTGATTGCATCTAGTTCATAAGTTTCCAAACTGAGGTAAATTTCCCGAGAGCTGGATCTTGCCAAAGAGAGTTAAATACTATGAAATTTAATTTATGTGATAGACATCAATAATAAAATTTACAGCCTTTCAGGGAAAATATTCTTTTTTGAAAAAATATATGCTTATTATACTTTTAAATAACAAACTGAATTTTCCAAGTAAAAAGTGATTGGACTATGGTAAAGGTGAGGTTGGGGAAAGAGCTCTGTAGATTAAATGTTTAAGAACTGATTTTGTATTTCAGCCTAATAACCAAGGAAATTCACTCCTGGAGCAGTGCTAGTTGGGGCAAAGAGTTTGGAAATATGGTGTCTGGTGCAGTTCACAGGCCTCTAGTGGCCCTATATAAGGATTATGGTACCCTAGTGCTGGCCTCATATTTACATTTGCTTTTGCTACATATTGTCCATTTACTCTCTCCAGAGGCAGCATATTTATCAATTCCAACCTTACCTTCTTCCATATCCCGGAGGGATGCCTGAACTATTTCCGAGTAAAAGGTGCTAAACACAGAACAATATTTCTTGAAAATTGTGGGTGCTAATGCAGTTTTTCTAAGACAGAAGGGGAAAAGCGTAGAAAAACATAACAGACTCTAAAGAGCCATAACAAGGCCTTGGTATACTACAATGGATTATTTTTATTTTAAAGGCATGAAGGCAACTGGGGACATCATTTGACCTCACATTCCACTGTGTTTGAGATGCTGTCCAAGTTTTATCAGCTAGCTATACTTTGAATAAAGTGGGTGCTGTTTGCATGGGCAGAAGTAACCACAGAAATACAGAAGCCAAGACCAACTTTGTATTTATTTTCCTTATAATTAAGCATTTTCAAATATGCGAAATGGCTAGGGCTTTTGGTGGAATCCATATTTATGAAAGCAGACATTTTTGCTTGTAATGCAAAAAGCATTGCTCTAGGATAGAAATTCAGTAAGAATTGTTGCCTAGTCTTGGAAAAAGATACTTTATCCAAGAAGAGTTCACTTTTTTATATTTGGGCAATGGTCCCTGACCTGCTCAGCCTTATCAGCAGACGTACAAAACAAGTTTTTGGACCACTTCTCCAGGCTGAAGATTCAGGATATAGAAATAGGATTGAACTGTGGGTAGAAATTACAGTTATATGTATTTTCACTCATATTGCCACCATAACCAAACTACTTCTACTAAAGTGTAAGAACGTTGATCTCAACTGTTGAGATCTAGGGAATGTGTCTTCAGCTGCTCACCTTGTAGGATCAAAGAATGACAAAACTGTGGTGATGGAAGAGACCTCAAGGCTCATCATGTTCAACCCCTGCTGAATCAAGAAATCCACAGCTGAAGTATCCCTTGACATGTGGGCATCCAACCACTAGCCATCCAGCCAAGCCTCCACTGAAAAGAGAGTATGCCCCCTCCCAAGGCAGTTAATTCCACTGTGATAGTTCTTACTGTTATGACATTCTTCCTAATGTTTCGTCAAGATCTCCTTTCTTGCCAGTTTAGCTCTTACTCTCTGCAGCCCACACAAAAAAGTTCTATATCTGGCTCTATCTGTCAGAACAATAGTGGACATTGACACTGCTGTTTCCTGCCATCTTGCTTAAAGGTATGAAGAGGGGGGCTTCATAAATTCTCATGCCAAAGGAAAAGGCCAGGTCCCAAGGGGCCACAACACAGGCCCTTTAATCCGTGAGAAATGACTTATTTAAAAAGAAAATGTTAGTTAAAATCTAAGGAAAATCAAAAGTAATTGAAAAGAAAATACTGTAATAATACTAAAAAGAAAAAAGAAAAGAAAAGAAAAGAAAAGAAAAGAAAAGAAAAGAAAAGAATCTATTCATGGGCTTTATGAAATGGCTAAAAAGATACCCCTGTGTCATTGTCATCTAATGTGGCTTGCACTCATATGTGGCCATCATTGTAAGGTCTTCTACCAACTGAGTTGTAAGGGTGGACACCTGTCATTCTGGTGTTGTAAAATAAGCTTTTTTTTGGAAATAGTAAGAGCATAAAAATCGCCAGCTAGATAGCTCAGTGATAACTCAGTGAGTCAGAGATCTGGCTGCTGATCCAGATGTTGGGACTAGAGATGGGCACGACTAGGGAAAATGCCGTTTTTGAGTTGTCGTGTGTCGGAGGCGGCCCGTGTCGGCTCGTTTCCATTTTTCGCGAAACTTTGCAAAAAATAGTCATTTCATTTTTGTTTTTTCGTCTGTCGTTATACTGGTTAGGGGGGTAGCGGGCTCCTGGAGGCACCTCTGTGGGGTGGGTGCCTCCTCTGGCCCGCTATGAAGGGAAGGGGGCTCCTGGAGGCACCTCTTTTTGGGGGTGGGTGGGTGCCTCCTATCCTCACCCTCTAGGAAGGGAAAGCAGGCTACTGGAGACCCCCCATGGCATGGGGGCCTCCTCTCCTCACTTGCTGCAAAAGGGCATACATAGCCATTTGGATATGAATACCAAGTTGCAGAGAAGGCAGACTGGCAGAGGCACCCCTCTTTTTGGGGTGCCTTCCCTGCATCAGTCAGGCCCTGACGGGCATGGTTTGCATGGCACACATGCTGCCGAACCGAGCCTGCAGGAGTCAGCCAGAGCCACAAGTGACGAATTGGCAGACTCTCTGCATCCGCTGTCTCTCACTAAGAAGGGAAGCGTACTTGCGTAGTAGTGCAATGCAAGTACAGATCTGGCTTAGGGGACAGGGCTAGCGCAAGGGCTAGGGTTAGGCTAGTTACTGGTGAGGTTAGGGTGGGGTAGTGGGGTGCACCTCTGGGTGCCTCTCTGACCCACTAAGAGGACAGTGTACTGTGGTGTATGGGTAAGGGACTAAGGGTTAGGGTTAGGGTTAGGGCTAGGGCAGGGTTTAGTGGGCTTTTTGTCACATCCCAGAAGTCTCAGTGGCCAAGTGGCCATGCGATTGGTGGAATGGCTCCAAAAATTTGCATGGTCCACTCCCATGGCCAGCCCATCATTGCGCAGGTGTAAAATAAATAAATAAAATAAAATAAAATAAAATCAATGGAGAGAGGACAGAGGAGACATTTTGTTGCAAGAAAAACCCACTGGTACTGTAGAAATTCTGGCAGTTTTAAAATAGCAATTTTCGCATGTTTCTGTGTGGTGCTTGTGTGTTTTTGGACCACGATTTCAAAAAAAATATTGCGGTCGCTGCCCCATTTTCAATCCCCCGCCCGCACCGCATGGCGAGTCCGGCTTGTTGCTTGTGGCGAGTCCCCAGCAGCCAAGGACAGGAGAGGGGGGGAGGCCGGGGACCCCCCCCAGAAACCACCCCTCGGGTAGGTGCCCTCTCAGGCAGGCATATTTTCGCCTGCTTTTTGGGCCAGGAATTGGGTTTTTTAAAACTTTTTTTCTGTGCCGCTTGAATGGCAGCGAGCCGGTGAGGCGGCGACTTTGGTGGGACGACGAGGATGCCCGCCCCCAGCGCAGCCCAGGAGGGACAGGAGGAGAGGGCCCCCCCTCCAGAAACCACCCCTCTGGTAGGTGCACTCTCAGGCAGGCATATTTTCGCCTGCTTTTTGGGCCGGGAATCGGGTTTTTTTTTAACTTTTAAAAACTTTTTTTCTGTGCCGCTTGGCATCGCGGGATCGCCGCGATGCCAGGAACGACAACGACAAATCAGACCCAATTATTCTTTAGTCGGTTCAAGTTCGAGTTCTGGTGGAGTAATTCCCGTTACCGTTTCCGTTCCGTAACGGGAACGAGTAACGGAAACAGAAACGGGAATTCCGCTAAGTCGTGCCCATGTCTAGTTGGGACTTCTGTTCCCCAAAGTGCATCCCAGAAGATTCAGCTTGTGTGGCCTTGGTCCCACTGCACATGCCCCCAGAAGAAGGGAATGGGAAGCCACTTCTGAGTACTCTTTATCTAGAAAACCCTGAAAACAGTAAGTCAGAACCAACTTGAAGATACTCAGTTACATTAAGGACACAGGAAGTCCATTTAAGTTGGCTGGCAACTGATCTCCAAGAGTCAAGCCAATAATATAAAATAATATGAAATTTCACAAGCACCAATGAAGAGCAAAGACTAGTGCCATTAAAATAATAATAAGCCTCCTCCCCACCCCCAAAATACATAAAAAGAATTGCAGCACCAGCACTGAGACACTTTGCTCAGATCCTTTGTAAACAGTCATTGTGGTGTCCAGTATATTCTATTGGATAAGTGGTTGTTGGATATGGCAACAAAGCTCATCTCTGCAATACAGGTCATATTAACTGGATTGTTCTTATAGACAGAGCCACTGTTGAAGGAGTTGTGATATAAACTTCCCTGTCATCTGGATGTGAGAGAAGCTCCTTGACCAGTTAT
>JAHTLZ010003305.1:2719092-2729903 GCA_023846285.1 Phrynocephalus versicolor
GATCAGTTCCATTTCTTACCCTAGGATCCTTTTATCACTCCATTTACTGAACAAGAGCTTATGTTTAATTGCTAAATAAGACCTACCTCCATTCACTTTAAACGTACCTATGTATTATATCTGCAAAATGTTCTCATACATAGCCTTAACTAGTACAGTGGTACCCTAACTTGAGAGCACCACAATTTAAGAGCAATTTGACTTGAGTGGAAAACTGTTGGCGTTTTAACTGCCATCTTACAAATTTTAGATATGGTCTGCTCGACTTACTTTTTTTTAATTTTTTATTTTTAAACATATATATTTCAATTTTTTAGATAGGCACCTCGACTTAGGAGTAGTTCGACTTAAGGGCATGCATTTGGAATGGATTAAATTTGGAAGTTGAGGTACCACTGTAGTTACACGAATAGGGAATCTGTAGCACTGAGGTAATTTTACAAGAAAAATAAAATCCAGGAGGCAGAATACAAAATCATCCAGAGGCCTGAGCACATCGTGCAAAGGATATAATTGGAGTAGGAACTGGCAAGCCACTCCAGTATCCCTGCCAAGAAAATTCCATGGACAGAAACAAAAGGCTAAAAGATATGACGCTGGAAGATGAGCCCCTCAGGTCAGAAGGCGTCCAACGTGTTACTGAGGAAGAGTGGAGGACAAGTACAAGTAGTTCCAGAGCTAATGAAGTGGCTGGGCCAAAGCCGAAAGGACGCTCAGCTGCAGATGTGCCTGGAAGAGAAAGGGAAGTCCAATGCTGCAAAGAAATATACTGCATAGGAACCTGCAGTGTAAGATCTATGAACCAGGGTAAGCTGGATGTGGTCAAGCGTTAGATGGAAAGAATAAACATTGACATATTGGGCATCAGCAAACTTAAATGGACAGGAATGGGTGAATTCAGTTCAGATGACTATCACATCTACTACTGTGGGCAAGAATCCCATAGAAGACATGGAGTAGCCCTCATAGTCGACAACAGAGTGAGAAAAGCAGTGCTGGGATACAACCTAAAAAATGATAGAATGATTTTGGTACGATTCCAAGGCAGTCCTTTCAACATCACAGTAATACAAGTTTGTGCACCAACTACCGGTGCTGAAGAGTCTGAGATTGACCAATTTTATGAAGACTTACAACAACTTCTAGAACTGACACCAAGACTTACAACAACTTCTAGAACTGTCACCAAAGAAAGATGTTCTTCTCATCATAGGGGATTGGAATGCTAAAGTAGGGAGTCAAGTGATAAAAGGAATAACTGGCAAGTTTGGCCTTGGAGTTCCAAATGAAGCAGGGCAAAGGCTAATTGAGTTTTGTCAAGAGAACAAGCTGGTCATTGCAAACACTCTTTTCCAACAACACAAAAGGCGACTCTACACATAGACATCACCAGATGGACAATACCGGAATCAGGTTGATTATGTTCTCTGCAGCCAAAGATGCAGGAGCTCTATACAGTCAGCAAAAACAAGACCTGGTGCTGACTGTGGCTCAGATCATCAGCTTCTTATTTCAAAATTCAAACTTAAACTGAAGAAAGTAGGGAAGAACACTGGGCCAGTCAGGTATAATCTAAGTCAAATCCCTTATGAATACACAGTGGAAGTGAAGAATAGATTTAAGGAACTAGATTTGGTGGACAGAACACCTGAAAAACTATGGATGGAGGCTTGTAAGATTGTACAGGAGGCTGCAATGAAAACTATTCCAAAGAAAAGAAAATGCAAGAAAGCAAAGTGGTTGTCCAACGAGGCCCTACAAATAGCGGAGGAGAGAAGGAATGCAAAATGCAAGGGAGAAAGGGAAAGATACAGAAAATTGAATGCAAACTTCCAAAGAATAGCAAGGAGAGACAGTGCGGCCTTCTTGAATGAACAATGCAAAGAAATAGAGGAAAACAACAGAAAAGGAAAAACCAGAGTTCTATTCAAGAAAATTGGATATATTAAAGGGGCATTTTGTGCAAAGATGGATATGATAAAGGACAAAAATGGTAGGAACCTAACTGAAGCAGAAGAGATCAAGAAGAGATGGCAAGAATATGCCGGAAGAAATATCAACAACCTCAGATATGCAGATGATACTACTCTGATAGCAGAAAGTGAGGCAGAATTAAAGATCCTCTTAATGAGGGTGAAAGAGGAGAGTGAAAAAATGGGCTGAAGCTCAACATCAAAAAAACTAAGATCATGGCCACCGGTGCCGCCACCTCCTGACAAATAGAAGGGGAAGAAATGGAGGCAACGACAGAGTTTATTTTCTTGGGTTCCTTGATCACTGCAGATGGCGACTCCAGCAACGAAATAAAAGGACGCCTGCTTCTTGGGAGGAAAGCAATGGCAAACCTAGATAGCATCCTAAAGAGCAGAGACATTACTTTGCCAACTAAGTTCATGATAGTAAAAGCTATGGCTTTTCCACTAGTGATGTATGGAAGTGAAAGCTGGACTATGAAGAAGGCTGATAGCAGCAGAATTGATGCTTTTGAGCTGTGGTGCTGGAGGAGAGTCTTGAGAGTCCCCTGGACTGCAAGGACATCAAACCTCTCCATCCTGAAAGAAATCAACCCCAAATGTTCCCTGGAAGGACAGATTTTGAAGCTGAGGCTCCAGTACTTTGGCCACCTCATGAGGAGAGAGGACTCCTTGGAAAAGTCCCTGATGCTGGGAAAGATGGAAGGCAAAAGAAAAAGAGGATGGCAGAGAATGAGATGGTTGGACAGTGTCATCGATGCAACCAATATGGATTTGACAAAACTCCAGGAGGCAGTGGAAGATAGGAAGGTCTGGCGAGCTCTGGTCCATGGGGTCACAAAGAGTCGGACACAACTGAACGATTGAACAACAACAAATTTGGAAGTTGAGGTACCACTGTAGTTACATGTATAGGGTTTCTGTAGCGCTGAGGCAATTTTACAAGAAAAATAAAATCCAGGAGGCAGAATACAAAAACATCTAGAGGCCTGAGCACGTTGTGCAAAGGATATAATTTCTTTTGATATAGTTGTTCTATATTTATTTAGTTACATATTTGTTTCTAATAGTAACATTAATAAATGCAATCATATTTCTATGCTTTCTTGTTGTGCACCCTTTTGATGGCACCTCTCACATTTAGTGGAGCTGCCAGCAACAAGGCATCTTATTTTCCAACTGTGTTCCAATTGAGGTCCACATTGAGTCATATTGGCAAGTTGCTCATAACATTTGTGGGTGCTGGAGGCTATGCAATTTGCCCTGCTGTTAACAATTGGCCCAGGATTAAGTTACTAAGAGGAGCTGCACAGAAGGTGGGACAATTATGGCAACAACTCTGCTTAAGTTCAGCAAGATGGAACAAAGATGGTGGAGGGGGAGGGGAAATGCATGTAAGTATTATTTCCACAGCTCCTGAATGATATTAAAATGTTAAAATGGAAAAAGGGTTGGCTCCAGCTGTGATTATATAGGGGGAAAATAAATAAATCATTTTTGAACCTGTGTGGGCAAGGCAGCTCATTTGTCCATATTAATAGCTTAAAAGCTTAAACTTTGGTCTAATAAGTTCTCACTGGGTTTGTGGATTCCCAAAGTACAAATAGTGGATGGCACATGCAGAAAGGAGACATTGAATTGCTAGTGTTGAAGCTACAGCAGTTTGCTTACAAGACATTTCTACCACAGCCTCTGAAACAAAAGGCTATACTTACACAAACGCCAAGCACAACATGAAACAATATAGCTTAACTTAGACGGTTACTTCACATCCATTCTCATCCCAGGAGGAAGTTTGTTGTGTGTTGATGTCGGTCACAGTCACGTGGTCTTCTTCCGGATCTGTCCCTCTTCCCATGTACGCATGGGTGTGACGGATGATACCAGCATGACTGTTACCGCACGTCCTCATTCTGTGTTGAGATGTGAAATTTCATGCCTTTGTTCTCCGTTTTTTTCCCGGCCCGACCTTATTTTTTATATGTTTCGATTCTCCGAAGCCTTGCTTTCAATGAGTTACAGAGCTGAGTTTGAGGCATTTGTCTTTTAATCTCTCTGCACTGCGTTGCTGACTCCATAGGGAATGTACTGATGAATGGCATTTTGCACTCCTAGCACTAGATGGAGAATGGCACAGTGTGCGACAAGCCTTACCTCACGGGCACTCATCTCGGAATGAGAAGTGTGACGAGCAGATTCCCAAGTCCAGGGAGGGGAATCTCTCATCCCGTTTAAATCGCAATTCAGGGGGCGTGGTCAGGATGAACTCCCCTCATCCCGCAATGGACGTGCGGTTAGATTACTTCGTACCAGTCCCAAGTGGGACCGCAAACAGTGATGAGATGGATGTGAAACATCTCTCTTAGATGGAGGTTGATGAATGCGGGATATAAGGTTCAGCAGAACTCTTGCTCAGGCAGAGGCATGCTATTCTATATTTTTTAAGGCTGCAGCCCAATGCACACTTATTTGAAAATAAGCTCCCTTTGATGCAATGGCTGCAATCCTATTTATGTTTGCACAAAATCTGCAGAAATCATTGCTAAGTAAATGTAACTACCAAGGTGACAGGCACATCTCTTTTGATGGTGTGATTAGGCACAATTGACTAAGATGTTCCCAGTTTAATCAATAGGATTCAACCAGATTCTGGGCAATACTATAAAGATACACATAGTACTGCTCTAGTGCCTGCCATTAGATATGCTCTTTGCTGGCAATAACACCACTTAATGTAGTGAAACTGAGGGCTTGATTACATCAGCTGAAAGAATGCCAGTTATGATTTGATGATTATTTAGATAATTTCAAAATTTTCCATTCACACATCACATGGTGAACTTCGATTCATTTGCCATGGCAACTAGTTTTTTTTTTCTCCTCACCAGGAGGGCTCTTTTAAAATACACTACAATAGTCCCCTGCCACAAGGTGGTTCATATATTACGATCTCAGTCTATTGTGGATTTTTTCTTGAGAGATGAAGGCTTCCAAATAATGGCTTTTAACCCTCTCCTGACACCTCAGCAAACAGACCTTGGGCTCCTGGCAATGTGCACCAGCAGCAGCAGCCCCAGATCTGTTTGCCGAGGTGTCAGGAGGTGCTTAAAGCTTCTCTTTGGAAGTGCACACCAGCAGCAGCCCCAGATCTGTTTGTTGAGGTGTCAGGAGGGAGTTAAAACCTCTCTTTGGAATTCTACACTACCACCAGCAGCCCCAGATCTGTATGCTGAGGTGTCAGGAGGGGGTTATAAACCTCTCTTTGGAATGCACATCAGCACCAGCAGCCTAACAACAGTTTGCTGAGGTGTCAGGAGGGGGTTAAAGCCTTTCTTTGGAAGTGCACACCACCACCACCAGCAGTATCTGATTTGTTTCCTGGGGTATCAGGAGGTGGTTAAAAACCTCTCTTTGGAAGTGCACACCAGCACCAGCAGCCCAAGGTCAGTTTGCTCAGGTATCAGGAGAAGGGGTTAAAAGCCTCTCTTTGGAAGTGCATGCCAGCACCAGCAGCCCAAGGTCAGTTTGCTGAGGCCTCTGCATTTCACAGATTTTGCTTTATCATGAGTGGGTCAGCCACCTAACTCCCACAATAAATGGGGGAGTACTGTAGTGATTTATCACTTCATTCCTTATCACTTCAGCCTGTGTGAATATCAATTGTGCTGTGAACTTATCTCCTTTGCAAAGTGGTTGGATTTCTGGGTGCTGTGGCTATCTCATGGTTACTGTGCTCATACCCTCTCTCTCTCTTTTTAAAAGGGATATTGATAAATCACTAGTAGCCATCATGACAAAAACAACATATTGCTCAGAAGGAGATAGCCTTCTCCACTTCCTTGGGGTGAAGCAGGGCTTGAAATTTCCTACTCTGAATTGTAAAGAAAGGAACATTGTATCACATCACTTTCCAAGTCTTTTAAAACCCACTTCTCCCTCCCAACAGTATTCAAAGGGAAAAAGGAAAATAGAAGCCAAGAGCTGAGATGTAGATATTTGCAGGGAAATAAGGGAATGGGGACAAGTGAATTAAAGAGTGAAGGGGAAATGTGGTAAGGGGAGAAGGCTTGTGCTGCTTCATGGGTAGTTTTAGAAAACACACGTGACCACAGGAAAAATGTTTTGGTACAACAAAGGGATGAAATTAATTGATATAACCGTTTTTTTTCCCTCCTTACGTGTGATTTTGCCATTACAGTACTTCCATTATGTAACTGCACTGGAGGAAATTGCTAACAGCTGCTAATAGAGATGGGCACGAATAAAAAAAATGGCATTTCGTTTGTCGTTTGTCATTTGGAGGGTCCGTTTCGGTTCGTTTCCGCTTTTTCTGAATTTTTGCAAAAAAATCATTTTCATTTTCGTTCATTTTCTTACCATTTCATAACCATTTATTTCATTTTTTGTGATTTTTTTAGGATTTTAAAGCAATTCACTCATATTGCAGTAATGGAAACGAAACACACGACAAAATTTCCGGTGTTTCTGTGGGTTTCGTTTCATTTTAAAGACAAAGTTCATTTGTTGGTTCGTTAGCTAACGAAAAACAAAACAGAAACGAAAAATTGTTCATTTCGTGCCCATCTCTAGCTGCTACTATTATTGACTCTTTTGTTGTTTTGGAGGGGGCGGTAAGTGTTGCCTTGTTTATTTATTTAAGGAGTTCAATCTCAAATTAACACTTGCTGAAATACCCATCCTACTGCTGATCAAAAGCATAGCACATGACAATTAGCATAGTTAAGAATCTAGCTGTACAATTGTAAGCATATTTAGTCAGAAGTGAGATGTACTGCCCACTGAATTGGAAAGAACTGAATAGGGTTGCAGCCTAATGGTATTTGAAGTCTGGAATCCTTGGTCCAAACATTACCACTGCTAAATTAGTGGTATAAAATCCAGTAAATAAATAAATAAATCATATATTGCCTTTAAGAAGCCACAGTTCTCAACATCAACAACAACACCAGTATCTACTGTGCATAAATATTAAAACGTAGCTTATTTATCGGGGGTGCTACAGGTTTTTCTGAAATAATATCTGAAATCCTCTTGGTGTAACTATTCCTGGAGAAGCCTGATTATGTCAACATCAGGGGGTGATTTTCAGTAATTAAGGACAGGGATTGCAGAACTGAAAAAGCCACAACACAAATTTAGGGTGTGTTATTTCCAAAGATCTCCCTATACTGAGGACCTCATTAAACATTATATAGTTCCAGCAACGGAGTTTCAGCAATATGTCAGAATATGTTCAACAGGAAGAGAAACCACTATATAAACACTGATGATTATTTCTGTGCTACCAAAGAAAAATAAATTAGGCTGAGATATCATGGTTTTATGCCAATATTTTAATTCCACTTTCTTTCTGTATCACTCCACATTCTTCTTAACTAATAGAGGGTGACTCCACGATAAAGGTTAAAAACCTACATTTTTCTCACATTGTACACATTTGTAAAAGCACCTTTTGGTGTCTTTAAATTTCTGAGATTTGCATTGCAGTGTTTGCAGAAATGCAAAATCTGCCACACTGCTAATTTCTGATCTCTCCTTAGTGTGGAAACAGAGGATGAAAACATTTTGCACTGTTTTATTTTCCAAAGATGATTCTGGAAATATTGTTTCAAGCCTCTGACTGTAAGTTTATACAGTGGGAAATTGGTCTTAAGAGAAATCTAGATAATGGGAACAAGTCACCGGGTGAAAGTAATAGGATTAAGCAACCTGATGGGTTTGCGCCAAAATTCATTTCAAAATGGAAGAGGCATAGAGTGAAGTATAGCAATGATCTGACAATGATTTATTCTGTTGGTGCCATTAAAAGGACATGCAGTATATGATCATAGCCTAAAAGTGTAACGCGATAGATTATAAATAACTTGAGTTCTCCAGAAAGCTAGAGAGCGCATATCTCACAATAGCTTTTAAAACACAGCTGGTCTATGCATATGCAAAGCTGAAAGCTGGTCAAAAGTTATTGTGTTCTCATGGGAAAATGTACATTCCACAGAACACACCTGCTCACTATCTTAAGTTTAGATAACGTAAAACATAACAGTACATTTTCATAGAGCCATCTTTTTAAAAAAGAAAACAACAATCCAGTTCTTCCTTCTCCTGGTAGTAGAGAAGGTTATGATTACTTGAAGAATGCAGAATTACAGTATTTCAGGGAAGAATGAATGGAAGTCTAATGGTCTAATCGACCAAGATATTGAGGCAAGGCAAAATCGTTATTGAATTCAATAATAATAAAAACAATTGAACTTTTTGATTTAAAAATAATAATAAAAGGAAGTTATCTGAAAATCGCCATTTACAGAATAGCAATTGTAATAAATGTATACAAATAAAAATAATTGAATATATTAAAAATAATCATGAAGGAGCAAATACATAATGATATTGTGCAGTGGACTTTAAGGGATGGTGTCCAGCCTGGTTATTCCTTAAGATGGTTGCCAGAAGAGAAGACATTGGTTCATAAGTGGGGCAGGTTTTATGCCATGTGAGTGCTCATTTATAAACTCCTGTACAAACATACAAGGCATGGAACTACTAGATAATATTACAGAGCCAACCAAACAGGGCCAAATGGCACTGTTTGGTGCTTTGTTGTATGTCTAATTCTATAATTGTCCTACTTGCAAGATGCATGTCAGAAGGGTTATATTTGCCATCAGAAAAATCTTTCTGAAAATGAGTTTTTAGTCTCACAATTACAACACTAATCAGGTTAGGTTGATCACAGTTTGAACAGCTATTCACTTTTGTCAAAGCTTCCCCAACAGCTAGAGGATCCACATGGAGAGGGGTGTGAATGTGTGCACTTGAGCTGTGACATGATGTTTGAAGGACTGGGGAAATAAAAACACCACCCTTTACTTCAGAGGCAGCCTCAGAACATCCAAGCTCTGGGCCTCAACCGGGCATATTTTCCATCTTTCCAAGGACCTTACATCTAAAAAATAACACCTGGCATCTCAACCTTTTGCCATTTTTAACCCGTTGGTACAGCTGTGAGGGAGAGGGTTTTGCCCTCGAAATTAGAGATGGGCATGAAATGCATTTTTGCATTTTGTTATTTGTTATTAATTTCGTTACATAACAAAACAAATAAGGACCCTGGGGCAAATTTAACACAAAACCAACTGAACCGAGAAAAATTGGTTTGGTTAGGTTCGTTTCATTAATAGGGGGTGGAGATGTCTCCTACCTGGTGCTGGTCCAGAGGTCCTTTCACACCGAGCTGCATGGAGGGAGCATGCACCTCGTCAGTGCCATCAAGGGATGCGGTGGGCTTGAGCCTCAGCCCAGCCCCTGGAGGATAAGCAGGTCACGTTTAGGTGGCCAGAGCAGCACGGCTTCGAAGCCACCCTCCTTGCACCTCCCTCCCACGGCCCGTTATCATGGGGCCAATCCGGAAGGGAGATAAGGAGGCAGCACTTAGGCAGCAAGAGCAGCGCGGCTTCAAAGCCGCCGCCCCCTTGCACCTCCCCCCCACAGCCCGTTACCACGGGGCTGATTGGGAGGGGAGATAAGGAGGCCATGCTTAGGTTGCCAGAGCAGTGCAGCTCCGACGCCTCTCCCCCTCTTTATTCCTCCCACACCCATTCGTAGGCATCCCCTAGCTCTGACAGGGCCCCAGGGGCCATGCAGTGTGCACTGGGAAAAAAGCGGGTAAAAACAAATAACAAATTAACAAAACAACAAAATGTTTTGTTCACAAAAAGTGGAAAAATTGAAACGAAACGAACCTAACTCCTTAACGAAATGAAATGAAACAAAATGCCATTTTTTCAATTTGTGCCCATCTCTACTCGAAATATTATCTACTTTTTTGTTATTTTTAGTAGCTTAAATGTATTGCCTGTTCTACTTTTGTATTTAGCTTCTCCAACAAAACATCTGAGAAATTCTGAAGTAAGCAAAAAGTAGAATTAGTGTCATACTTCAGAAGGGAAATCAACACACTTTCAGATCTTGTCTTAGGTGAGGCTGAAAGCAGCACTTTATTAGATTCACGTTCAGCAGAAAAAAAGGATTTTGATGGAAACTAAAGGATTTTGGCTCAACGTGCTTTGGGGAGGGGGCAGGGTTTCTACAGGGAGTAGGAAATTTTCAAGGAAATTCAAATTAACAATAGCCAGGCATGACTGAGGAAATGACACTGACCAAATCAGTTACATATATATCATACTGTCAAATCTCCAGGTGAAATGGAGCAGGAGGTTAACTCTGCTGGATAGCCCCATGGTCTAGGTCTCTGCCTGTAGGACCAGAGGTTGGGAGTTTGATTCCCTATATTGCCTCTTTAACAGGGGCTGGGATCAATTATCCATAGGGTTTCTTCCATCTCTACAGTTCTAAGTTTATTATTATTATTATTATTATTATTATTATTATTATTATTATTATTATTATTATTATTATTATTATTATTATTATTATTATTAAAAAGTACCAGGCACAGTTAATCAAAATTATATAAAAAAGACTAGTGTTTCAAAGGGGACACAAGTTTTAACCAAAAACCTAAGTATCTGTTAAATATCAATGAACTATATGTGTTCTATTCCTAATATTGCAGTTTTCTGTATGTGTCTTGATGCATTTCTTGAATTTGCAATTGCTTGCAATTCTGTGTGAAACTTCTTGACATAGTTCCCAAAACCCCAATGACTACAGGGTCCACCGACCACATTTCATCTACAAGTAAGATGATTCTCTAGACAGGTCTCTGTATTTTTTCCAATTCTTTTGCTTTAACTCTGGCATCTCCTGGAACAACAACAACAACAACAACAACAACAACAACAACAACAACAACAA
>JAHTLZ010003305.1:2729913-2745720 GCA_023846285.1 Phrynocephalus versicolor
AACAACAACAACAACAACAACAACAACAACAACAACAACAACAACAACAACAACAACAACAACAACAACAACAACAACAACAACAACAACAAAGCCTTGGACTCAGTACCGCATAGTTGGATTATTAAGTGCCTGGATGCCATTGGAATATGTAAAAGTATTAGTGCCCTAATTGAAAATGCGATGAAGAAATGGAAAACAGAATTGTTTGTCAGGGATGAAAGCTATGGATTGGTTAGCATCAAACGAGGGATTTTTCAAGGTGACTCTTTGTCACCTCTGCTATTTACTAGTGCCCTGATTCCCCTCTCAATAATTTTGCAGAAGACAAATTTAGGGTACCAAACTGCTAAAAATTCAGGGAAAATTTCTCATTTATTGTATATGTATGACTTAAAGTTGTATGGAAAATCAAAAACTGAAATACACTCATTGACCAACACAGCCCGAATTTTCAGTACCGATGTTAGCATTGAGTTTGGACTAAACAAATGTGCCACAGTGGCACTGAGAAAAGTAAAAATAATTGAGAGTGAAGGAACTGAAATGCCAAATGGACAAGCTATTAAGTATCATCAGTCTGAAGCCTATAAATATCTGGGCATACTGGAATTAGATAATATCAAGCATGGGCAAGTGAAAAATGTGGTCAGTAAAGAATATATCCAAAGGGTCAGAAAAGTATGAAAAAGGAAGCTAAATGGTGGTAACACCATCAAGGCCATTAATAGCTGGGCCATACCGGTCATCAGGTATACCGCTGGCATTATAAACTGGACTCAGACGGAGCTAGATAAGTCTAGATAGGAAAACAAGAAAACTTATGATCATTCACTATGCATTACATCTACACAGTGTGGTTGACAGGCTGTATTTACCTAGAAAATTAGGTGGTAGAGGTCTTCTGCAAGTGAAGCAGACAGTTGAAGAAGAGAAGCATGCGTTGGAAGATTATGTAAAAAATAGTACAGAGCCAGCATTATTGGAGGTTAAGAACAGGGAAGTGTTTAAAGTAAATCAAACAAAGGGTCAATACAGGAAAACAACAATGCAAATACGAGCTGATAGCTGGCATAATAAAGTACTGCATGGGCAATTCCTCAAAAAAGTCAAAGGAAAAGTAGATGAGGAAAAGACCTGGTTATGGCTCACCAATGGAACACTGAAAAAAGAGACAGAGGCCCTGATTTTTGCAGCTCAAGAACAAGCTATCAGAACAAATGCAGTTTAGGCTAGAGCAGAAAAATCAGCTGAGTCCTGCACATGTAGACTCTGCAAAGAGGCAGATGAAACTATTGACAATATATTGAGTTGTTGCAAGAAAATTGCTCAGACTGATTACAAACAGCGTCATAATGTAGTTGCTCAAATGGTCCACTGGCATTTGTGTCAGAACTATCATCTGCCCATAGCAAAGAACTGGTGGGACCATAAGGCTGAAAAAGTGACTGAAAATGAGCATGCAAAATTACTTTGGGACTTCCAAATACAGACAGACAGGGTTTTGGAGCATAATACCCTAGATATTGTGATTGTGGAGGGAAAAAAGTGTGGATCATTGATGTTGCTATACCAGGAGATAGTAGAGTCACTGAGAAACAACTTGAAAAACGTACCCGATATCAGGATCTCAAAATTGAACTTCAGAGACTCTGGCATAAAGGTGGTCCCAGTGGTAATTGGCACGCTGGTGCAGTGCCCAAAGAGCTAAGCAAGTATTTAGAAGAAATTGGAGTTGCCAAAGTCACCATCAGTCAGATGCAGAAAGCCACCTTACTGGGATCTGTTCGCATAATTTGCCGATACATCACTGAGTCCTAAACGCTTGGGAAGCATTCAACAAGTGATTGGTAATATAAAATCCAGCGTAGATAGCTGTGTGGTTAAATAATAATAATAATTAATAAATAACAACCCGCCCTTTCACCGTTCATATACTGTGGTCCCGTTATATCGTGGACCTCCTGTACTTACCCCAGGCTTGGTGCTGCCCCAAATGGGCCTCTGAAGACCTTCCCGGGCCCGTCGGAGGCCCCAAAAGTGCTTGTTGTGGAACCGGAAGTAATTTCCAGAAAACCGGAAGTGACCTCCAGATCGCTAGAAAGCACTTCTGAGGCCTCTGTGGGCCTTTCTAGGCATGTCAGAGGACTCAGAAATGCTTTTTGATAAACTGGAAGTGACCGTTCTTACCAGAATATTGCCATATGTATAAAATCTCCTCAGGATAAAGAAAAAATATTTTAGCATTACTCTTTTTAGAGCCAAATTTTAAACAGTTAATCTCCCTTAACATGTGAAACTTTAGGCAAACTCAAAATTCATTCAACCTGAATTTTGCCATTGATTTCTGTAAGTAAGCTTCTACTCCGAGGCAGGTTTCTCTGATTTTCTAGGACACATGTCCTCAATTGATGTGAATGGCCTTGAAGAGGATAATAAACACAGCTTACATTTACAAACACACTGCAAGAATAGTTGGGGGTTGTAGACTGTAACAGCTACAGCATGTTTATCTTGGGGGATTAACTTTACAAAGTGCAACTAGCAAGCCATTCCCATATTTAGCATTCCCTTGGTGCACATTTCATTTCCCAGCAACTGCCTGTCATGAAACCTAAAGCAAATGCTAAAATGTGTATTGTCGCCATAGTTACAGTTTTATGGGGCAGTGAAGTAGTTGTACCAGGATTTTCTATTTGCCAGGCAAAGTGACCTCAACTGTATTTTGTCACTCTACATGCTTTATTTCTCTTCATATCTTGGCAGTCCCCTTTGACGTAAAGGGACGAGTTGACCTAAGTTATCTATGGCAAGAAATCTGTGTTAGATTCCACATAGCTGCCATAAATAGAATGGAGAACGTGTTTCCCTTGTACATATGAGTCAGGCAGCCTGTCTTGCTTCAGACCTATGCATTCTGTTTCACATATAGCTCTCTAAATCAAAGACCCACTTTGAAAAAAAAAACCTTCTAGAGGACACTATTTCCAGTCAAGTAATTGATGGTTACATTCCTGAGGGTTGGGCAGCTGGATCCCTTTCTGGATCCAGAATAACAATATTATTTTTAAATGATAAGAAATGAAAGTCATGGGCCCACCAGGGTCTCTTGGGGAGGCTCTGATTCTCTACCTTAATATCTTCTCCTTTATACGTTACATCTTGGGGCAGGGTGTTATATTACAAAGCAGGGCTGATTACCAATCAAAGACTTGATGATGTCAACATCTGGTTTTGTGGGTTCCCTTTGGGATCTCTTTTCTTCAGCACTTTTTTCTTGCGACTCCAGATGATATGTAGGCAAAAAGCAGCCTTCAGATTTCAGTTGTTTGGCAGCTTTTCACTGAGCCAAGCATGTGTGGGTGCACAGATACCCTCATGCGGTTCAGCCACAACTTATTGATTGTTCTATATACAACCAACCACTGCTCAACATGATACAACCAACCACTGCTCAACTTGGGTTATATATGTGTTGGAACAGACTGAGGGCAGAACAGAACTGAAATCCCATAGCAGGACCATTCCGAGGATGTTGAACTGAGGGCCAGTGAACAACAAAACGGGGTAATTCTCAGAAGCCTCCAGAAAGATTTATACTTGCTAGCTATGGACCAGAGAACTCAGTCCTGTAAAGAACATTCTGCAGTGAGGCACCATTAAAATGGTATATCTGGGGCAAAATTATTCACAAAAGTCTGGAAGTTGAGTCATGGCTACTGGACTTCTTTTTTGAGAGATAGAAATGTTTCACTGCTCATCGAAACAGCTTCATCAGTCTGAATACAGCTAGTGTGAGTCTTCCATCTTATAATCAGCTTTGGCCTCTTGACACCCTGGTCTGAATTAGGCCCATAAGATGAACAATGGCCTGAACAGGCTCGTTAAGGAGACAGTAGTATCCATAACCTTAAGGTGAACAATGGCCTAAGGTGCTGAAACCTATCAAGAATGGGCCGTTAGTAGAGATGGGCACGAATCGAAAAAATGGTGTTTCGGTTTTTCATTTTTTGTTGAGGGGTCTGTTTTGGTTCTTTTTTGTTTTTCGTGAATTTTTGAAAAAATTGTTTTCATTTATTCATTTATTCATTTTTCATTTTTCATTTTTACCCACTTTTTGCGCAATTTTAAAAGCATTTTTATGCGCGGGCGTCCCCCAACACCCCAGACCAGAGGGAAAACACTAAAAACAATTGATGCTGGCAGAGACACAGTATAGACTAGGTATGCAGGGAGGCTGCAAAGGCAGTGGCAGGCGTTGCCCAGGGTGCAAGGCAGCCACAGAGTGACTGCACTGCGGGGCACGGGAGGGTACTCACTGAGAGGTATGCACGCACGCAAACAGGGAGGCTGCAGAACTGAAGCTAGAGAGAAATCTCTTCTTTCTCTCCCCTAAGAGCCAGGCTGCAGCCGGCAGGAACACAGAGACACACACCTGCCTGGCTGGCCTAAAGTGTAAATAACGAGTCGCAGAGACAGCAATCCCACCCTAACTCCCACTGGGGACTGCAAGGAGGATGGGGGCTGCCAGAGCCTGCCCAGTCTGCAACCTGTGCATGCTATTGGTTGAAGTTGTCCAAGAATTTACATGATCCCATCACATGGCTTGCCTCCATTTTGTGGCTGGCGACATCCATTTTGTCATCCTTAAAGGGAAAAGAAAAATAAATCGCGATGGGAGAAGACAAAACCAAACGTTTTAAGGACCCCCCCCCCCGGGTAGGTATTATCAGACAGTATAAATAATTATTGCTGCATTTTTATGGATGTCCAGGGCATTTTTTATCATTTAAAACAACTCATTTCATTGCGGGTTGCCATTAATGAAAAACAAACCTAATTTTTGTGGTTCTGTTCGGTTCGTTCCAATTTCATCACAATGTTTGTTATTCGTTTTGTTACGTAACAAAACAAAGAACGAATAACAGAAACGAAAAATTTCATTTTGTGCCCATCTCTAGTCATTAGCTATGGCCTTGGTGGTGAAGGCTTTTTGATTTGTCTGTGTACTTTGGAAAGCACACCCTGATAAGTAGCAGATAGACTATGCCTGAGGCGGCCACCTCTGTTGAGAGAGGGGGTTTCAATGCTCACATGAATGGCTTCCCTTACTCCTCTCTCAAACCAACTATCTTCTTTGAAAGAGTGTCCTTTGTCCTTCAAATGGAGGTGTACTGCTGATTCTGGTCCTGAGCTGTTACCCCTCCTATGTTGGGCCATCCTTCTGTTTAGTTTCTCCTAAGGTCTGAACACTCCTCACTGCATTGGACCGCATATACTATATTGCTCCTTTTATGTTTTGGTATCGGATCCTTTGGGTGGACAAGTCTCTGCCTTAGTGTGTTTGTGGGTTTGAAATAAACAGGGATGTGGTGTTTGCCAAAAATCCTTTAAACCTTCTCAGACAATCCAGCCATGTAAGGAATGACCAGGTTCTTTCGTCGGGTCTGGGTTTCAGACTGATCCCTTGTTCTTCTGGGATGGCCCACTGCTTTGTTGAAAGCCCACTTTGGATATCCACAGGCCTTAAATGCTGTCTTCAGGTGCCTGCCTTCCTTCTTCTTGGCTTCTGTGGAGGTGGGGATGCTCTCTGCTTGGTGGCTTAGGGTCCTGATGAGTCCTAGTTTGTGCTGTAATGGATGGTGGGAGTCAAACAGTAAGTATTGATCTGTGTGGGTGGGTTTCCTGTAAACTTCTACTCCCAGGCCACGGTCAGGTGTGATGATGACTGCACAATCCAGGAAAGCCAGCCTGTTGTCTTGGTTGTCTTCCCTAGTGAACCTAATATTAGGGTCCACCTCAGACTGATTTGTCTGGGTACTTTCCAAAGTACCCAGACAAATCAAAAAGCCTTCACCACCAAGGCCATAGCTAAGGACCCATTCTTGATGGGTTTCAGCACCTTAGGTCATTGTTCACCTTAAGGCTAAGGATACTATTGTCTCCCTAACGAGCCTATTCAGACCATTTTTCATCTTATTAGCCTAATGTAAACACAAGCAGCATTTGAAAAAAAAATGACTATTATACCAACCCTTTTAACTTGAGTGTTCAGGACTTCAGCCAGCTACCTTTCCCCTCATTGAGGAGCACAAGTGGATCAGAGCCTTCCTCTCTCCCAGTTTTCCTGCCATTCTTCTTAAGTTGACAGTAATATGGAGATCATTTACTATATTTCTTGGACAGCTTGGGCAAGGGTGCAGGGTTGAAAGGCCCAGGAGAGACCTCATCCTGATATCTTGGAAAGAAATGAAGCCCAAAAGAGTAGATGCCAATCGGGGAAGTGAATTCAAGGCCTGGAAAAGCAATGCCACTAAATTTTAATAATACTCTTCCATCTATACTGTCTGAAACCAGTCTGGACTGAATTTAAGTCATTAGTTTAGGCCTTGAAGGAAATTTAGGTGTAATATTCAGGAGTGATGGGCTGGCATTATTTGGCCTTTTGGCTAAGATCAAGTGTAGTATCTACCAGATGGCAAAATAGCAGTTCTTGATTTAAAACAGGAGGAGTCCTCTGTGCAACTGGGCTCCAATAACCCAGCCATTATGGCCATCAAAATGGGGGAGGGGGACCACTGACTAAGGCTTGCCTTCACTGGCATCTGTAACCTCATGGCATAGCAGGGCTTTCTGAAATGCCCATGTCACAGTGCTACATTACATAACTCCCACATGCACTCAAGGAACAGGAAGTGCTGCTGGGCTTTGAGACTTTCAAAATATTTGGAGAAATCAATCCTAAAATGCATCAGAAAATCCTTGTAAGCCAACTAAGTCCAAACCACACATACTGCAAAAAGGCATACAAGTCCTCTTGCTCCTGAAATGGCCACATGGTGTTGGAGGGATGATGGACCCACAGAAATTTGTATATTTTTGTAAATTGTGCATTTTCAACCCCCTTTATATGGTAATAGAATCACCGGGAGCCATTTGAAGGTAGAATAAGGGATCAGGTTTTTCATAGTCCCTCTCTGACCTCTAAAATAAGCTAATGGAAATTCTTTTACAGTGCTCTCAGAAGTCAAATAGTGTTCTCTTCTATGTTTTTCTTTTTGTATATGGGCAATAAAGTAGCAAATTCCTTCCTCATGTATTGGACTGCACCTAATAGGTTTGAAAGGCAGTGCGCCATATGATAGTGGGACTCCTTGTATTCAAGTTAAATGTGCCAGAAGAAACCAACAGTGAATGAATGGGTATTGCCAGATGTTGTAAAGGGAATCTGGTACTACTAAAGGGGTGCTAGCAGATCAAAGTTCTCTACATCTCGGGTTTGACCACAACAGAAATTTTGGAAAGCAAACTTTTTCTTCCCTACAGGTACAAAATAATGTCCTTCACATCCATCAGCAAGAATTAATGACTTTTGACAGCAACTTGGCTACTGCCCGTAACATATTCCAACTCCAGATTCAACCACAATTCCTCAAATCAGAGTTTCTTAAGGAATCAAAACTATGCAGATTTCAAACAAGGCACCAGACAGGAAGTGGTATTTTCTTTTCTAGAAAAGAAAGAAAAGAAACCCCTGGCCATAGCATGACAGTGCATCCTCTTTGTTTTGAAATATCACCTCATTGTAATCTCAGTAGCCATTCCTTGTCCTAGTTCTGCAGCTTGTGTGTAAGGGGCCTTCTTACGTCTTGATGTTTTAGCTGTTTTGCATTGAACAGGAGTGACAGAATCCTCTTCAGCATCAAGAGACTGTAAAGTCTTACCGGCACTGTACTATTCAATTGAGAAGCTCTTCCCCTTTGCTTTAGTTCTCTCTGTTGCGTTCCACTTTGTTTTGCTTCATCCTCCTTCTCCCCCCTTCCCTTTGTACAAGACTATGGGAAAGCACAAGCCACTGATCTAACCATGTCCACAACTGTTACAAGGCACTCCAAGCCCCATAGTAAACAACAGTCAACTGTGAGCTCAGGTGTACCTGGGCTGGAGTAAATCTTGCAGAAAGCAAACAAGAAGGCCAAGAATGAAGCTAAGGGACAGGCCAATGAAACAAACAGACAAATATGTGGTGAAAGATGAGGATTTGGCAGTGGGTTCCACTGAATTTTACTCACTCAAGATGATCCTGGATACCTCCTTGTGTGAGCATTTTTAAAGCAAAACTGTTAACATTATAGTCATTGCATGAGTGGTTGGGACCACAGGCCTGTCACAGGTCACAGAGTAAGCAGGTCACAGACCATATGGCCATATGGCATATTCACCACTGAGCTAAATTATTGGCCTGTCTAAGCAAGTGCAAGGAATTTTGGAAATCAGAACACTCCCTATCAGTAATCTCCCTCCTTTAAGACAAGGGAAGTCTACTGATTGTTTTTTGTATACTGAAGTCAGCATGTTAAACCTTCCAGATCTGTAACAACCTCTAAATACACATCCATACAGGTTTATGTCCTCCTGGTGTTACATGCCCAGTACATCCTTTGTTTTTATTTTAAAAAATGCTTTTCCAGGATGCATGTTTATTTAATTGATTTAAATTAAGTTATTTGTTTCATCTCTCTCTACTTTTGATGACCCACATTTTTATGGTTCAGTGTTTGGTCTGTCGTCATAATGTATCCTATTATAGATTTATCTGTAATTTAAGTTGAATTTTGTCTGCTTCTTCGCTTAATGCCATCAGTGTTGTTTATTATTGCATTTTGGTTTATGTTGTAGATGCTCTTATTGTAAACTGTCCAGAGTAGAGACCTGACAACTAGATGGGTGGGGCAAAATTGAATTGGATTGGATTGGATTTATTTATTTATTTATTTCCACTTCTATAGTGCTCCATTACTGTCATCTCTCTCTGGGCAGTTCATAATAGATGTTCTATTACATGATTTTATTTATTTATTTATTTATTTATTTATTTATTTATTTATTTATTAGACTTGTATCCCGCCCATCTTCCCAAAGGAACTCTGGGCGGCTTCCAATAGACAGACCAAACAGTGGTCGTCAACACAAGATAAAATAAGCAATTACAATAGACAATGAATACAATAGACAGACAACAACTAATTAAAACACTTCTAGCACCCTTTGCATAATAACGGATAAGGCATCTTACCTCCAAGGAAACAGTAATCGTGAGTGGCGGGGGGGGGGGGAATGTAGATAATTAAATTAAACTTGGTCACCAAAGGCCTCTCAAAAGAGCAAGGTTTTGAGAGCTCTTCAAAAGGCCAGCAGGGACTCTGCAGAGTGCACATCACTCGGAAGGGTGTTCCACAACGAAGGGGCCACCACTGAGAAGGCCTGGTTGCAGGTGATGGTTTTCCGGCCCTCTCTTGGGGTGGCAACCCGGAGCGAGTGTGCTCGCAACTTCCGAACCAGTCGGGCCGAGGTTTATCTCTGGGTGATCCGCTCAACTACATGATGTGCAGCTAATCATAAGTAGACTTTATTGCTTTTTGCTCTGCTGGCAGATATTAGTGTGTTCTTGTAATAATTCTGCTTAATTTTTCTTTAGTTTCTGGACTGTGTAATCGCCTATATTATTCCAAATGGCAGATCTGATGTTGACAGTAAGATATGTTTTTAAAAAGTTTCTAAATGGCATACCACTGAAGTTATACAACAACTTCAGAAACTGCAGTGCTTGACTGACAAAATATTATACCAGAAAAGGACAAACCAAGTTCTAACTAGACAAACCAAGGACAAACCAAGTTCCAACTAGAGTCAAGAGGTCCTCACTCAAGCAGAATGTTCCTGATGTACTATCACATCAGGCCTCACTAAAGTGTGTGCTACTAAAACAGGAGCATTCCTTTCAAGAAAGTGCTTCTAGTTGATTCCTCAGAACAATTTTTATTATGTTTTTCCATTACAGCACTATGACAGATAAGCTCTCGAATCAACTGGCTATTATATCAGTTCAGCACTATGTCACTTGTAAAAAAGGTACTTAAAATAAAGGCACAGAGAAGGGAAATCTTAATAATAGAAGAGGATGAGTGACGTGTGATCATGATGGGAACTGTAGAACTTTGGCAAGCAGTGTGGACTATTGCCCTCATAAGCGTCTGGGAAATCTGAACACTCTATGTGAACAACAACAGTGATTGCAAGATATATTTTGCACAGAGAACCTCCATGGATAGTAGAGACTAGAGATAGGCATGAACTGCCAAACTTGTAGTACATTTATTGGCTGAACAGGTGTTTAGCACTTCAAAGCCCTGCCTCCTTTGGCGAGTGTCCAGTCATGGGCACTATCCAAAGGAGGCTGGGCAGGGAGGTCAGGGTGCTGCCTTCGGCTGGGCATCCACTGGAAGAAGTGGAGCGTTGAAGCACCAAACACTTGTTCAGCCAATAAATGAACTGGCACAAACGACTGAGCCAGCATGAACTGGCATCTCTACTTCAGAATAATCATTCTCCATATGTAGGCCTGCAATGACACTGGAAGCAGAAAGGGATAATGTTGGATTGCTTGCCTCTACATGTGGTAGGTAAACATGGTTTCTAAATGACTGATTAGGTCTAAGGTAAAAGGGGTTGTGAAAAAAGAGAGGAGTTTGAGAACATTCAATGTCTATAGAGCTCAGTACTGATCACACAAGCACTTCTTCTTAAAGTCTTATGACAAATTTAGTGACGTTGCTGATTCAAGTCTTATTGGTAAACATGCAAGCCCAAGTTATATTTTGGAACAGGAGTAGCAATGCTTGCGTATTTTTACAACAGAGCTAAAATGCATATTGCTTCCTTTTTGTACTATTCCCCCTCCCCTGACCAAATGAATATTTCATATTACTTCAAGCCCTAATATGCTTTGAACTGGAAAC
The DNA here is from genome assembly GCA_023846285.1 of Phrynocephalus versicolor. Lineage (NCBI taxonomy): Eukaryota > Metazoa > Chordata > Lepidosauria > Squamata > Agamidae > Phrynocephalus > Phrynocephalus versicolor. The sequence continues at coordinate 2,740,713 of JAHTLZ010003305.1, forward strand.
CAGGACTTCACAATTTGGCCCGATATCTTCTTAAGTGGTTTGGCTGTGTTAAAGGATGACTGTGCTTGAACTGCTGAATACTTGACATCTGGGCACAGATGCAAGTTCCATTCTTTGGTCCGTTTCTACTTAGAACACATTAAAGCCACAAGTGTTCACATCCTAGTATCCAAAGCCTAGCAAATATTGGTGATTACGCTGAAGTTAAGTATCCAATGTTTCTGGAAAATGCATTTTCCTGCATATATTAGTCAATGACTTTTTTTTAAAAAAAAGGAAGAAATGAATCATTGAGAGTCTTTTTTAGCATCACTAGGAATCCTGAAAGATTGAACAGATCCACGCATGCATTTAGAATTCTATTTTCAATCCAAGAGGGAGAGCTACCCCATTTTTATGTGGCAATTGTTCTAGAAATTAAGGAGTCCCCATGGAGACAATGGATGAAACATTCCATATAGCATGCTAAACCAACTCCCCTCTTCCTCTCCCCTCTCCCCTCTCCACTCTCCACTAGAGATGGGCACGACTTAGCGCAATTTTCGTTTTCGTTTTCGTTTTTTTGTTTTCGTTACGTAACAAAACGAAAATGAAAAACGGTTCAAAAATGGACTGAAAACGGAAACGAAACGACTAATTTTGAGCCAGTTTTCGTTTTTCGTTACTGGAAAAGCACTCAATGGAGCTAAATGGGGAGAAACGAAAAATTTTTCGTTTTCGTTTTTGGTTTTCGTTTTCGTTATGTAACGAAAAGAAAACGAAAAATTTTGAAAATTAGCTCACGAAAACGGAAACGAAATGAAACGGACCCTAGCCGAAAATGAAAACGAAATTTTTTTCTGAGTCGTGCCCATCTCTACTCTCCACCCTCACTCCAGCTCTGTCTCTTTGGGAACTTACAACTGGGGTTGCATGTAAATACTCCTATATACAACAGCCAATGAATATTTGGTATGAAACATATATTCCATTACATGTTATATTGCACACCTCATTCTGCTGCTGTATGTCTGAAGAAGTGGACGTGTCCATGAAATGTTACATTAAATGTGAAACTTAGTTTTTAAGGTGGCACATGTTTTTTGTCTTTTATATCTTTTGTTTTGTTTTGTCTTGACTTGATTTTTGCCTGGAATTCTTGAAAAGACTAACATGGCTACCCTCTCCAAAACTTCTCTAAAAGAGACAAAAGTTTGGTGAGAATTTGGCATCCATACCTCTGCTCTCTGGACCCCCAAAGAGACCACCCAGGAAAGTCTCCCCCAGGCACCCAGAGACCCCAACTACACAGAGAGGCTTCTTCCAACTCACCTCTACACTTCCTCCAATTCTGGTGAAGATTGGGTTTCAGGCATCTGAATAATTTACTCACAAATGGGAGCCCCTAGGAAAATACCCTATAGCAACTGGGTTTGGGAAACGGAATCTTCACCAGATTTGGAGGGATTGTAGACAAGAGTCAGAGGAAGCTGGCCCCAGGTCTTAAAGTGAAAAATTAAATTAATTAAATAAGTAAACAAAATGGAAAAATAAATAAACTAGAAACTGATAAGAAAAATATATCAAGACACAGTAAGACAGGGACTCTACACGACCCCTAAAATCTGTGGCCAAGGGCTCCCAGATCCGGAGCTTATAAATGTTTCCCCATCAGCTCTGGAGTTGACAAAAAAGTAAGTGCGACCACGCTCACCTAAGTGCATCCCAGCACACTTTTCAAGTACCTGGTCTCCGGAGCTGAAAAATTTCTGATGCGGATGTAAAGTAGTGAGTGCCGGGCTCTCCTCGCCTTGTGTTTGTTCCCCCCCCGCCACCCCTTTAAGAGACAGGAATCATGATCATGACGATGAAGGGGCTCAGGGCGGCTTCCGCCAGCAGACGGAGGTGAGCCTGCATTTTTTCTCCCTTTTTTCCTCCCTCCCCTCACGCAGACAGGAGCAAGGAAGTGCAGAGGGGGTGGGAACACAGGAAGAGTGATGAAACCCCAAGATCTCTGGTCCGAATTTAAGTGGCGAGCGGATCTTAGGGGTCGTGTAAAAATGCCCTTAGTGAAAATCAAGGCAACTAGTATAACGAATTAAAACTTTACAACACCCCCGACTGCTTTGCTCTAACCACAACCACTTTGACATTTGTTTTCCAAAATCAAAAGTAGATCGTCAACTAAAGCAATTTTTCTACTCCTACTATTTCTGGGAACTTTTTTTAAAAAGCAAGTTTTAATACCTACACAGCCAAAATGCTAATTGTTTCTTAATTTGTGGGATTTCCTTTAAAATATAGGAAATACAATTACAAAACAGGCAAACATGGGGAAAAATATTTCTCTCCTTATCTGCTCTGTCAGAATTCAGTAAAACTGCTTACACATTAATCCCTCCCCTGAGGAAAGAGATTATTATTGTTTAACAATTAAAAAATGAACTAAAGTGAACGCTAATCACCTTGGGACACACCTAATGGTATATTCGCTCAATGCCTAATAATCCTGCTTCTATGTGAAGAAAAGCAGATGGAAAAGAAAACTCAATAAAGTAATTCAATTTGCCAGGGAAAGGGTTTTGCTTATCTTCAGCATGAAGGTCCCAAGCTAGCCAATGCTGCAAGATTTTCAAAGAAAACTCAATTTGTAAGCTGGCCTGGGATTTGTCATTTACAGTTACATGTCCATTTTGGTGTGAAATCACTTCATTATGGATTTCCATTCTTCCTTTGTCTAAGATCAGCTAAACCTTATTCCTTTATTTTATCCACTCTTTTCCTACTATGCTGTGTGAAATTGAGGTTGATGTAATCTTTGTAGTTTGACCGCAGCCTGGAGTCATGTTTCAGTTTTTTCTTTCTTATTTTTAAATGCCCCTCTGCTTCATTAATGTGGAATAGTGTGCTTTTATTTCTGTGATTCAAAATGGCAGGAAGTGGCCTGATTAGAGATGGGCACGACTTAGCGCAATTTTCGTTTTCGTTTTCGTTTTCATTTTTTCATTTTCGTTACGTAACGAAATGAAAACGAAAAACGGTTCAAAAATGGACCAAAAACGGAAACGAAACGACTAATTTCGAGCCAATTTTCGTTTTTTGTTACTGGAAAAACACATAATGGAGCTAAATGGGAAGAAACGAAAAAATTTTCGTTTTTGTTTTCGTTTTTTTGTTTTCGTTACGTAACGAAACGAAAACAAAAAATTTTGAAAATAGCTCACGAAAACGGAAACGAAACGAAACAGACCCTAGCCGAAAACGAAAATGAAAACGAAAAAATTTTTCTGAGTCGTGCCCATCTCTAGGCCTGATATTGCTGCCCTATATCATGCTTGTCTTGTAAGCAGGAAAAATACCTTACACAACAAAGGGGAGCTTAAATGTTGAAGACACTAATGCCAGTAGTCAAGAAGACAGTCTACAAGGTACCTTTTTGTGCTCACTGCTAGAGATGGGGACGAACCACCAAATTACCATGAATTTTCCTTCCCCAAATCAACCGACCATGATGTGGTTTGTTGGTTCATCAGGTCTACATGAGCCCCTCCCATCCCCTTTCCACTACCCGCTAACTACCCTACCTTATTTCTGATGCAAGTACACTGTGTCTGGCTCTTCCCCTGTGGCCTGCCAATCAGCTGTTTGGTGGGGCCATCTCCCTTTTGTTGTTGTTTTTTTAAAAAAACCTAACAAGGGCTCTTCAAGGGCAGTGTTGTATATTTTCATTGTAAAGCTATGAGTACCTCACTCGGGAACCAGTCTGTTGGTGGGGGAATCCCTTTCTGGAGCCCAGCCAAAGCACTACCTATCCAATCAGCATAGTGATCAGACATATAGTGCCTTGCCTGTGTTCCAGGAAGTGAATTCCTTGCTCTCTCTGCCTATGCCCCCTCCCAGGAAAAGCTGATTGGGAGCACAGACAGAGAGGGAAGCCCATGCAGGCATTAATCAAATTAGGGAAAAATCATCCCTTTGTATTCATAGGAATCTTTGGAACCTATTGGGAAGGGTATTCTATGACTCACACACACACACACACACACACACACACGGGGGGGGGGGGGGGAATGAATTGATATCTAGTTACCGGTAGTCCTGGAACATTTTAGAAGGTATGTTTCAAAGTATACAATTGGTTGCCATAACCAAATAGATGTAAACAAATGTGCCTGTAATATAAGGACCGGTTGGAAAAATAAGATATTTTGAGCCAGTCAGGGTAGCATATGTTAGGGATGGTGTGAAGGGTACTCACTGTTACAACACAATGGTATTAAGGACATACTGCAAAGAGTAATAATGACATAGGAGAGCGTGATCAGGAAAGAGGTGTAAGTCTGATGAAACTTGGTTGATTCTTTGCTTCTCCAGAATAGGAAACAGTTCTTCAGATAGATCCATTTTCAGATGTTGTGCTGGTTCGACCAAAAGTCTGACTTGTGAAAGCATACACAGGATTACTGCATTGGATACATTTTCTAAAACCTGATTAACTAACAACACATCACTGTTACTAATTTATAATATGTCAGTGTAAGACATCCCAATGGCATTTATTATGTTGTCATTGAGATAACATGTTCCACATGCCGTTGCCAGATAAATATATTGCACAACCTCTTGTGTGTGAGTTCCTAAAGACTTCCAAATCCCCCTCTAGCATGCAAGGTAAGTATCAACTTATGTTTTCACTTATGTTTGACAACTTGTGTTTTGCTCATAGAGAAACAAGTGAGTTAACCACTAGCATGCTTGGACACTAGGCAGATATAAACCCTGCAGGCCAGAACAAATTCTACACTAGAGATGGGCACAACCAGAAAAAATGATGTTTCGAGTTGTCGTTTGTCGGAACGGGTCCATTTCGGGTCATTTCCGTTTGTCGTGAAATTTTTCAAAAAATTGTTTCCGTTTGTCGTTTGTCGTTTGTTGTTTCTACTGCGATTTAGCGCGATTCGATGTCCCAGAGCATGGGGTTAGGGTTAGGGTTAGGGTTAGGGTTAGGGTTAGGGTTAGGGTTAGGGTT
>JAHTLZ010003305.1:2752929-2764448 GCA_023846285.1 Phrynocephalus versicolor
AATAAATAAATAAATAAATAAATAAATAAATAAATAAATAAATAAATTTGATAACTACCAGTTTGCATACAGGGCAAGCAGATCCACAGAGGATACCATTACCATGACTCTCCATACTGTTCTGTCCCATACTGTTCTGTCCCATCAGGGGGCTATGTGAGGCTGCTGTTTGTGGATTTCAGCTCCGCCTTTAATACCATCCACCCCCACAAACTGATATCCAAACTAAGGGGCCTTGGTTTTTCCAGTTCCAGCTGCCTCTGGGTTTTGGACTTCTTGACTAAATAACTTTGAAGGGAAAAGGAGCTTCCTTTTACAATATAAAACTCTTTATATACAAGGATGGTGTGAGTGGTTGAGCAACATTCTCCAACCTTAGACAGTCTAAATGATTAATGTTTTCAAAACATTCTTAGATGTTAGCTTGGAACATTTTCTCTTTGTCTCTCTTCTTTGTCTCTCTCCTTCCCTGCTTTCTCTCCTTCACCCCTCCCTCCTTGAAGCTCAGTGGAACTAGAGGATTAACCCTTTGAAGGGATCCATAACCGATCACAAGGAATAGGAATAGGAATAGGAATCTTTATTGTCATTGCCCCCTTGGACCAGAGTCAGCTGGGAAACAATGACGGATCAGCAAGTTGTCAATTTTCTCCTCTTTTGAGTGGAATGGGGAGCTGGATCAGAGCACTAATCCCAACTCCCAACCTTGTTATTCACAGAGCAGCACTGTGGGAGATGTTCAGGAAGGGTTTTGGAGGAGGGGGAGAGTATGGAGTCTGGCCTTGCTTGGGAGACTGAACTTTCTCTTGAATCTAATGAAGCGGCAGAGGAGAGCCCCAAAATTGGTTTTGTTTGATGTAAGTTTTCATTAATCGGCACTAACAGATCTAACGGATCTAACTGAGAAGCACTTGATGAGTCTCACTCAAAACACAATAATCTTTTATTTATTAAATTTTCAAAACAGTTTCTCTTGTCTGGGTTTTCATTTATATTAACATCTGGTAACAGTAAATGGTCATTATACAACTTAATAAACATTTCTGAAACATTTCTTCTATAAAGGGGTTTGTATTCCTTATTTTTGACTCATTGCCCCATGAGCTATTAAAGGCCCTGCACACCTTGTCCCACAACATGGGTGCCTCACATAGTTCTGGGGTTCCTCCTAATCCCATCCAGGGATTCATCCCCTTATTTCTCCCTGTGCTGTTTTTCTATAGGTTACTGGAGGAAATGCTAGCTTGCTTTCAATCATTAGCCTTTCTGTTCCCAGTGTAGGATTAGGTGAAGGCAGACCAGTTTCTATCTTCGTTAGGACCAAGGCATCTGTCTGGATTCCCTTTTCAGGCACCCTATGGTAATCTTCTATTTCCTCTCACATACCTGCTCTGATGCTTCCAGTGTCTGAAGGTTAGCTTGACAGCCCACCTCACACCCCCATCTTATATACTCTCCCCACTGCCCGTAGCTCCTCCCACATTCTATCCCCTTCAGCTCATCCCTTTTCTGGCTGTCAGAATAAAACACTGCTACCATTTTCAACTATCCCTTCCTAACTTCCTCTACCTCTTCTGGTTTTATCTCTTCCTTTCCAATGCTTTCTGTCCCTTCTGTTTTTATACTGTCTTCTTTGAATTCTGTCCCTTTCCCCGTTCCATTATCTTCCAAGTTCAATGTCTTCACTCTTTCCTCTATTTCCTCTGCTCATTCCTCTTTCATCCTCAAACTGTTCTTTGCAGATGGCTCACACTCTTCTCTTCCACATTTGGAACATGAAACTGGAGTGGAGTATTGAGACTTTGGAGAGGAGTGTGCAGTCTGGCCTTGCCAGGGAAGCTTCTACTTCACAAGAAGAATAGCTGGATAGGTCAAGTCCTGAGAAGATGGGAATGGACAGATCTGCATGATTCATGAAAGCAATGGATCTATCAGGAAAGTCCAAAACTTGGTTTAATGAGTCAGTTACTTAGAAGGTCTGTTTTTGTGTTTGGTGTTTTGGCAGCCTTTGAAGCCCTGGTTGTCTGGTCTATTGGAGACACACCACCATTAGCTATTATTGGATATTAATGGATTGTAATGGATTGCAATGACATGGAAAACAGTGCATGGAAATGTGCAATGTAATAGACCAGTTAAGACTATTGCTAAGCTAACTTAATATTTGCCAAACTCGATAGGTCACTCTAATGCAGAAATATGCTTTTTGTATTTGGACCATCCTTAAAATATTAAATCAATATTAAGATGTTAAAATGGAAAGGGGAAGTGAGATTACCAGCTTGCAATATTAATCTGTTAGACCTCTAAGAGGAATATATTAGCCAAGTATAGAAACTTTCATATGCATTATGAAACTGAGAGACCAAGATACAACTCTGTTTCTTTAATAGCCCATTTAGTATTAGTCTCAGCAATATTGGTATAGTATTTGAATTTTGATAGAATTTAGGTGAATAGATAAAATATAATTGGTTGATGAGGTTCATGATTTACTAAATCTTGTAGATCAGACAGGATATTTTAAAAGCCAAATTTGCTATCTTCACTTTTTGTATTATATGAAAAAAGATATAAATGCATGCCTATCTTATATAGAGCTAATTATCAACGTGGTTAAGATTAAATAGGCTAGGTTAATATTGTACTTTGTTATTTCCATTCTTTGTACTAGATGAAGATAGAGATAAGTAACAATGAATATAATGATGGAAAAGAAACATGTAAACTTGGAATATATCAAACACTTGGGCCGAAATATTGGGAATATATTTGTACTTGAACTATGTAACACAGCAACACACAAGCAATGCATTTGTTTTATGTTTAGAAAATTCAATAAAATATTTTTTTAAATAACAACAAATTAACCTTTCAATACATCATAAGTGTTTTGCAGAAAAGAAAAGTAAAGTAAAAATAATTACTACAGTGGTACCTTGCAAGATGAATGTCCCGTAAGATGAAAAACCCACAAGTCAAATAAAATTTATGGAAATAGGGTTGCTTCACAAGGTGAAAAATCCCTATGGAATGTTTCTCAAGACAAAAATCCATTCTGCATTTTGAAACAAGTTGCCCAGGATGCATTGCACACCCTTAGTTTGCGGAGGGGTGGGAGGAGTACTATCATCAAGTTTTGGTGTCTCTTTCTTTCTTTCTTTCTTTCTTTCTTTCTTTCTTTCTTTCTTTCTTTCCTTCCTTCCTTCCTTCCTTCCTTCCTTCTTTCAGCAGACAAATCTAATCAGAATCTCGGTGTCAATTCCTGTAGCTAACATGGCCCTACATGTCAAAAGATTTTTTTTAAAGAAAAGAAAACTCTTTAGATGTAAGCTTTCCTCACCAAGCAGATTTAAAGTAGAGTTGTGCTGTCTATCAGAACTTAATGGGGTGGAAAAATACAGTAAAATGCATGCTTGCCTTGGCTAACTTGCTTCATCATGAACAGAAAACACTGAAACATGCCTGTTGGCAAAGTCCACTGCACATGGGGGACTAGCGCAGGATCTGGAAGTCATTGCAAAAGATGGTTTAGATTGACAAGTAAGCAGAAAACCTTTCATAGCCAAGTGCGTGCCAATACAATGAAGGTTTGGCTCGCCATCTTATTTAAATTATCAAAACACTTGAAAACAGGCAGTTCCCAAATGCTGTTCTTCTACAACATGCAAACACAAATAACATATGATCCCTTCTGGAATTTTGAGTTTACATCCTTGTAATATTCACATCAGAAGAATTCAAGCGTTTTGGAAAGTAGGGAAGAATAAAACAGTCTCAAACATGGTATTTTGTAAACTTCCAGCAAAAGTCTGACACCTCCCCCCCACACACACCAAAAAGATGCAAAATGATTATTGCAACTAGTAAAAATGCTTTGTTTTGCATGCGCCAGGGAATAAATAAATCTCCCATTCTGATCTCACTCACTAGGAAAGGGAGTAACTAGATGAGTATCTGCCCCACTGTTTGTGCTGTATTCCTTGCAGTTCTTTTCTACATCTTTATCAACTACAGACCCTCAGCAGAGTATGCACTCAGTATATTTTGTTCAGCCAACAGGGCTTGGGGTTGTGTTTCCCTTCCATTCATTTATGTTACTTTGTCATGTGTTTTCCTTGTCTGACTGTTGTTAAGGGAGTTGTTGGGCATGTCCAGATGGCATAAGTGATGAGGCCTCAAGCAAGTTATGGTGCAGTCATATCTCTTGCCTCAAGTGCAAAAATAAATGTCAACTGTATTTTTTTAAAAAGAAATCCTCTGGGTTTAATGCAATAGTATTAAAATGATACTGCATTAATTCAGATGTGTATGATTTTTGCAGTATAGTGCTACTTCACTTGCTAAACATTTCTTTCAAAGGGAAGCCATTTTATTGCCAATGAAAGATAGGTAAAAGGATGGAGAAAATGGCTGAGAAGGGTAAGGGGCAAGCTGGGTCATATGACAAATGGACACTAGAGATGGGCACAAAATGAACAATTTTTTGTTTCCATTTTCATTTTTTGTTTTGTTACGTAACGAAATGACAAATGAATTTTGTCTCTAAAATGAAACGAAACGAACAGAAACACCGGAAATTTTGTCGTGCGTTTCGTTTCCGTTACTGCAATATGAGTGAATTGCTTAAAATCCTAAAAAAATCAAAATGAAATGGTAACAAAACAAACAAAAACAAAAACAATTTTTTTTCAAAAATTCACGAAAAACGGCAACGAACCGAAATGGACCCTCCAAATGACAAATGACAAACGAAATGCCATTTTTTTGATTTGTGCCCATCTCTAATGGCCACTTAAAAGTTACCTTCCTGGAATAATTTATGTGTGAAGGGCAAAAGGGCGGTAATTGCCAAGATATATGGAAGTTCACCTACACACCCAGAGCAGAAGTTCCTGTTTATTTTCAGGCTCTCTACTCAAGCATGGATGTTCTGGTTTCTCTGAAAATCCCTTGCCTATGGTTACACAATTAAACACAAGCCAGGCTTTGTTTAGGGCTTTAGAGAGTGGGTGAGGCCACACTTGAGGGCTTCTCAGGCTAGATCAGGCGGATGAGCCAAAATTTCCCCAAGGGCTAAAGATCCCTCATCTGTTTTTCAACTCACCACGATTTGCCCTCCAAAAGCTAATCATGCTGGAAGTGATCCTTGCTTACCCCTCCTGTACAGCAATGCACGTGTAACTCATATGTGTGTTGTCACTTGGGCGGGGGTGGTGTTTGCTTTGGAGATTTTTTTTTAAACAGCAATTTGTGTTTTATTTATATGGGCAATATATAAATGCACTGAAACAACTAAGAAGAATGTCAATATTTGGGCAATAATAATAGCAGCAATAGCAAAACTAAAACATAAAGAATTTATATAGTAAATGAAAGCATGTACATAGGTCTGTCTTGACTATACCCCCATAATTATGAAATCTAGACATCTGGTACTTGGCATGAATATGAAGGAAACTCTAAAGGCATATATGTCAGACATATTTTATTTTTAAAAACAGGCCCCATGGTCCAACTTTTAAAAAGTACTGCTGCTATGAAGCCTCAGCTCACAACTTAAGTTCAGTCCTGATGGGTTCAGTAACTGACCTTCTAAGGTCAGTAAAAGGAGTACCCAGCTCATAGTGGGACAAAGTGTTGTTTGCCTAATTCTGTTGTAAACTGCCCAGAGAGTGCTCTAGCACCTTGAAGCAATAAAGTGTTCTACTTATATACTGCCCCATACAACTTCAAGTAGTTTCTGAGCGGTTTACATTCTAATTACAGTATGAAGGCTTCACATTGCCCCTCCCCCCAGCAAGCTGGGTACTCATTTTACTGACCTTGGAAGGATGAAAGGGTGAGTCAACCATGAGCCTGCTACCTGGGATTGAACCCAGGTCATGAGGACAGTTTTAGCTGCAGTACAGGCATTTAACTACCACACCATGAGGCTCCTACAATATATAAGTTAAAACAATAAATAAGTGAAAGTGGATCAAAACTAAAATTTGTTTGTGGCCTGTAGTACTATGTTGGGGGTTGAATCACCAGACACTAGGTTCCTCAAGAATATGAAGGCTCATGAAGAGTTTCCTTATGAGCCAAAAACAGCAAGGTATGACCCCTATGTGACAGCTTTGAATTTCTGGGAATTCCAGTCACAGAAGTTAGGCAGAGTCTCCCTGTGATTGAGAATGTAATTCAGTGAGGGGCTTCCGCAATACAGTCAAATGAGTTGGTGAGAATATCTTCCATAAAATACCAGGATGATTTCCGTGAAGCATTGGGACTGAGGAGGAGTTCCCTTCTTCCCATGGAAGTTGTATTGTATTGTGTCATTACAGTCGTGACCGACTCTTTGTGACCCCATGGAGTTTTCTTGGCAGGAATACTGGAGTGGTTTGCCAGTTCCTACTCCAGGTGCCTACAGCACCTGGTATTCCCTGGTGGTTGCCCATCCAAGTACTAACCAGGGCCAACCCTGCTTAACTTCCAAAATCAGGCGAGATTACATGAAATAAAACAGACAATGGCAGTGGAGAGACATTTCTTTTGCCTTCTGCTTTATTTTATCTAAGTCACAGTGGTCAGCCTGAGGGATTCTGGGTGTCCTCAGGAGTGGGAAGTCCTAGAAATCTGAAAGTCCCAGCCCTAATATGCAACTGTTTTCATTTGGGACTATAGACAAAAAAAACCCCACACAAAAAAACCCACTATTTAAAACCACCTTTTGACCTTTCTGCTTCAGTGTAATCAAATTGTCTGTTGAACCTTGCAAGTTCTGGACACCAAATGTTCATGTTTGTATATAAACATTCAGAGGATGAACAAGTGAGACTTCCTGCTGGTTAGTTACTACAGGGGTGAGAAGGAGAGTGAAAAGGTGTGGCAAAATGAGCACTTGGGCTGGAAAGAAGAAATACCGCAAGAAAGTAAGAGGGGAAGTTAGTGGTGCTGCCCAGCAAGTCGGTATGGTTTATCATGTCATTCATGTACAGTGGTACCTTGTATAAAGGAATTAATTCGTTCCAAATGAAATTATGTTAAGCAAATTTTCCTTTATACAAATTCCCATAGGAATGCATTGAAAACAGAGTGATCCCATTTTTATGTTGTACGGATTTTCCCCATAGGCGATTATGTTAAGCAAATTTCCCCTATCTCCAGAATTTTTTATGTTGTACAAATTTTATGTTATACAAGCTGTCTGTTATACAAGGGTCCACTGTATTTTGTTTTGCCTTTTGGACTCCAAATCCCATAATTCTCCATTCTGGGAACTCCACCTGCCAGACCCACACCTGAATTGTGCTCATATGGAGAAGCGCTGGGCTGGAAGGCTTTATAGCCTATGATAGGCTGAACTCTGGCTTATCAACTTGTTAGAAAAGGAGGTTGTCCTGGTCTTTGATGCAGCAACCCTGGTGTTGTTAGTTTTGTCTGGATTCTAGCCAGGCCACATGGTGCTATTCATACTATACCTGGTCTGGATTTCCAGATTTTACTTGTTAAAATACGAGTAAAAAATACTTTTTAAATACTTGTTAAAATCTGTAAGCTGTGAGGCAAAACATGAAGACACTATTTTCTGTTCAGTTGTTTGCCAATAAATGAACCCTTCTGCTTTTCCATGTGTTTAGTCAAGGAAAGAGGTCACAGCAGTGATTGGAATCATACTTGGATGCCTTAGAGCTTTTAAAATGTAGAATGATTGATCAGTGTATCACACACATAGATACCATGCTAAATGAAACTAATATTAAAGGGTTGATGTGGAGCCTCAGCTGTGGGTTCCAGGACAGCCCATGCTTCTTATAATTTCTTCTTTCCCTTAGAGTTTGACTGTATTGGGAGTGAGGAGGGAGACATAATTTTTGCATTAGAGGGCATTTGGATAATAGTTGATTCTCCAAAGCCTTGGGTCTTTCAGGCTGCCATTCATCTTATACTCATTGATCCGGAAACAAGCCCTGTTATGTTGGTGGTACTTACGTTGGAGTAGATATGCAGAGGTTGCACTGTTGACTGGTTTTAGAATTAAAAAAAATAACTTTGTGTCAATAGTGGGGAGACCTCTGCATGGTTTCTGACTGGTCCATTTTATAAAATAGAAGCTAATCTCTCTGGACTGCCAATATTTTACAGTAACACTGCTACTATGAAACAAAAGTTAGACTATTTTTTTCTTAGTGTGCAATGATTGTATCCTACACTAAACTCACTTACCCCTAACACCAATCTTAAATCAAGTCAGGTCAGCATGCACTTCTGAACATTAGAATCAGATGGGCTTCTAACAGCTTTTAAATCAATCAGCCAGTCCTTGTATGCTTCTTATGCCTATGCTGTGCTTTTCAAAGAAAAAGGTCACAGGACGTAAACACCATGGGGCTGAGTAACTGTCCTCCAGCTTCACTTTCTAGACATGGACAGCCAGGAAGGAGCAAAACCACTGCAAAACAGTGCCTCCGACTCCCAACCTGGCCAGCCTATCCAGAAGGACACCATGGCTGATGGTGTCAAAAGCTGCTGAGAGGTCCAGGAGTATCAAGAGGGTTGCACTCCCCCTTTCTCTCTCCCAGTACAGGTCATCATACAGGGCGACCAAGGCAGTCTCTGTAACAAAACCTGGCCTGAAACCTGATTGAAATGGAACCAGAAAATCTAGCAGTGCCTGGAGTTGCCTGGCCATCACCTGCTCCAACATCTTGCCCAAATTAGGGAGGTTCACTACTGGATGGTAGTTAGGCACCCTGGGTCCAGGTTAGGTTTTTTTAAGGAGTGGTCTAATTGCCACCTCTTTCAAGGCAGTAGGGACCACTCCCTCTCTTAAAGAGGCTTTTACAGGCTCCTTGACCCAGGTGTGAATCCCCCTGGCAGATCTTTCAATTAGCCAAGAATGGCAAGGGTTGAGCAGTGTGGCAGTAGAGCAGACAGATCCAAGCACCCTGTCCACATCCTCAGGTCTAAACTAGAGAGGGGCACAAAATGGAAATATAATGTTTCATTAAGTTTCATTTTTATTTCAGTCTTCATTTCATTTTATTTAGTTAATTCTTAAAAAGAATTTTCATCAAGATATGAAATGCCTTGTAAGGCTAAAAATAAAGGGAAACTTTCCTCTTTTTTATTTAACAGGGAGACCACTGCCCTAAATCAAAGATCCTCAACCCTTCCAATCAATTTGCTTTCAAGCAAAGAACCCTCTGAAAACAAGCTAGAAACCTAATAGCTAGCAGCACAGAAAGATCGGAGAGATAAACACAGTTGATCTGTGGTGCCACGAGGGATGGAAAGAAAATGTTTTTTTTAAAATAACCTACACAGACCTACTTAAAAAGGAAAGGAAAACAATCAGTTTAAATCAACTTGCAGACATAGCCAGCCAAGGGAACAGCTCAGCTCCTGGCTAGTTTCAGGCAAATCAAGATCAGAGATAAGCTACCTCAACAGCTGAGGTGTGGAAAGAAATGAAAACAATCAGCTTAAAAATAAACTTCCTGTTTTTAAGACAGCTGTATCAAGAGGCTATGATGAATCACTTCATTTCCAAAACAAAAAAAATGTGTTTTGTTTCATTTCTTGATGACACACTGTTTGCTCTTTCATTTCATTTTGTAAGGTTTTGTAAGCTGACAAAATGACAAAACAGTGTGTCATTTTTCATAGGGTGTCCATCCCTAGTCTCAACAATTGAAACTCATCAAATCACACTGGACCTAAGCATGGCACCCTGGACCCATCCCTTTATTCTTCACCCATGGTGGAGTCAAATTCACTGCAAATCTGAGCATTTTTTTCTTCAACGTGAACAGCAAACTCATCACAGTGAGCTTACGTGTGGTCCAGGATCTCCACCATATCTCCCAGCTAAAGAAAATCCCAGACCACCTGAAACAGCTTTGCTGGTCAACACTCTGAGGAAGCAATATGGTTAGTGAAATATTGCTGTTTTGTCAAACATATAGCCACAGACTAGGCTCAATAATGAGCTCTAACCCATGTTTGATCAGACTCACAGTGGTATTTTATCCACCTGTGCTGCAGCCCTCTCCCCTCTCACTTCATTGCCCGCAGCTTAGATGTGCATCAGGGAGCTATCCGGGCTCTGCATAAAGGGAGAAGGCACTTAGGTGCAATCATGTCAACTGCCTGGGTCATTTTCCTATTCCATAGAGCGACCTGAGCTTCAACAGGAGCATCAACCAGATCAGATGGATAATCCACCAGAACTTTTAGGAAACCATCCAGATCCATTAGTCTCCGAGGGTGGATCATCTTAATAGATTCCCCCCACCACCACCCTTGCAGAGGGTTGAAGAAGCTAATAGACTAAACTTGACCAGGAAGTGGTTTGACAATTGGTTTGTAGAAATTTTGCCTGAGCTGTAGAAATTTCACCCAACAAACAGCAGGCCTTGTTGTGCAATTCTGCGGGAAGTGTGAAACCTTGCAGGGGCTCACTCATTGTTAATCAACTTTCTCTTTTAAAAACAAGAACTATAAACATAAGGTTCTCCTTTTGGACTTTTTTGGTTGTCTAGAGTGCCTTTTGTCATTTAAGAAACATATGTTTCCAATAATATGGAGAACAATGCATTTATCTTCTGCCTTCTGACAAAATTCCCCTTCATTCTGTGTTGTTGTTGTTACACATCAATATGTGCAAATCCATGTGGATGAGTGAACAGAGACACACAGCTCCAACATGAGCAGGAATATCATTATGTTTTGAGTCTTAGTGAATTGTCTTATCTGTCAAGGTTTCCCCACAAATATTTTGGACAGAGACAAAGCTCTTCTGCTCTCATGTTCTTGAATCTGCTGCTGAAAACTGACACTTAATTTTGTCTCGTACTGCAGTGTTGTCAGATATATGTCTTTCCCTCTTTGCCTCATTGTCTTATTTCACAACCCTTCAAATGAAATCCCATTATTTACTAGACACTGTCTCTTGAGATAAATAACCTCTGAGGAAAGAAGATGATGTTCCTCATTCTCTGCCTGTGTTCCTCAAGGAATGGACTTGCCTCTGCTTTTTGGACCTGCCTCAGCTTCTTGAGTGCTATTGTCTTTCTCTGACAAGCTTGGATGAACCTCTAAGTTTGCTGCTTTCAAGAGGAAGGAAACATCAGTCATTTATATATATTTGACTTGAATCTTGGCAATCAAAACCATTGCCAAGTTAGCTTTTCCACAGCCTTGAAGGGAAACTGTGCAAATACCACACAATTTGTTGTGGCCCCTTAATGTATTTCCTCACAAGTGTCTATAACCTAAGCATGGAGGCGCTAGTGCCTAAACCGTAAGATGGTCTTGTAATTTCTAGTGCTTAAGATATGCACTTTGGGGGGCAGTAACATCCTTCACTTTCAAGGGGATCCACACAAAGGAAAATGTTATAATCAATGCACACCACAGATTGCCGTTGGTGTGATAGGTGATTGGAGGAGGAGGAGGAGGAGGAGGAGGAGGAGGAGGAGGAGGAGAAGAAGAAGAAGAAGAAGAAGAAGAAGAAGAAGAAGAAGAAGAAG
>JAHTLZ010003305.1:2773685-2784188 GCA_023846285.1 Phrynocephalus versicolor
ATTATTATTATTATTATTATTATTATTATTATTATTATTATTATTATTATGTAAATGAATGATCTGTTCCAAGTCCCTCACATGTTATCTCAACTAAGCCTTACAAGAAGTTGACTGTCAATGCATCTGAATTCAAGAGGGTGGTTTATTTTGGCAAAGCAGATAAAAGTCCCAACAGGTAAAATTACATATACTGTACAAATCTTTTTACCAATGAAGAAATAGCTGACAACACCGAGCTTTGTTACCAATCTTGTGAGGAGAGATAGTTAAAATATGGCCCATATATCTTGTGCTTTGAACATGTATGTTTTAACACCATTTTTAACTGGGAGACTTTTCTTTCATCTCTCCTCCTGCCCAGTGCAATGTTGCTAGAGATTCAGAGTCATGCTCTTTTCTTCATGGTTCAGTGCATGCTTGGAAGAGCAGAGCCGAATGGAATGCAAACTCCAAATTATACCTAACACATTCACTTCAATGAAGAAATAGGACTGCCGGATACATTGTGTTTATTGTTCATCTTAGTTGTTGAGTAAATTTTCCTGCTCCCTTACCAGCTTTGGATGATAAGTCCCTCTGCAAGACTGAATCCAAATAATTGAAGATTTGCCATTGCACTTGATGGGTTTTAGTAACAGAATATTAACAACAATCCCTTATTTATGGAGCCTAAAGCCTTGTGTGGCCGAGAACATGGCTTCAGATTCCATTAGACACCAGTTCAGACAGCTGTAAGATGAAAATATGGAGGGTTCTAATCACGGTTGGAATAAGCTAATATATAACTAGAGACGGGCACAAAATGAATTTTTAATCAAACAAAACAAAATGGACATTTTCATTTTGTTCTGTTTTGTTTTTGTTTATTATTTATTTTGACCAGCACTGGTCAGCCCTAGACTTAAAAAGAAAGTGGGCCAGTTGGTCGGTACTAGGCTAAAAAAGAAAAGAAAAAGTGCTGACCTGCCCGTGGGACTGGTTGGCTGCAAAAAAATAAATAAATGCATAAAAATAAACATAAAAAACATAAAATCAAAACAAAATGGAAAAATGAAAGAATTTTTTTTAAAAAAAAATCATTTCGTTACAAATGACACAAATAAAAAAAATGAAAATGAAATGAAATGCCATTTTGGCATTTCGTGCCCATCTGTAATGTTAACCCTCATCCCCTTTTGTCCAATACAGAAATCTGAAAACCCAGATCAAAAGTTCCAATCTAGTCATGCAGTGACCATACAATTGCATTCATTTCACATGCTAGCAAGGTTATGCTGAAAATTCTACAAGGGAGGCTTCAGCAGTATGTGGACAGAGAACACCCCAAAGTACAAACTGGATTTCAAAGGGGCAAAGGAACTAGAGATCAAATTGGCAACATGTGCTGGATTATGGAGAAAGCTAGGGACTTCCATAGAAACATCTACTTCTGCTTTATTAACTATGCCAAAACCTTTGACTGTTTGGACCACAACAAACTATGGCAAGTTCTTAAAGGAATGGGAGTGCCTGACCACCTTATCTGTCTCCTAAGAAATCTATATGTGAACCAAGCAGCAACAGTCAGAACTAGATATGGAAGAATTGACTGGTTTAAAATTGGGAAAGAAGTATGATAAGGTTGTCACCTTGCCTATTTGTCACCTTGTCACCTTGCCTATTTAACTTATATGCAGACTACACCATGCAAAAGGCAGGACTGGATGAATCACAAGCTGGAATTAAGATTGCCAGAAGAAATATCAACAACCTCAAAGACGCAGGTGGGAGGAAACCGAGGGCAAACATAGGCAGCTGGCAAAGGTCTGGATAGTCAAAGCTATGTTTTTTTTCCATTAGTTATGTATGGAAATGAGAGCTGGACCATAAAGAAGGCAGAATTGATGCTTTTGAGCTGTGGTGCTGGAGGAGAGTCTTGAGAGTCCCCTGGATTGCAAGGAGATCAAACCTACCCATCCTGAAAGAAATCATCCCTGGATGTTCACTGGGAGGACAGATTTTGAAGCTGAGGCTCCAGTACTTTGGCCACCTCATGAAGAGAGAGGACTCCTTGTAGTAGTCCCTGATGTTGGGAAAGACTGAAGGTAAAAGGAAAAGGAGACGGCACAGAATGAGATGGCTGGATGCAACCAACATGGATTTAACCAATCTCCAGGAGGCAGTGGAAAACAGGAGGGACTGGTGTGCTCTGGTCTATGGAGTCACGAAGAGTCGGACACGTCTTAATAGCTGAACAACAATAAAATTATTCCTCCACTCCCCCGGGGCAAGCTAGTGTGAGTAGTAGACTACTAGTGTGGCAATACTCAGTGGCACTACTAGCTCCTGCCATTTCCTGGAGAGTGCTCCTTCCCATCCAGCTGCCTTAACATAGCATCCAAACAGAAGACAAATTCTCAGGGAAGGAAGGAGAAGGGTTTATTCATCTGACGGAAGGCAACTAGAAGGGGCTTTGAAGGCAAGAGGAAAGATAGCTTGAAGGGCTAATATTTTTAATATCTTTTTAAAGGGGCTCTAGAGACAAAGGGACAAGGGAGGAAGGTTGGTATTAGAGACAGAAAATATGAAAGCAAAATGGAAGATGGATGAACAAATCTAGATGTTGAAGACAAATTAAATGGAAAGAGAAATGTCAGAAAATGAGTAGCTGTACTTTGAAAAGCATAGCAAATTGTGAGCGGAAAAATATAAAATTAAACAATTTCTTAACTTAGGGCTTTGTTTGAGAAGGGAAGACTAAATATCTTTGAGACAGTGGCAAACATGCCATTATGCTTAGCACAATAAATCACTCTAAGGGAAGCCCATTGAATCAATGGGGATATGGTGAGTCAAAACGTCTGAAAGTTGCTGTGATTCAAACTTGGAAGTATAATTTACTTTAGCATAGTTAGAGTAGGCTTACTTGGATCAAAATGCTTTACATATAGATGCAACACAGGGCAACAAAATGTAATTGTGAGTGGTGCCATGGATCAAGTGACAGACTCAAAAGATTTGAGTTAAAATATCCATTTGACTACAGAAATTCCTGATGGAAAAACCTTCTTAAATATGGGATACCATACTGTGAAAATCCTGTATGTCTTGCAGTATGTATCCATGACTATCCTCTTAACATTTATAAAGATGTATTTTGCACATGGAAACCGATGAATCCAATTGTCACCATTTCTTGTCTCTCCATGCTTCTTAGGTTATACAATCCGGCTGTTTTGTTTAGTGTGGGAGGCTTCTAAAACTAAACAGTGAAATCTGTTAATACATTTGAAATTAAACATTACAGCTGCTAGAAAGAGAGCAGTCATCAGGGCTAGCATAGCATATGGGCTGCAGAGTCAGCAAACATAGGCTGCTTCAGCAACAAATGTAGAAGGCTAAAATAAATTCAAATGAGACCTTCCAACCTTATATACCTTTGAGATTTTGGTTAAAAAACACGACAGCTGTCTTCGGCAGAATAAACCCATCTGAATATTGTTTTTTCAAGGAGTTCTTCCAAATAGATTTATATTATCATGTGCATTCCAGAAATTCCATGATCCTAGAACAAACGAGGCCTTAATGAGGCCTTCGTTGCCTGCTATAACAAAGCTGTTCCCAAGCCGGCAAGCAAGAAAACAAGACAATATTTAAAAGAGATCCCTTGCCTTGCCAGAAGATTTAATTCATACATAATTTTCATAGCATACTTGCCATTTTTTTTAAAATGCTATGCAAGTAAGAGCATCAAAATGGTGTTGGTATCTTGCTGCCACAGCAATGCTGTCCCCAATGCTGAAGCACATTTCCTTTAGACCTGATTCAATCTATCAACATAAAAATCCACCAATCTCTGGTTTATCAATGTGGGGCATATTGCTTTGGCATCCATAAGTCAAAATATTGGGAAGTGGCCTGACATTGTTGTATAACATTATGCCCACATTTCTAGAAAGAGAAAGGAGGTCTGGCTTTACATATCAAAGACCCACCTGGATCCTGTCAACACCAGTCAGCAGTCAAGATGATTTCTGGGATCCCCTTTTGTGCTCATATCATTCACAAACATACACCAAACAAGGGACAATTCTAGAACCTGCCTCTATTTTTTCATGAACAACCAAAATGAATTGTTAACATTAGAGATGGGTGTTTCATTTTGGAAGGGGGTGGGTTCTGAAATGAAACACGCCAGCACAAACACAGAACCCAATCCCATCCTGGGAACAAAATTAACCACTGTCTTACCTTGCTGTATTTCCCACTGGGCAAGATTCCAATCAGGAAGCAAAAGTGTTCTGCTTATATACTGCTCCATACCACTTCAAGTAGTCTCTGGGAGGTTTACAGTTTAATTACAGTATGCAGGCTACACATTGCCCCCCCCCCAGCAAGTTCGGTACTCATTTTATGAACCTTGAAAAAATGGAAGGCTGAATCAACCATGAGCCAGCTTCCTGGGATTAAACCCCAGGTCATGAGGACAGTTTTAGCCGCAGTACAGGCATTTAACCACTGCACAGGCTCTGATGCAACATCTTTCCCTATCCCTGGCATTGGCCAATCAGGAGCTGTGCAAAGATATGCATCATCCTGCTTCCCTGTCTGACTGGCCAGCACCAGGGAGAGGGAAAGATAATGCATCAGATTCTGCTTCCTGACTGGAATTCACCCAGTGAGAACTACAGCAAGGTAAGACAGTGGCTGATTTTGTTCTGGAGGGTAGAACTGTGTTCCAAGCACGTGCTGTGCTGGCATGTTTCATTTCACAAACAGTCACCTTCCAAAATGAAACACCCATCTCTAATTAACATCCAATAGATCAGTGGTTTCCAACCTTGGGTTACATAGGTGTTGTTGGATTTGTATTTGTGTTGCTCAGGTTCTTCACATGACAGTTTTCATTGTGCTTTGTCACCCCTATGGCTTTCCCTTCACTAGTTCTATATTGAGGTTCCTCAGCCCTGCTCTTGTCTTTCATTTTCAACTGGTCTTTTTAAAATCTTATTTTGGCAAGCTCTCCTTCAGCGGACTCATCATTACAGCATCCATGTTTCTCCAAAGCTGCAGAGAAGCGGGGAGACACCATGCAAAACCATAGACATGAAAGCAGATACTGCGGTTGCTGTTGTTCCACTCCTGAGATTCTACGTGAGTTCTCTTATTCTGCCTTTTCCTCCCACGTGGTCAATTAGTGGTGTAAGAAAGGAGCTGTTACTTGGGGTTTGCCTTCTCCTCTGGGTGTAGACATTTTAAGATGGAGAAGGGCCGCCCAAATAGTTCTCTCAGGCCAACAAATGAACACTATGATGAGCTGATCATTCCAGGATTCCTGAACATGAACCATAAGTATATACAAGCACAGTAGTGATATCGCTTGTATATAATATACAAGCACAGTAGTGATACCACTAGTTAAGGGAAAGCCACAAGAGTGACAAAGCACAATGAAAAGAAAAGTGTCATGTGAAGAACGTGGCCAACACAAATACAAATCCAAGAACACCTGGGCAACCCAAGACTGGAAACCACTGATCTATTGGAAGTTAATTAGTCTACAGTCTACAGTCTACAGTTTGAAGGAATAGCTAATGAACAAAGATGCAGACAGACCACAGTACTCAATATGGCACAGAGGATCTGCCTACCACCATAGCTCACTGACTGTGGAGCTAGAGGTTGGGAATTAGGCTCCACCTTGTGCCTCCTTGACAGAAGCTGGATTTCGTGATCCATAGGGTCCCTTCCAGCTCTGCAGTAGAGATGGGCACAAAGCAGAAAAATAGTGTTTCATTTCATTTCGTTTCATTTCTGTAGTAGCTTTGTTTTGTTTCATTTGTAAGAAAAATTTTAAAGTAGTTTTTTTTACAAAACAAAACAAAGCACTATGCTCCCCCAGGGTCCTGGAGGTAACAAAATGGCAGGGGAGCTTCTTTGGACTCCTGTAAGACCCCAAAATTTGGAGAGGTCTGGGGGGTCAAGGAGCTGGGTTATGAAGCTCCAAACGTGGTGCCCCTAGGAAAAAATATTTCTATTGGAATTTGAAGCTGATTGGGTGAACGATAGCATCGCCATGGCTCCCACTGATTCCAATCAGAAAGATTTTTTTCCTAGGGGCACCTCCTTTGGAGCTTCATAACTCAGCTCCTTGACCCCCCAGGCCTCTTCAAATTTCAGGGGACTTATAGGGAAGACTTTGAGGAAGCTAAGCATTTCCATGCCTGCGATCAGTACTTAGAAACAGTGTGTCATTTTTTCATTTTGTGCCCATCTCTACTCTGCAGTTCTAAGATGAAAATGAAACAAGCTCTTCCAACCACATAAGCATCCAGACATGATTACTCTTAAGTATCCTAAAGAACCTAATTGGCAATTGATGCCACCAACAAAGGAAGATAAATGTTCTGTTCTAAAAATAATTTTCTTTTTGAAGAATTTGCATTAGACTTCCTATTTTGAAGTCTGAGATAGCAGAACTTTAATAGTCTCTGTTACTTCTCCGAATGCAGTGTGGTGAATGAACTGAAAAAGACTCATAAAATTCTGTGTAATATTTGGTTTGTTTTCCCTGCAGAACATGTGCTTACTTTCTGAGCCCTGTTTTGGACTTGCAAACTAAAGGCCATAGTTCCTTTACCGAATCAAGCTATCCCATATTAAATATTTATATTTCTCTTCTGCCTTCCATTTTCCCTAGCATTATTTTCTTTTCCACTGTTGAGTCTTGCCATGATATGTCCCAAATACAATAGTCTCAGTTGAGTCACTTTCACTTCTAAAGACATTTCAAGCTTGAGTTAATCGAGAATCCATTTATTTGTCTCTCCATGGGTCATGGTATCCATAAAACTCTCCTCCAACACCACATATCAAATGAATTCATTCCCCCACTCCCCAGCAGCTTTCTTCTCTGTCCTGATTTCACATCTGTACATCATAACTGGGATTGCTATGCTATGGATGATCTAGCCTTGGTTTCCACAAGGATTATTTCTTATTCCATTATAGTTGCCTGGCGGTGGTTAAGGAAACTTTGCTGAAAGTGCTGTTCAAGGGGCGTGGCTGGCTGGGAGCAGAGTTTGCTTCTCTTCCTTGTTAGCACATGATCTTTCACTGCATAGTTCGCCGACAGGAAACTACACAGAAAATGCAGGTCTGACCGCGGCCTTTGTTGCATTCTCTGCTTGGACTGATGAGTGAAATGGACAGAACATTTCACATTTTTCAAGAGAATTCTTGGGTGATTCAGAAATATTCCCATCATGTAGATCTTGCAAAAAGTGATTATTTGACATTTTCAGTTAGCCATTTCAGCACCTCTGTTGTGGTGTATAATAGATCATGAGGAGATAATTCCTTATTATAGACTCTGAATCTGAAGGATTTGGTTCCACATAAGTATGCCTAACTTTATTACATATAACATTTGGTTATGACCTTCCAAAATTGCATGAAAAAGTAAAACATTCCCTGTGAGTACCACATATCATAGTGTGCAACATCCTCTCTGTTGAATTGTGGTTGATCATCTGTGTTTATTGCAGGGAAAAAAGGCTTAATAAATAAATATAAGGTTCAGATGCAACCTTAACAGCCAGATCTGCTGTATTCATTCCCCTCTTTAACTCTTATATACTTAGCTCCATACTGCCAACTGGCTGATAGGGAGAATGGAATTTGCAAGTAGGAATGACTGATAGCTTGTCAGACAATATGTCAATATCTCTTTATTGAGAGGTCCATGACAGTTCTTTAAAAAAGTTAATTGCAGAGGATGGTGGGGTGGGGGGTTGAATCTGGTATTTGCAGTCTCAAAAGGTAACTTATCCAACCCCTGGCCCAGGTCCAAATGAAGCTGCAATATTTACTGTTTGATCTATAATTTATATATATAATTTAAAATTGACCTTAGAAATGAAAAGTGTGAGATATTGGTACAGCATAGATGTATTTATTCTTGTTTCCCCTTTCACAGGGTTTCCAAGCAGCCATTATTTTAAGTCTTTGTTTTCTTAACATTTGTCCCATTTGGTTGTGGGGTAATACTCAGCAATATTACCCCAATTTATATTCAGTAATTATTAAAATTACAGGAAAATCACATTCTGTTTGGTGTGATGTTAATACAGCTTCAAATTTTGTCCTTGATCTGTTTCTTCCTTCTAGCACCATGCATTTTTAAAACAATGTTAGGAGTGGCAAGTAGAGATGGGCACGAAATGAACAATTTTTCGTTTCTGTTTTTGTTTTTTGTTTTGTTACATAACAAAACAACAAACAAATTTTGTCTCCAAAATGAAACGAAATGAACAGAAACACCGGAAATTTTGTCGTGCGTTTCGTTTTCGTTACTGCAATGCAGTGGACTGCTTTAAATGCTAAAAATAATCACAACAAATTGAAATAAATGGTAACAAAACGGTAACAAAATGAACAAAAATGAAAACGATTTTTTTGCAAAAATTCGCAAAAAATGGAAACGAACTGAAACGGACCCTCCAAACGACACACAACAAATAAAATGTCATTTTTTTTTATTCGTGCCCATCTCTAGTGGGAAGCCTTCTCATGCAGAAATGTGTGGAATGCTGGTGTTTAGCTGGCATATTGTGCTCCCCCTGGAGGCTGTCAAACTGGTCAGACTGCCACCTTTATTTCACTAATGTTGCTGAATCCACAGATATTCAAAGCAAACTTGTAAGACTTAAAATCAAAGCCTTTGCTCACTCACATTCATTATTTCCCCAAAATTCACAGTTGTCCTTAATATGAAGAAGCCTGTTTATGCTGACAAATTCATGTAGTCAATTAATGGAGTAGTTAATTAGAATAGAAAAATAATAAGATACTGTGTCCTACCCTTTAAAAATTAGTGGATAGGATTGATAACTTCAAAATGGGAACCCTTCATTTGCATATTGGAATGAGTTTGACTGTGTTGAGCAAGAGTATTCATATATTAAACTACCACCATCAACTCTCTGAGTCAACACACATCTTAATCAGATTGGCAGAGCAACTGAATAATAATACACACCAGATGAAACTCTAACAAAAACAACCAAAGAAACCTCCATACAGAATTATCCCAAGTTTTACCTTCTGTCAGAGCAATAAAACAGCTCACTTAAGAATCTGATTTATAAGTCAAATTTAATGTTAGAACAAACAGTGTGGTACAACAGGCATTTGTGACCACACACAACGCTGCTCTGAGAACCTCCTGTAAGATTAAATCTATTACATTATGAGTACAACTGGGATAAAACTATTTAGAAAATATTATTCTGCTCTGCTCTATTCTAGCCAGCAAGTTTTAAAGCATCTACCATAAATTTTAGGAAATTGCTTTTTGAAATAATTTTTGTTGACAATGTAAACAAGGGTGAGACCAGACAAGGTAGCTGTTTCACACACACTTGTAGACAGTCTCCCTATTGTTGAGTTACAGGTCCTGCCAACTGTTTGATCTCAGGTCCCTGGGAATTCTGATTAGCTATCCATACAGAGGTTAGTATTAGCAATTTTACGTCTAATCTCACTTGTCATTCTCTTCTGCCAATAACATCTCCTTCTTTTCTGGCCCTTATACTCCCTATTACATGGGTTTTAAAATAATTAAATATTTTTTCCAGGACTGGGGGATGTCTTCCCCCTCTATTGTATTATATATGTTTTTAACTTAAGTACGAGTAATCTTTTAAAAATCTTATAATACCCTAGACCAGTGTTGGCAAACCTATGGCACGGGTGCCAAAGGTGGCACTTGGAGCCCTTTCTGTGGACACCCAGCATTGCCCCTTCACTGCATTCAGGTTAAATTGCTATATTGGTACTTTGCAAAAAAAATATTAGTGGGTTTTGAATCACATTTTGGGCACTCGGCCTCTAAAAGGTTCGCCATCACTGCCCTAGGCCCAATCCATCCATACCTGATGATTTTCTCAACTTTAGCTTGTCTATTATCTCTTCAATCGACTTTTACGGCATTAATTCCTCCATTGCTTCACTATATTATTAACCATTTTTAAGAACAGTTTTTTTCTATACATACTGTTGTTTTCCATGTGAATGGATTGGTACCAGTATATAATTTTTGAAAACACCCCAGCCACCAGTTTTTCTCCCATTTTGTTACACTTTCTAACATTTCCATCCTGTATCACCCCTATATTACACTTATCTTTTTTTTTTTTTAAGCTTGAGTAATTCTTGCTAACAGCTTGGAATTTTTATGGCTAAATTCAAAATATTTTCTGTTTAGATATATAAAATTATCTGAACCTTCTCTAAATGGATTTTCCCCAATTCCTTGCTTTTTACTTGTAATTGTATCATTACTCTGCTTTCACTATTATCAAGAAATATGCTTTCTAACTATTGTCTTCTAATTCTTTTACTTTTAACTCGTTGTTGTTGTTATTGTTGTTGTTGTTGGTGGTGGTGGTGTGTGTGTGTGAGTGGGTGGGTGGATAGATAGATAGATAGATAGATAGATAGATAGATAGATAGATAGAT
>JAHTLZ010003305.1:2794334-2811744 GCA_023846285.1 Phrynocephalus versicolor
GCAAAAAATAATAGATTTCTTCCAAATACTGTACTGTCTAATTTGTTGCTGAAGCTCCAAAGGAAGAAACTGTTGGTACCTCTAAGAAAAGTATGAGAGGGAAGCGATCTGGGATGTATGGGGATGAAAAGACAAAGAAAAAAAGCAAGTATCTTAAGTCTACACTTGTCTTTAAAGAAAATAATATAGTTGGATACAATTGTATTGTCATACCATAAGACAGATGACTGCAAACTGTAGCCAAAGCAAAGAACAAATAGCACCATAATTTGTATCCTTAGTGACTGAAGGCAAAAAAATCATGCACATAAGAAAGAACAAAGGAAATATCTGTAAAAATAACCTAAGCGCAGCCACACTTCAGTAATACAAAGTTCTGGCTGATATTTTTATATCTTCATTAGAAGCATCCATTATGGTGACACATTATCAGAGAATAAATAGTGGTAATGGATTAGCATAGGAAGTTTGCCTAAATACTCATAGCAGAGCAGGAGCCCTTAAAGTACATGATCAGTTTTTGCAGTATTATTTCCCAAAAATTCTTCATATTCTAAGTATGAAACCAGTTTCCTATAGTCATAGAATCAAAGAGTTGGAAGAGACCTCAAGGGCCATCTAGTCCAACCCCCTGCCATGCAGGAACTCCCATCACAGTATTTCCAACAGATGGCCACCCAGCCTCTGCTTGAAAACCTCCAAAGGAGGAAACTCCACCATGCTCCATGGCAGCATATTCCACTGCCGAACAGCTCTAACTGTTCCTCCTAATGTTCAAATGAAATCTTTTTTCCTGTAGTTTGAAACCACTGCCCAGAGTCCTAGTGATGGGTCCAGCTGCACAGAATCCACCATTAGAAGC
Organism: Phrynocephalus versicolor; assembly: GCA_023846285.1. Lineage (NCBI taxonomy): Eukaryota > Metazoa > Chordata > Lepidosauria > Squamata > Agamidae > Phrynocephalus > Phrynocephalus versicolor. Next base: position 2,795,197 of record JAHTLZ010003305.1, read on the forward strand.
AGTGTCTTAGCCGTGTTTAAAATGATGACTCATTCACCAGCAGGGGGATTTGTCCAGCTCGCACCAGCCATACCCTAAGACCTAAGATCTCTTTCTAGCAAAACTCTTTGACTCCCTCCTCCTGTAAACAGGTATCATTCATTGCTTTAACAAATGGTCTAAGCTTTACACATAGCCCAAGAAACTTCCTTAGACTCAATCTCCCCTTCTTTGTCCTCTGTCTAACCTCCTCAACCAAGATGGGACACCCATTGCTTGTATATGTTTGGCACTATAGATCATCTGTATAACAACTTGTCAATAATGAGAGTGATCTTCTAGGGTCATAAAAAGGAAGACATCATAAAAATTTTCCCTTTTAGAAGTGCCTCAGAAGCAGAAAAACATTTTCAGCGAACACCAATAGAGGGTGGGCTCAGGAGAGCAGATAAGACTGCAACAATGAGACAATAAAGAAACTCTTAACTTAATTTGCATCTGAACACAGTCTGCCTTTAGAGCCTTGATCCACTCTGCATTTGTTTGTTTACCTGAGAGCTCACACTATTGGTTATCGTCTGTTTACCTGGAATCACGCCATTTGTCAGTTTGTATTTTTAAAAGTTCACACCACTGGCTAATTCTGTTTTACCTAGAGTCCATCCCATTCATCAATTTGTATTCTGGAAGATTCACCTGATTGGGTCATTTTGGTTCCTTTTGTATTCCTCTGTTTCCTATAAAGCACCCCAACCCTGTTCTTGGGGGGCAGATCTGTGTCCTTCGCCTCTCAAGGGCAGGGTCTGTAGTTTCTTTTTTGGCCAATAAATGAACCATTTATTTGAACTCTCTCTTGTCAGATCTTTATTGGGAACTTAAATCTGGTGTTTGTCCAGAGACTAGCTCTGTGACCCAATAACTTGGGCTCCCTGACCCAGCATTTGGGGTTCCCTGACCCAACACTAGTCTCTGAAGCCATAGAAAACAAACCTGTTCCCTCTTCAATACGACATCCTTTCAAATATTTAAACATAGCTCTCATATACCCTCTCAGCCTTCATTTTGAAAGGCTAAACATTCCCATTCCCTAAGCCGTTCCTCATAAGACATTTCTTCCAGACCCTCAACCATCCTGGTCACCTTCCTCTGTACCTGCTCGAGGTTGTCAGCATTCTTTTTAAATTCAGGGGCACAGAACTGGACACAGTATTTCAGGTGTCTGACCAGAGCAGAATAGAATGGTACTATCACTTCCCTTGATCTAGACCAGGGGTCATCAACCTAAGGCCCTGGGGCCGGATGCGGCCCCCCAAGGTCCTGAATCCGGCCCCTGGGACCAATTGCAACCCCCCCACCTACCCCCTTTTTGTGAGCAAGCCAGCCTCCGCAGCTGCTTTTGGACTGTAATCCGGCCCCCAGTGGTGTCTGGGTGGTGGTGGACTGGCCCGCTGTTTGAAAACTTTGAGGACCCCTGATCTAGACACTATGCTTCTGTTGATGCAACCAAGAATCTCATTGGCTTTCCTGGCCACCGCATCACACTGCTGACTCATGTTCAATTTGTGGTCCACCAAGACTCCCAGATCCCTTTCACATGTACTATTTTCCAGCCAGGTTCCCATCCTATATCTGTGCAATTCATTCTTTTTACCTAGATGCAGCACCCTACGTTTCCCTCTGTTGAAACCCATTCTGTTAGCTTTGGCCCAGTACTCTAATCTGTCGTGATCATTTTGGATTTTCATCTCATCCTCCAACCTGGATAATCCTCTTTGCTTTTTTTTGTTTTGTTTTAGGAAAACCAATCTTGTTTCCATATGGGTTAGGTATTACTGCTAGAAGGAACATTTTATTTAAAGCTATGGGCCTGACCATGCAGGTACATATATCTGTATTTGGGCTCCTGTTTGATTCAGACCAAATTGTGTTATCCTAATGTGTTTCTGCATAGATCGATCCATCCAGCCTCTGCCAGAGCTGCCCCACTCTTTTCTGGCACAAAAAGGTATGGGATGTACTTTGGGGGGCAAGATTCAGAGTGGTCCCAACTATCCCTTTGTGTACTCTGTGTAGGTGGCTTGAGGGCCCCCAATGGGTAGAGTTAACTAAGGTAGGCCTGCACAACAGGTAGACCACGGGCTACTGGTGGCCCACAAAGGGTTCAAAAGTAGCCCGCTGGCCACCAATAAAAAAAGTGAGAGTATAAGTTCTCCAAACAACCTCCCCCCATCTCAAGGACCACCACTGCCCCAGTAAAGTTCTGGATCTGCCAGCCCACTGTCTCAGCTGAACAGGGCAGTTCAAGGGCCATGGCACAGTCCCCCGTCAGCCAGATGATCAGCGCACCACTGTCTCATGACCAGCTGCTGGCATGGAGTGGAAGGAGAGGGGACAGCAAGAGTTGGGGGTGTGGGGGTGCCCACATCCTTTGTGTGGCGACGTCTCTCCTCTTCTTCCCCCGGAGAATACCTTCCTCCCACCCTTCTTCCCTGAGGTGAGTGAGAGCTGTGGGTAGCAGTGAGGGCAGCAGCAAGGGAGCTGGAAGGGAGAAGGTGGGAAAAGAGGAGGAGGAGTAGGCCGGAGGGGGAGGAGAGTTGAGTCAAGCCCTGGGCAGGTTGGGAGGGACAGCGCGCCTTTAAAAAAAGTCTTCCAGCAGCCTGGGTAAGCTGTGAGGGCAAACTGCTCGCAAGCATGCACACATCTCCCTTGCCCCTACTCAAGCCGGGAGCAAGGGAGGCATGTGCATGGTTGCTTGGGTTGCCCCTTGGAAAGGGTAATCTGTGCAACCATGAAACAGCTGGGTGCTTGGGTCATCAGGAGAGGCCTTTCTCTCCATCCCACCACCTTCACAGGTACACCTCAGAAGAACATGAAAGGGCCTTCTCTGTTGACACTTCCAGACCTTGGAGGCCAGGACTGGCCCATTTTTTCTTTCTTCTGGAAACAGACAGGCTTTACCTGCAGTGTGACTTTTAGATGTATTACCATGCATGATTCCAGTGACTGGCTACATAAGAACATCAGTGATTTCCATCTTATTTCCACCCCTCAGAATGGATTTTTATTTTCTTTTTACATGCCCTTTGCAGCTCTCCTATTACCTTTTAATGTTCTAAGATGCCTTTTCTAATTCCCAGCTCTTAACTTGACTATACTAAATGTTCTGGGCTGTACATTTTCCCTCCTTATGTAAGCCACATTGGGTCCTTTTCCAAGGAGAAGGGTGTAATATTCGAAATGAATAAATAATGAATCAACTTTCTCCTATTCTCCCTCCTACATTTCTTTGTTGATTATTTTAATTTTTATTTGATTCATTTCATTTAATTTCATTCTTAAAACGAGCACTAAGGAGGGCAATACCCCTCTGGGCACCCACTACCCCCCTTCAAATTCTTCAATGGAAACCAATGAAATTAATCTATTTCAAGATCCACTGTCCCCCTATTTAAAATAATTGGACCTAAAAGCAGTCTGCCAATGAAATCAAGTAGCTTTCCCCCCAAAACTGAAACCTCAATTAATCAAACACAACACCCCAAAACGCACTTTAAGTGGCGGCATTCCTTCAGATTAATAATAATTAACTAAAATGCATTGCTGTGCCAAGGCAAGCCACCCCCTCCCAAGCGCAGGGATCCATGTAGGGAGCTCCCCACCCTCTCCCCTCCCTCTCCCCCTCCCTTCTAGTACGGAGCTGCTGGAGATCGCCCACATCCAACACTCCCACATCCCTGCACAGCCACCCATAAAACAATTAAGTAAAAGTAAATAAAAAAATAAGGCAATTAACTGAATGTAAATCAAATGGATAAGCTCCCTCAACTAGCTCTAATGACCAACTGTTCCAAGGAGACAGCAACATGGTTGAAAGTGAAAGCAGTGATCACGCTTATATATCTGGTAAGCTGGGGGAAAGCCCCCCGATCACGTGGACAATGTCATCCAATTGCCTGTTTGGCTCGGGCTTGCAAAATGGCCCCAATTAGCGACTGTTATCCCTTTGGAGCAGCCACTTTTAAAGCTCGTATGTCTAGCGTGACAAAGGCTGATACTTCACGTCCCTCTCACTGCAGTTCGCGGCCCCGCTGGAGACTGGTTTGAAGGAACATAACCTCACGTCCTTGTGGGGGTCAATCCGAGTTCGAAGGAACAGAATCTCACGTCCTTGTGGGGTCAATCCGAGTTCACCCCAACCACACACCCCGAACTGCGCTCCAAGCGGGGTGAGAGATTCCCGTCCTGGAGCTCGGGAATCTTTTCAATCCACTTCTCAATCCGTGTTGAAAACCAATTTCAACACGGAGGCAAGTTCACCTCGGCTCAAGGAAGGACGTGAAGTAACCACCAAAGAGAGAAGGGAGAAGAGCAGGAGTTTCCTCACAGTTAGCACCCATCGCCTTTTCCTATAATGGACCATAGTTCCCACTGAACTTCGGGAAAGGAGTTTATAATGTGGAATGAGGCTTCTTCCTGGGCCATATCTGCCACCTCAGCTACATCAGGATACAATTTGGCAAGGGGCAGGGGATGTTTTGCCTCACTGCAACTCGATTCTTGACAGCAGATACTTTAAGCTTGCTCTGAAAGCCAGTTGGAGCTCCTTGGTTCTTCAAAAGAAACAAGGTCCCTGTTAAGTTAGCTCTGCCCCCCTAGAATTGGGACCACAATATTAGACAGGCTTTGACTCTCCATGCTCTGTGCCAGCAAACAGTCATGCTGCGCCCTCAAATATTCCATAAGGATTCTTACTCCTTCTACAAGCAAGAAGCCAAACAAAACAAAACAAATAATTTATTTATTTTGAATATTTTTACCCACCTTTCTCCTTGGGAAAGGACCCAAGGTGACTTACAATAATGAGGGACAATATACAGCCCAGAACATTTTAAGACATATTCATGTTAAGAATAGAGAATTAGAAGAGGCATGTTAGAATATTAAAAGGTAACATTAAAGCTACAAAGAGCATGCAAAAAAGCCTCAGAGCCCTGAGAAAATGATAAGGAGAAAGAGAAAGACAAAAAGTAATGCTCAACTGAGGAATATGCCTGATTCAATCTGAATTTATGTTAATAAATGGCAGCTGTTGGACAGCTGTAGATAGCCAGTAGACATGGGTACGACTTAGCAGAACTCCCGTTTCCGTTACTCGTTTCCGTTACGCAACGGAAACGGTAACGGGAATTACTCCGCCAGAACTCAAACTCGAACCGACGAATGAATAATTGGGTCTGATTTATCGTTGTCGTTCCTGGCATCGTGGTGATCCCGCGGTGCCAAGCGGCACAGAAAAAAGTTTTTTTTTAAAAAAAAGAAAACCGATTCCCGGCCAAAAAGCAGGCGAAAATATGCCTGCCTGAGTGAGGGCTCAGGGCACCTACCAGAGGGGTGGTTTCTGGGGGGGTCCCCAGCCTCTCCCCCTCTCCTCCTGTCCCTCCTGGGCTGCGCTGGGGGCGGGCATCCTTGTCGTCCCGCCAAAGTCGCCGCCTCGCCGGCTCGCCACCATTCAAGCGGCACAGAAAAAAAAAGTTTTTAAAAGTAAAAAAAACACCCGATTCCCGGCCCAAAAAGCAGGCGAAAATATGCCTGCCTCAGTGCACCTACCAGAGGGGTGGTTTCTGGGGGGGATCCCCGGCCTCCCCCCTTCTCCTGTCCTGGGCTGTTCTGGTGGGGACTGCAAGCAACAAGCCGGACTCTCCATGCCATGCGGTGCGGGCGGGGGGGATCCAAAATGGGGCGGCAACCACAATTTTTTTTTGAAATCGTGGTCCAAAAACACACAAGCACCACACAGAAACATGCGGAAATTGCTATTTTAAAACTGCCAGAATTTTTACAGTAGCAGTGGGTTTTTCTCGCAACAAAATGTCTCCTCTGTCCTCTCTCCATTGATTTTATTTTGTTTTATTTTATTTTATTTTATTTTATTTTACACCTGCGCAATGATGGGCTGGCCAAGTGGCCATGGGAGTGGACCATGCAATTTTTTGGAGCCATTCCACCAATCGCATGGCCACTTGGCCACTGAGACTTCTGGGATGTGCTAAAAAGCCCACTAAACCCTGCCCTAGCCCTAACCCTAAGCCTAACCCTTAGTCCCTTACCCATACGACACAGTACACTGTCCTCTTAGTGGATCAGAGAGGCACCCAGAGGTGCACCCCAATACTCACCCTAACCTTACCAGTAACTAGCCTAACCCTAGCCCTTGCGCTAACCCTGTTGCCTAAGCCAGATCTGTACTTGCATTGCACTACACGCAAGTACAATTCCCTTCTTAGTGAGACACAGCGGGTGCAGAGAGTCCGCCAGTCTGGCTCTGGGTGACTCCTGCAGGCTCGGCCCGGCAGCATGTGTGACATGCATACCATGCCCCCAAGGCCTGACTGATGCAGGGAAGGCACCCCAAAAAGAGGGGTGCCTCTGCCAGTCTGCTGTGTCTCTGCATGCAACTTGGTATGCATATCCATATGGCTATGCATGCCCTTTTGTAGCATGTGAGGAGAGGTGACCCCCATGCCATGAGGGGTCTCCAGGAGCCTGCTTTCCCTTCCTAGCGGGTGAGGAGAGGAGGCACCCACCCCCCAAAAAAGAGGTGCCTCCAGGAGCCCACTTTCCCTTCATAGCGGGCCAGACGAGGCACCCACCCCACAGAGGTGCCTCCAGGAGCCCGCTACCCCCCTAAACCAGTATAATGACAGACAAAAAAACAAAAAACAAAACGACTAATTTTTTGCGAAGTTTCGCGAAAAACGGAAACGAGCCGACACGGGCCGCCTCCGACACACGACAACTCGAAAACGTCATTTTCCCTAGTCGTGCCCATCTCTAATAGCCAGGAATGTGGAAAGCAGGAAGCAAGAGTTCTGAAAGGCAGAATGATTTGGGGGTGGTCAGTTCCATAGAAGTTATTTTGCTGTTGTGGTGGAGGTGGTGCCCTTATTTCCCCCCACATTGCTATGTGGGGGGAATCAGTTTCTAAGTTACAGAGAGAGGCACCAAAGATGGTGGATGGGTGCTCTTAACACCCCAAAACATAAGTGCATCTGCCCCTTCACAAATCTCAGGCTGATCCATCCACACAAGGAATGGCATCTACTGAATGCAGAGGATCCCCTCTGCCCTAAGGTAGGTCTAGATATATCTAATGGATAGGCCCAAGGCAAATAATGTAGAGTATATTATTATCTTCTGAAATAGTGCTTATAAGTTACTAAAGCTTGTATATTTTCACTGAGTCTAATCTAAATATTTCTGAAGAAATCAGGATGGCATGATCATAACTGAAATGCTAATTAAGAGTTCCCCGATTCTTCCTGCATCTGGAGAGATCAAAACAAGCAATAAAAGCTGGAGGCTTTCACTTTCCAAAATAAATGTTAATTATAGATACATCATTTGGTGTAAACATGGTGGAGCTTTCCAGGGATTCACAGTATTCCCAGAGAAATTTTTACCAGCCTTATCAACACAATTCTAGCTTTCCTCAACATTCCTCAGATGTTTCTCCTAAGCAGAAATCAACAAATCAGCCTCAACACTTTGCTTGTATTTCTTTCAAACATGCTTGCCTCACAATTGCCTCCAGATCCCATTCCACTCATCCCTTATATTTTATTTAAATCAGGGGTGGCCCATGGTGCAAGCCAGAGAAGGGAATGGCTCACTCTGAGCTGCCTCACCCTGTTTCAACCACTGTTGTATTAATTTTCAGCCACAAACATTTTTTGAACAAATCAGCTAATCAGCAAAGATTCCTTTTCAGGCGCCTCTATCTAGGACTTGTACTTAGAGACTATCTTCCCATGACGGAGCAATAGGTTGTGATTTGCTTTGCCTCATAGTAGAGGTCAAAGGAGAACAGAGACTGGCTTAAATTTGCATCTGCAGATTCATGCATGTAAAAGCATGTAATTTAAATAGAAATGCTATTCATCTAGTATTAGTGACAACGACTGAGAAGGCCACTGGTGCAGTCTTCTGTTTGGTGCTGATCACCATTGACAAGACTTTTAAATCTTCAAGTGCACTCAGATTGGACAGCCCTTCCAATAGAAGACACTTACAAACATCTGCTGCAGCTGGCTGGATAAGTCCTTGAGTTTGGTATCTGGCCTTGGAGGCAGAGATTGGGAATTTGATTCTCCACATGTCTTCTGTGAGAAAGGCCATTTTGTAAGCCTTAGGCAACCAGCACAGTTTCTGAGTATTCTCGGGAGAAGGAAATGGTAAATATAATGGTAAATGGTGAAATGTTGAATATATCTGGTGACCATATGTTGAATCTGAGTTGGAAATACCCTTGTAAAGCCTTAATACCTTAAGCAGCAGTGTGGAAATTCATAGTGTGGCCCTGCAGTCTATTCTGAAAGTACATCATTCCAGAAATAAAGAACAAAAACTCAAATGTTAAAATCCAATGTAACAACTGTTTTCCCTCACTTCTTGTATCTTGTATCAACAGAGGTGGGTGGGTGGGCTCAGGCACAGTCTACTTATCAGGCAGTGATTTCAACAATCCCAAGACAAATAAAAAATACTTAACCTCTCCACCACCAAGGCCATAGCTAACAACCCATACTTTATGGGGTTCAGCACCTTAGGCCATTGTCCACCTTATGAGCCTACTTCACACCAGGGTGACATGAGGTCAAAGTGAACTACAAAATGGAGGACTCGCAACTAGCCTTCCTCAAACTGATGAAGCTGTTTGGATGAGCAGTAAAACGTTTCAGTCTCTCAAGAAGTCCAGTTGCCATGACTTAACTTCCAGATAAACTCACTTGGATGACTAAGAACCTTCACAGATATATCCTAGAATTACAGAATAGTGAAGTTGGAAGTGGTCTGCAAGGGCATCAAATACAACCTCTTACTTGTGTGTCCTGCATTGTGATGACTGAGAACAGATCGTGCCCCCTCCTTTGTATGACAGTCCTTCAAATATTTGAAAAGTGCTCTCATATTGCCCCTCATCTTCTTTTCTCCAGGCTGAACAAGACCAAGTGTTGGTTTTGGTTTGAAAATGACTTTCATTTCCTGAATCACAGTTCTCTTTTGTATAGATTATGCTTCTCTTGGAAATCCAGAGCAGTCTCCCATGGACGATGACAACGGGGTAGGCAAATGTTGTCACGAGCTGCACTCATGCTGTTGAATGTGCTGTTCACTAACCCTGAGAGAGGCTCAGCCAGCCTCCTCTGAGAGCTTGATGGGCTTCTACATTGGGCTGACCTTGGCCATGGGTGTCCTTCCCACCTGGTGCTGACCGGGCCATTTTTAAAGGGTCCAGCCAATGACAGGTCATTAGCACCTCTCCGAAAATGGTCGGGATGCCAGTTTGGAGCTCTCCCGCTGGTGTCCTGACCATTTTCAGACGTCTCCAGCTGACCTGCCATCGGCTGGACCCCTTTAAAAATGGACCAGTTGGCACCGGGGGGGGGGGTCCCCCAGGGCCAACTGGGCCATTTTTAAAGGGATCCAGCCAATGGCAGGTCAAATGGAGATGTCTGAAAATGCTCAGGACACAAGTGCAAGAGCTCCAAACTGGTGTCCCAACCATTTTCAGTCTCCTGCCGACCTGTCATTGGCTGGTGAGGAATGAAACATTTTGTTGTTTTGTTTCATACGAATGTTTATGCAAAAATTCAGATGCAACGGAACAAAGAGAAATGTGGGGTGGGGACTAAACGGAATGAAATGAAACACCATTTTTCCGTTCCGTGCCCATCTCTACTTTGTATTACTGAAGTGTGGCTGTGCTTGGGTTTTTGCAGGTATTTCCTTTGTTCTTATGTGCATGAATTTTTTGCGTTCAGTACTAAGGATACAAATGATGGTGCTATTCTTTGTTTTGGCTACAGTTTGCAAGTCATCCGTCTTATGGTATGATAATACAATATATTATACAGTGTCATGGTATGATAATACAGTTGTATCCAACTGTATTATTTTCTTTAAAGACAGGTGTAGACTTAAGATACTTGCTTTTTTTCTTTGTCTTTTCATCCACATATACCCCAGATCACTTCCCTCTCATACTTTTCTTAGAGATACTTGGCTAGCAGTTCCCTCCGTTGGAGGTTAAGCAACTAATTAAACAGTATTTGGAAGAAATCTATTAACATATTTTTTGCCCTTTAAGACACACTTTTCACACCCTCAAAAGTAAGGGGGAAATGTCTGCATATATATCACAGATTTTCCATTAGAGATAAGATACCTGCACAGAACCTCTCCCATCTTGTGCTGCAACCGGGACTCCAATAAGCTGGTTTGCAAACCTCCCCTTTTGCAGTTTGGACTCCACTGCCCCAATTACCTCATTTGCAAACCTCTCCTTTTGCAGTTTGGACTCCACTGCCCCAATTACCTTGTTTGCAAACCTCCCCTTTTGCAGTTTGGATAACACAGCTCCCATTACCTCGTTTGCAAGCCACCCCTTTTGCTGCTTGGATTCCACAGCTCCCATTACCTCGTTTGCAAGCCACCCCTTCCCCCGCCATAAAGTCTTAGGCTAAACATTTTTTCTCATTTAAAAACTAGGTGCATCTTATGGCCTGGTGCATCTTATAGGGGAAAAAATACAGTAATTTGTTCCATTTTAAAAGATATTTTTTCTAATACATGGGAGGAGATCTCTTAGTGATTCCACCATGTTGTCCTCCTGTGGAGAAAAAGAAGCTTGGAGAGGCCATTCAAGCAATAACTTTTCTTGGACTACCATCAACCCAGGACAAGGGCCAAGGGGGCTCCTCAGATCACCCCACTTGCTGGATCTAGACACCGATAGCCAATTTCACCTTAAAACCCACCACTCTTTTTCCTTTACCTAGAAGAGTGTCTATGCTGGTGGTCTAAGCCTCTCATGCTGCTAGCCTTTGTAGCATTAACTCTGGTTGTGTACCTTGAAATATACACCAACCCTTCAGTGCTGGACATACAGGCAGAATGTCCTAAGTTTCAATATTACTTCTCTGGCCAAGATACTGAGCTTTAGCCACACTTACTTTTGAGCAATAACCAGGTTTTGGTAGAATATAATTTTTATTAAAAATTTAAAAAGTAAAAAGTAGAAATCATTTAAAAGTTTCAGTAAAAAGATGAATGCAAAGCAAAAGAATAGGAATAAGTCTTTATTTCAGTCACTGACCAATAAAATACAAAATACATTCCACATAAAACCAAAATAAAAGCGTATAAAAACAATAAAAGCAAATATAACATCAAATCGGTAGCATGGCCTTAGGATATGCAATCCAAGAAAATAAGAAAGCTATCCAAGTTACACTAGCATTCTGGACTACAAACCCCATCTTGACTATCTGAAAGGAAAAAGTTCTAAAACAAAGCCACAAACAGAATCTAAGCCGTTCTCTTTTCTCTGACTTAAAAGGCAGAGACAAATGGACCCGTCCTTGGAATCTCTCTCCTCTCTAGGATTCAAAGACTCCTTCTCCTAGTAGCCTCTCTGGTAGCCATGCAGGTCAAATTCTTCTTAAACCTAGAAACAGAGAAATAAATTAGTAAATGCCAACTTTGATCTGTCCAAGACCCCACCCCTCCTTCCTCTAACAACCTACCTGGGAAATCTGCAGGTTAAAGTCTTTTTATACCTGGAAAGAGGGAGATAAAGAGATAAGTCAATGGAGCTTTTGGTCTTTCATAGATCCAAATATTGCTTCTCCTAAAGGTCTGTCTGCAGCTGTACTGATCCAAGTCTTTTTGTACTGGAAGATAGAAAGAGGTCAAGAAATAGACCTGTTAATATAACTTCTGGTCTTTCCAAGATCTGAACCTTCCTCCTTGCAGCCAACCTGGTAGCTCTGTAGATTCATATTATTTTTATACCTGGAGACAGGAAGAGATAGAAATGTCAAAGGAGGCCCTGAACTTTTTAGAAGCCATGAATATTTTACCTAAGTCACTTACCATGACATCTCCAGACTGAAGTCTTTATATACCTGGAAAGAAAGAGACCAGTCAAAGAGACCGTGCTAGTTCCAAAAACCTACCCCTTCTTCCTCTTACCAATATACTGATTAATGTGCAGGTACAAATCCCATAACAGCAAGCAGAGACAAATGGACCCGTCCTTGGAATCTCTCTCCTTTCTAGGATTCAAAGACTCCTTCTCCTAGTACCCTCTCTGGTAGCCATACAGGTCAAATTCTTCTTAAACCTAGAAACTAGAGATGGGCACGACTCAAAAAAAATAATTTTTCTTTTTTCATATTTCGTTTAGGGGTCCGTTTTGGTTGGTTTTTGTTTTTTGGGTTTTTTTTTTTTTGCACATTTTTCATTTTCATTTTCGTTATGAAATGAAATGAAAAAAAAATGAAATTTTTTCGTTTCGTTAGCATTCTTTTCAATGCAACGTGTTCGCCGTAATGAAAACGAAAAACACGGCAGAATTTTTCGTTTCGTTTCCGTTGTCGTTTTGCTTCTGAAAAATTTTTCGTTTTCATTTTCGCTGAGTCGTGCCCATCTCTACTAGAAACAGAGAGAAATAGATTAATAAATGCCAATTTTGATCTGTCCAAGACCCCACAATTCCTTCGCCAAACAACCTCCCTGGAAAATCTGCAGCTTAAAGTCTTTTTCTGCCTGCGGACAAAGAGAGGAAAAGAAAGAGACAAGTCAATAGAGCTTTTGGTCTTTTATAGATCCAAATATTGCTTCTCCTAATGGTCTGTCTGCAGCTGTACTGATCCAAGTCTTTTTGTATTGGGAGATTGAAAGAGGTTGAGAAAGAGACCGGTTAATAGAACTTCTGGTCTTTCCAGAATCTGAACCTTCCTCCTAGTAGCCAAACTGGAATCTCTGTAGATCCATGTATTTTTATACCTCGAGGCAAAGAGAGGGAGAGAAAGAGAAGTCAAGAGAGCTGTTGGTATTTACAAGAGCAAAACATTGCTTCTCCTAAGTACCTCTCTGGTATGTATCCTGCTCCAAATTATTTTATGCATAGAGAGAGGGAGAGCAAGAGACACATTGTTGGCACTTCTGGTCTTTCCAAGATCCTAGTGCCCTACATGGGAGCTCCATGGATTAATGTATTTTTATACCTGGAGACAAAAGAAGAAATTTGAAAAGAGGTCCGGCCTTTCAAATACCTTAAATTTTCTAATTTTTACCTCTTCTGGTTTAAATACAGACAGAAAATGGATTAGTAATGGGCAGCTTGTCTTTTTCTACCTGGGAAAGGGGAAAAGAGTGAGATAACTCAAAGGATGCCTTGGTCTTTTGAGATTCCACCTCTCCACCTAAGCAACCCATGTGGTTATATACCTGGAAACAGAAAAAAAAGATCAAAGATCAAAGAGACCCTGGTAGTTACAAGATCCTACCCCCCCCCCCCGGGGGGGGGGGGGGGAAAGGTACAGGTCCAAATATACCAGGAGACAGAGAGAAATGGACTAATCAATGGTAGTCTTTCTGAGTAACAAACGCTTCTTCTCCTATTAGCTTATCTAGTAATATACCAGGAAAAGTCTTTTCAAACCTGGAGATGGAGAGAAATGGATTAGTGAGTGGCACCTCTGGTTTTTCCGAGATCCCACCCCTCCTTCCCCTAACAACCTAACTGGGAGCTCTGTAGCTTAATTTTTTTATAGAGCCCACCACTCCTTCCCCTGCAACTCTTCAGGTTAACATCTTTTTATACCTGGGGACAGATTGAGAAAGAAAAAAATGAGGCAAGTCAATGGAAATCCTGAGTTTCCAAGATCCAAACCCTTCCTCTCCTGTTATCCTTTGCCCACTCAGCCCAGAATAAAGAGGGAAAACATATTCACTTAGGTTCAAAATGGGCCACTAGAGATGGGCACAACCAGAAAAAATGACGTTTCGAGCTGTCGTTTGTCAGGACAGGTCCGTTTCGGGTCGTTTCCATTTGTCGCGATAATTTTCAAAAAATTATCATTTCTGTTTGTCGTTTGGGTTGGGGTTGGGGTTGGGGTAAGTGGGCTCTGGGAGGCACCTCTCTGGGTGCCTCTGACGTCTGACCCACTAAGAAGGTAAGTGTAATGCGAAGCCGCCACGTACCATACATTATGTTAGGGGGGTAAGTGAGTGGCATAGGCACCTCTCTGGGTGCTATGACTCACTTAGAAGGGAAGCATACTAGCATACTGACGTACAGGTTAGGGAATGGGATAGGGGAAGGGGTAGGGAAGTGGGCTCTGTGAGGCACCTCTCTGGGTGCCTCACTTTGACCCACTAAGAAGGGAAGTGTACTTGCATACAGATCTGGGTTAGGGTTGGGGTTAGGGTAAGGGCTAGGGTTAGGGTTAAGGTGGGTTAGTGGGCTGCACCTCTGTGTGCCTCTGACCCACTAAGAAGGACAGTGTACTGGCGTATGGGTTAGGGTTAGGGTTAGGGTTTGGGTTGGTGGGCTTTTAATGCCCTCTCTGGCACACCCAGAAGTTTCAGTCAAAAACTGGCCATGCGATTGGTGGAATGGCTCCAAAAATTTGCATGGTCCCATCCCATGGCCAGCCTATCATTGCGCATGTGCAGGTGTAAAAAAATAAAAATAAAATAAAATAAAATCAATTGAGACGTTTTATTGCAAGAAAAACCCACTGCTGCTACTATAAAAAAATCAGGAATTTAAAATACCTAATTTTCAAATGTTTCTGTGGTGCTTTGGTGGGTTTTTGGACCATGATTTAAAAATAAATATTGTGGTCGCCATTTTGGATCCCCCCCACCGCATGGCAAATGGAGACGGCGACGAGGATGCCCCCCCCAGCCTGCTACCAGCAGCCAAGGACAGAAGGGGGGAAGGCCGGGGACCCCCCCAGAAACCACCCCTCTCTGGTAGGTGCCCTCACTGAGGCAGGCATATTTTCGACTTCTTTTTTGGCCCAGAATCGGGTTTTTTTTTTATTATTTTTAAAACTTTTTTTTTGTGCTGCTTGCATGGCGCGATTGCCGTGATGCCATGAACGACAACCCCGACCAATTTTTTCTTTTATCGGGTCTGGTTCGAGCTGGAGCGGAGTAATACCTGTTACCATTCTCGTTAGGTAACGAGAACAACAACCGAAAACGGAAATGAGGATTTCGCCGAGTTGGGCCCATGTCTATGGGCCACACTTTTATTGATATTATATTTAACTCTGAACTGTGTTTACTCTGTCAATGGGACCTGGAACATAGTGCAAGCAGGTACTATGCTACACTCACTGCATCATTCTCTTCAAATTGATTCAGGGAGATTCCCTTCTCAGAAGGATGCTGTACACCTATCAGCATCCTCCCCACGTGAAATCTACTAGCCCAGGACAGCCCATAGGTTCACCTACTATTGTCATCTTAAATTTGTTTAATCTTAATACCCTGCTGATTGCATTTAATTGTTCTGGGGTCTGTCAAGTGCCTTATCCTCTTGTAGATATTTCCTTATAATTCTGAGTCTTCTTCCCTGTCTTTTCATACCTGGAAACAGAGAGAGATTGACCTGTGGAAGGAGCTCTTCAAGTCTGGTCTGTCCTAGCTCTCACCTACCTGTTCTAAGCAGCATACCTGATAAGGTTGCAACTGAAGACATTTTATACCCCAAGGCAGGTAATGAGTTTATTCAAAGTAGTTACAGCTGTTTTCAAGCTCCCAATCCCTGATTCTTCTATAGGACTACCTGGTAGTTCTGTAGTTAAAGGTCTTTTCACACCTGGAGGGAGAGAAACAACTCATAGGAGCTTCAGCTGTTTCCCAACTCCTGCGTCTCTTTCCCCCAGCTCCCTACCTGGTTGCTCTGTGGGTTTTTTTAACACCTGGAGGCTGGGAAAGAGATCACTTAAAGAAGCCCCTGGTCTTTCTGACATCCCATCCTTCCTTCCCCTTGCAGTCTACCTGGTAGCTCTGCAGGTAATGCAAACATTATAAGGAAAGCTTTTTTTATTCTTCATACATAGACACATGACTACTATTAGACCATTATTTACTCACAGCTACATCTCAGGAGACAATCCTAATTTTAACCACTAAACTATAATGCACAACATATTCAACAGGCAGCATGAACCAACTCTACCTCCCACCCACAACCACTTGGAAACAAAGCAGAACATTTTGGCCATGAACCTCACAGAAAAATCACCTCACAGTTCCATTAGTAAACATTATTTTACACTTTTCAATGATTATTCAACTCATCAAGAAATGAGTAATTTTTGTTCTACCAAACAAAAACTTAGTTACATAGAGAAAATGTAAATGTAATTTTGTTTCTGAAGACTCTATATGAAACTCACATTTTGCACTGGGGTTTGTTCATTCATTCATTCATTCATTCATTCATTCATTCATTCATTCATTCATTCATAAATCTTGATAGCTCATTTTGTAAATGAAACCTGCGTAACTGTCAACAGTGCATATTAAGATTCAATTTGATCTAGCAAACCAGTGCTTATTAAAATGGATTTAAATGATCTACTTTCTTATAGTAGGCAATTTTTAAAATCATAGAATGACTTCATAAGCCACTTGAAGTGGAAAGTGATGTTGACAGTGGGCTTGCCCTCTTGTATATAACATCTTTTCTTCCCCACCCCTTAT
>JAHTLZ010003305.1:2812244-2827333 GCA_023846285.1 Phrynocephalus versicolor
TGGTATCTACCTCAACCCATTCTGCAGCCTACACCTTATACCTGGTTATCTGCCCTGATATGGACAGTGAGGACATTGGGGTAAAAGAACTTTCTGTAGTCCCATTGACCGTGACAGACCACTATATGGTACACTTTAGGCTTCCTGTAACTCAGAGCCTGGCTGGGGGTGGTGGTGAGTTAGACAAAAGCAATATGTCTCAGAAGATTGATGAATCCAGATGATTTTCTCACTGCCCTTGTGGAGTTTCCTTTCTCTCTTATTGGAGATTCTATCGAATCCTTGGTTGAAATCTGGAATGGGGAAACGAGCAAAGCTATTGATCGGATATCTCCTAAGTGTCTCCTTCCTCAAAATAGACCCAAATTGGCCATTTGGTTTACTTGGGAGTTGCAAAATTAAAACGGGTGGCCCACAGAGCTGAAAGACACTGGCAGAAAACCCAGACTGAAACAGACAAAGAAACAGAGTTTGGAAGGCTTACTCCAAGGCAGTGGAGACAGCAAAGAAAGCATTTTTCTCTACCACCATTAATTTGGCACAAAATCACCCACACAGCTTTTCAGAATAGTCAAAAGTCTGCTACATACACTAATCCACGGGTGGATAACATAGACCACTCTGTATCTCGCTGTGAAGAATCTGCACAACACTTTGCAGGCAAAATTGAACAGATCCAGTCTACCTTTAATGCTGCTACTGATCCAGAGCCTGTAAATAAAATGCTCCACCCTGCTTTTCCTGTATTAATCGATGACTTTCAGCTCCTACAGCTGGATGATTTTGGAGCTTGGGGAGGTGAGGGCCACCACATGTGTGTTGGATCCTTTCCTCTCATGGATCATAAATGCTGCCAAAGAAGGTATAGCAGTGTGGTTAGGAAGAGTAGTGAATGCCTCCTTGCAACAGGGCAGGATTCTGGCATGCTTAAAGGAGGCATAGTAAAACTACTGTTTAAAAAAGCCCTCCTTAGACCCAATGATACTGAACAATTACCGCCCGGTGTCGAACATTGCATTCTTAGGGAAAGTCCTAGAGTGGGTTATGGCCTCAAAGTTCCAGAAGTTTCTGGATGAGATAAACTACCTGGATCCATTTCAGTCTGGATTCAGGCCTGGCTATGGGACTGATGCGGCACTGCTTGCATTAGTAGATGACTTACACAGGGAAATGGATAGGGGATTTGTGTCTCTTTTGGTTTTACTAGACCTCTCAGCTGCTTTTGACACTACAGACTATGGCATCCCCCTGACCCATCTCTCTGAAATGGGATTTGGGGCTACTGCATTAAAGTGGCTCCAGTCCCTCCTGCAGGAATGAATGCAGAAAGTGGTGTTAGGTGATTCATGTATGACACCATAGCCACAGACCTGTGGAGTTCCCCAGGGTTCTGTTCTGTCTCCTATGTTTTTAACATCTATATGAAACCACTGGGGGAGATTATCAGGTTCTTAGGGGTTAAGTGCCACCACTATGCCAATGATAACTAGCTCTACCTCTTGTCACCTCCAGATTCTAATGGAACTACTATCTCAACTTTACATGAGTGTTTAGCTGCAGTAATGAACTGATGAGGATGAACAAAAAACCCAGATAAGACACAGGTGCTCCTGTTCAGTCAAAAGGGAGAACAAGGCATGGGGGTGAAACATGTACTGGATGGGGTCACTCTCCAATTGAAAAAATAGATATGTGACTTGGGGGTGCTCTTGGGCTCATCCTTGAGCTTAGATACCCAGGTCACAGCTGTGGTCAGGAGTGCTTTTGCACAATTAAGGCTAGTACACAAGTTACGCCCTTTTCTTGAGAAACCAGCTTTGTCCATGGTGACACATGCCCTAGCGACGTCCCGGGTAGGTTACTGTAATGAGCTGTATGTGAGGCTACAAATGAAAAGTCTCAGGAAACTTCCAAAATGCAGCAGCCAGACTGTTGACTGGGGCGGGATACAGAGATCCCATTACACCCCTATTAAAGCCCTAAATGGCTTAGGACCTGGCTACCTAAAGGACTGCCTTCTTCCATATGAGCCTGCCCGTACTTCAAGATCAGGCTGGGAGGCCCCGCTGAAGGTGCCATCCCTCAAAGAGATAAGGGGGGTGGTGGCATGTTGAAGCAGGACCTTCTCAGCAGTTGCCCCTCAACTCTGGAATTCCCTCCCTACGGAGATCCGCCTGGCGCCAATACTTTTGGCTTTTTGGTGCCAGGAAAAGACCTGTCTGTTTGGCCAGCATTTTAATTAGATTATTTGATGGACACATGAGCAGCAGGGTTTTATCATTTATAATTTGTAGTGTATGCTGTTTTAACTGTATTGCATTTTATAGTTTTAATAATTTTATAGTTTTATTTTAATACTTGTTGTATGCCACCCAGAGACCTCTTGGTGGGGGGGAGGGCAGCTAAAAAAAATCTTGTAAATAAATAAACAAACAAACAAACAAACAAATAAATAAATAAATAAAGCAGCTGCACTGGCTGCCAATCAGTTATCAGGCACAATTCAAGGTGCTGATTTTGACCCACAAAGCACTGTACGCCCTGGGTCCTAGCTACCTCAGAGATCAAATCTCACAGTATGAACTGACTTGTGTGTTAAGGTCATCATGAAAGGTCTTTCTCTCCATTCCAACACCCTCACAGGTGCATCTTGTGGGAACTCATGAAAGGGCCTTCTCAGCTGCTGTGCCCAGGCTCTGGAACTCCCTCCCACTAGAGGCCTCGACTCCCTCATTTCTGTTGTCAACTATAAAACATAATTATTAAAAACATAAAACACAAAACAATTTAAAACAATCAATACACAATGCAAATAAAAAAATCCTGCTGGTCATTAGTGGAGCTAAAAACACTAATTAAAATGATGGCTGAATAGGGTGGCCTTTGACTGGCATCAAAAAGCCAAAAGTGTTGGTGCCAGGTGGATCTCCGTTGGGAGGGAATTCCAAAGTTGAGACTGCAACTGTTGAGAAGGCACTGTTTCGACATGCCATCTTCCTCACCTCTTTGAGGGATGGCACCTTCAGTAGCCCCCCCCCCCGCCTGATCATAAGGTACCATGAATAGGTCAGGTTTCACCTATTGGTTTACACTGCCCAGTGGCTAATACCAGTCAGATATTTGTAATTTAAGAACTATTTTGGTAATTAGTAACATAACATTTTTACTTTTTGAGAAATGGGAATGTAGATCATTCATTTTCTAACACAGAAATTACAACAGAAGCCTAAGAACTTCAGGAGCTAGGAATAATTACTGTAACTAAATATTTGTAAAGAGTAGTTTCCCAAAGATTTGTGTATGTAATCTGGATTACTTTTCATGACAGAGTCCTGAATAATTATCTGTCTTTGGTGCCATCTATTTTAACCGAGTTTGGGTCTGTTTCCTCGCTTGAGGCCTCCAGGGCTATTGCCCATTGTCGGCCCGCGTCCACCCCCTCTGACCCTTGCCCATCCTGGCTTATGAAAGCCGTTGGTGGGAGCATGCCCAAATGGGCTTCTATCATCGCCACAGGCTCCTTCAGGGAAGGGATCTTTCCCTCTCACCTGAAGGAGACTGTGGTAAAGCCCATTCTGAAAAAACCTGGCTTAGCATTGGGAGATTTGACCAAGTACCGCCCGATTGCTAATGTTCCCTTTATGGGCAAGGTAATTGAGAGGGTGGCCGCCGTCCAGCTTCAGTCATTCTTGGAGGGAGAACGTGCCCTTGACCCATTCCAGTCTGGGTTCAGGCTGGGTCGGGGGACTGAGACAGCCTTGGTCGCTCTGCAAGATGACCTCCTCCGGGGGGCCGACAGGGGTTGCTCTACCCTGTTGGTCCTTCTGGATTTGTCAGCGGCCTTTGATACCGTTGACCACGGTATCCTGCTGGATCGGCTCTCTGAGATTGGGATTGGGGGCACTGTTTACAGTTGGCTCCAGTCCTTTCTCGGGATCCGTCCCCAGCGGGTTCAGCATGGGGGTGAGTTGTCGGCTCCTTGGGGTTCCACAGGGGTTGTCCCTCTCTCCCATGCTGTTCAACATCTATGTAAGGCCGCTGGCAGAGGTCATAAGGAGATATGGAGTCTGCTGTCATCAGTACGCTGATGACATGCAGCTCTATCTCTCCTTTCCACCACTGCAGATGAGGCTGTCCAGAACCTCAACCAGTGCCTGGTCGCAGTCATGGAATGGACCAGGGCCAACAGGCTCAAACTCAACCCCGACAAGACCGAGGTTATGTTCTTTGGGACTCCCCCATCTGGCTATGGAGGCCCTTTTCCCACCTTGGAGGGTGTTTCCCTCTGGCCATCAGACTCTGTCCAGAATCTGGGTGTAGTCCTGGATCCGGCGCTCACCATGGAAGCCCAGGTGGCCGCTGTGTCTAGGACTACCTTTTTTCATCTTCATCGAATTTCCCAGATTCGTCCCTACCTTGATGGGGACTCCCTCAGAACTGTTGTGCAAGTGCTGGTGATCTTGAAACTAGACTATTGCAACACACTCTACATGGGGTTGCCCTTGACTCTCCTTCGGCGACTGCAGCGGGTTCAAAATGCGGTGGCCAGACTGGTGGTGGGTGCACATCGATTAGACCACATCACCCCAGTCCTGGCTCGCCTGCATTGGTTGCCCATTGCGTCCCGAATCAGATTCAAGGTCTTGGTTTTGATTTATAAAACCCTCCATGGCCTAGGATCTGACTACCTGGCAGAGCGGATCAACCAGCGATCAACATCGGCCCGACCGACTAGGTTGTCGCGGGTGCACATGCTGCTGGTGGCCATGCCCAGGGAGGCTCGGAGAACATCCACCCATGCCCGAGCCTTCTCTGTGGCTGGCCCCACTATGTGGAACCATCTTCCCACAAAAGTGCACCTAGAAGAGTCCCTGCCAGCCTTCCGGAAGGCATTAAAAGCTCTCCTCTTCCGGGAGGCCTTTGGTGACTAAAAGTGGTTTGTTTTTTCCCCTCTCCCCTCCGCCATCTGCTATTTCCTGTTGTTCAGCTTTGTTACTTGCTTTTAATTGTTGTAATTGTTTTATCCAGTTATATAGTCTTGTTGTGAACCGCCCAGAGTTCCTTCGGGAAGACGGGCGGTATATAAGCCCAATAAATAAATAAATAAATAATACCCTTGAACGAAACTTGTGTTCACACTGGGGATGTTTATTCTCCTCTGAGACAAGTCCACACACGTCTGTGCATCACTGGTCTACTCACGAGTAAGGTTTGACCAGTTTACACTCAAGTAAGAAGGCAGCGGAGGGGCAACCCCATGGTGGGGTTATTTGCACAAGGGCAAAGTGTTTGGGTGAAGGTTGGGGATACAGAAGGGAGGCAACCAACACTTTCCCACATTTTCTCTTCATCCAGGGCTCTGCTGCTACTGTGCTACCATGTGGTGGCAGAGCCCATGTTCCCCACTTTTTCCTGTGGCTGTTATTCAGGCTGCAGTGACTTTCTTTTCTCTTGTTTTCAAGTGAAGCAAGTGACATTTCAAAAGACCACTACAATACTGAAATAGTATCTTATTAGAACTGGAATGTTAATGAAATATATGTACAAAATGATTTTTTTTAAATGTCGCAGCCATCCTAATACATAACAGGCTTATCACCTTAGTTAACACTACCCATATCTCCATTGGGGGCCCCCAAGCCATCTGTGCAGAGTACACAAAGGGATAGTTGGGACCACTCTGAATCTTGCCCCCCCCAAAAGTGCATCCCATATCTTCGTACCAAAAAGGAGTGGGGCAGCTCTGGCAGAGGCTGGATGGATCGATCTACGTGGAAACACAATTTGGTCGGAAACAGGAGCAACAGCAACCCAAATACAGATCTATGTACCTGCATGTTCAGGCCCATAGTTTTATATAAAATGTTCCTTTTAGCAGTAATACCTATCCCATATGGAAATACGGTTGATTTGCTTTAAAAAAGCAAAGAGGGCTATCCAGACTATAGGAAGCTGGTTTCATATTTAGAATATGAAGACTTTTTGGGAAATCAATGCTTTAAATAATAGCCCCCCTTCTTTTTCTAAGCAGCTGAATTTCCAAAGGACATGCAGAAATTTTCCTTCAGAGTTATCTTCCACTCTGATATATACATACATATGAAATACTGTAAAAACTGATCATGTACTTTAAGGGCTCCTGCTCTGCTATGAGTGCTATGAGTATTTAGGCAAACTTCCCATACTAATCCATTGCCACTATTTATTCTGTGATGATGCGTCACCATAATGGATGCTTGTAATGGAAATATAAAAATAGCAGCCAGCACTTTGTATTACTGAAGTGTGGCTGTGTTTGGTTTTTTTTTTCCAGATATTTCCTTTGTTCTTTCTTATGTGCATGAATTTTTTGCCTTCAGTACTAAGGATACAAATGATGGTGTTGTTTGTTCTTTGCTTTGGCTACAGTTTGCAAGTCATCTGTCTTATGGTATGAGATAATACAATATCTTATACAGGGTCTTATGGAATGAAAATACAATTGTATCCAACTGTATTATTTTCTTTGAAGAAAAGGGTAGACTTAAGGTACTGACTTCTTTTCATCCCCATACACCCCAGATCATTTCCCTCTCATGCTTTTCTTAGAGATTATTAGGTAGTAGTTCCCTCCTTTGGAGGTTCAGCAACAAATTAAACAGTATTTAGAAGAAATCTATTAATTTGTTCCATTTTAAAACACATTGATTTTCTATCCATGGGAGAAGGTATCTCAGTGTTTTCACCATGTTATCCTTCTGTAGCGAAAAATAAACTTGGAGAGGCTATTCAAGCAATAACTCTTTCACCTTTTTATGACGGTTCATTAATAATAATTGTTAATAAAGTTAATAAAGCCCAGCTTTAAACCCAATCACTTGTCTAGCCTGTTTATTTCAGGTCTGGGGGTGCAAAGAGATGTGTCAACTCTACCAGCATCACAATGTGATCAAGGTATAAATCAAAGTGAACAAATATATCTTTACAAGGATAACATCTTTTCAATTAACTTTGGGATACATGAACTCAGCAATGAGCAACCCAGGTATCATGCTTTTTGTCTTCATGTATTCTCGAGGTTTATCATTCTGTTTAAAGGGATTCAAATAACAGGGCTGCGAAAGATTGTACCATTGTAATGTTGCAATCCTCTCTGTTGCATTACTGTACAATTAATTTCTCATGTCACGCTAGTGCAGACACCATTGGAGAATTAGCAAATTTCTGCCTACAACAGCATCCTAATTCAATATAAAAACTTTGCTGCCATGACAACTGCTTATTTACCAAATGATCCACAGGGGATTGACAAATCATTTATTGTAACCAACAGCAGCTAATGCATGAAACCATGTCAACATAACAGTAAACATCCTCTCTCATTCTGAGAAAGGAGGAGGAGATGACCAAGAAAGACCCAGGTCCTAACCATTGAAATAATCATAATCTTGTACTTGAATTTAATGGAGTTTGGGCAAAGGCACCTGTGTTCACATAATAGTTCCAAGGTAAAAGGCCTGTAGCATAAGACAGCACCATAACTCATTTAGCTATTGACTCTTGCAATCTGGTTCAAGTTAGTTGATTCATATATAAATAAGAGGCCAGTAGGGAGGCCTGTGCATGTACATCAAGCTGCAGTTTGCACATTGAAACACATGTACAACATACTCTTTATAGCTGTTAGAGAAGTTCAGGCTTGGGTCACTGAACCTGAGACCCGTCTCCAAGTGATACATATTTCACATACCTTAAATCAAGGCTTCATCCTGTGTTCCTTCCTTCTTTTTGGTTTCCAAGGAGAAAACAAACAGGCCTTATTTTAAAAATATTATGCGTATAGCTGATGAATGCTTCAGGAACATTAAGATAATGGAATTATTTATATATATATAATGATGTGCAAGACAAATTCAGAGCATTATTGTAACATTCTGTGCATATATTGCTGTGGAATACAGTAAAATATCAATCACAGTGAAGATGTGAAGACTCATGGTTTTTAGTTTTATCTTATTTTATTTATGTTTTGCATAACACAGTAGATGAAACATATCCAAAACACTGCATGATTACATAATAAAAAGGAAAAGAGCTACACATAATTATGTGACTTTGGGCTTCATTCACCCTTGGGACTATTCCTCTATTCACATGTCAATTTATGATATTGTTTACTTGTTTATTAATGGCCATTATATTATTGCCCCCATTTCCTCCAGAAATACATTGAATCTTCACCAGAAATGTAACTTTTCTGTTTCTCAAATGCATGCATCAAGAATGGCTTCAGTATGACTTTACAAACATTAGTGCATGATACTCTTATTTTCGTCTCCCAGCTTAATTTATCATTGATAGCCATGTTCTACATTTCTTCATACTAATCTTCCATACTCAACTGTTACTGTATGTCTCCAATTCTTTGCAACAATTTACCTTGCTACAGTCACCATGATAACTATTAACCCTCTTTCTTCCCAGCCCCATTGATTAATACTAACCATATTCAACAGGGCTATATTTGAAGACATTTGCACCTCCTTTCTCAATATGTTCTTTATCTATTGAAAAACTCATGGCTACTATTTTTTCCTTTTTTCACAGGACCACCATAGGGAAGCCCCTTTTACATTTTTTATACCCTCAGCATGAAGGTGGTGCTGTTTCATTTAACTCTTATAATTTTGTAAAGATATTGTCAACATCTATGATGAGAAAACTTTGTAATTATCAAAGCTTCAAACTAAAAAAAATTGTAGCTGGGGTACTTCCCCTCAAGGACAGAAATTCATCTAAACATCATGGTAGTGTCACATTGGGCGCTTTTACATGACCCCTAAGATCCGCTGGTCACTTAAATTCGGACCAGAGATCTTAGGGGTTTGTCGCTCTTCGTGCGTCCCCACCCCTCCGCACTTCCTGGCTGCTGGCTGCGTGAGGGGAGGGAGAAAAAAAGGGACAAAAGAATGCAGGCTTACCTCCGGTGCCGGTGGACACCACCCCGTCATTGATTCCTTCTCTTAAAGGGGCGGGAGGCAAAAAAACAACAACAAAAAGAAGCGAGGAGAGCCCGGCACATCCGTGTCAAGATTTTTCACCCTTGGAGAGCAGGTACATGAAAAGTGCGCTAGGACATGCTTAGGTGGCCGTGGTCGCACTTAATTTTCACTAAACTCTGGAGCTGGTGGGTAAACAATTTTAAGCTCCGGAGCTGGGAGCCATTTGCGGCGGAGTTTAGGGGTCGTGTAAAAAGGCCCATTATTGGTTGCAGTAATATCTAGAGACAGGGTTCAGTGTTTGGGCTAACTGCACATTGTTCTAGCCCCTCCATCATCATCATCATCTTAGAGCTAAAGATCGGGAAGAGTCCTTATGGATAATCAAATCCAGCCCTGGGAATTAGGAAACTCCCAATCTTCAGCTCCACAGCCAGATACCTAAAGCACAGAACTATCCAGCACTTCTATGAAAGGAAACCAAGTTGGCAGCATATATTTTCAGTCCCTTCCAGTATTATCGAGTGAACGTCCAAAGCCTGTAATACATTGAGATCACCATCCACCTTCTTCCCTGTAGTCTAGCAAGGGAGGACTGAAGCAGAGGCTGAAGACAATACGCATTGGATCAAAATAATAATAGGTTGTGGCCTAAGCCAGTGGTTCTCCATCTGTGGGTCCCCAGATGTCCCTGGACTGCAACTCCCAGAAGCCTCCACCACTCGCTGTGCTGGAAAAGGTTTCTGGGAGTTGCAGTCCAGGAAGATCTGGGGACCCACAGGTTGAGAATCACCGGTCTAAGCAAATGCCGAGTACAGTAAGGACACAAAAATCCAGCACCTATTCCTTGCTTGACATCTCGTCAACTTTTCTGAGAGTGAGGGCTTTTTTTGACAACAGCAAAGCCATGTTTAAGAGTTAGAAATTAATCAGAAGGAGAAACATGCAAATTCCACTCTCTTTTGTAAGTTTCTGCCTCACTCCTCAAGTGCAGACTGAATGCTTGCAGATGTGTTCTTCTATACTGTCCATGTGAGTGGAAAAATCTGGAAAGATGGGGAAATCTTGATTGTGTTGAGAAGACTTCCCTCTTCAGAAAGCTGAGGCCCATGCAAACAAAGAGGCAGACACAGCAACAAAAAAGAACAGAGTTAGCACACATATGCTTTCCTCATACATTGTCTCTGTGGTGTCTTCAGGACTCAAATGCAATGCTTACTTCTTCCAGACTATATTACTTCACAGCATGGGTGAGGTAGGTCCCAAGTCATTGAATACTTCCCTGGAACAAAGATCCTTATACATGCTGTTTTCACCTGTCAGGGTTTGCTTATTTTTCTTCTGGCTGTGATTAAATATATGAAGGCAAGTAAACTTTGTGTAATGTTTAGCTGGGTTATATAAAATTTGTAGTAAATTGGGTTTTTGGTAATATAAATTTGTCTTTGGCAGTGTGTGTGCCACAGTCCTACAGACCTCCCAATTTAACATTTTCACCTTTCACCCTCTTTTTTTGCACTATAAAACAGGTGTTCAGCCAAAAAGAGTTTTATTGCCATGCAATAATTTACAGCCATTTATAATCACAATTTCTTATTTCATTAAAGAGAAACAAGGGGAAAATCCAGCAAGGATTATTTTAAAGCTGTATATTTGTTTTAAATACATGGAATTATGCCTTGTGGCAGTTTGCGAATTGGTTGGGGGCAGGCACACTCTGCTGGCCATATGATGGCTGTCTCTAGCTTACAGATAATATTCGATGTTGTCCCATCCAAAATCATCATCAAATATTCTAATATATTGTACAATGGTGCTGGCAAAAATATGGGTACAGCAGCCTGGGACATGCATGTATGCATTTAATAATAATAATAATAATAATAATAATAATAATAATAATAATAATAATAATAATAATAATAATAATAATAATAATAATAATATGCATTATCTTGGATTGTAGTGCACAACTCTGCTAAAGCAACAAAAAGAAAAATCTCCAAATCCAAAGGAAATGTGGTGTAAAAATAGCACAAAGACCTCAAGTTACAAAAGAATAAATGAGGCTAAATCCAATTAATGTGTTAGGAAGTTTCTTTTAAATTTTGGTGGCAATTTTTGCACTATGCCCATATATGACATAAAATAAAATGCAATGAAACGTTGTTAAATGCTACCTTTTTTAAAGCCTCAGATTGTTGTGATTATCTTTGACTTCCCACTTCCAAATTTAATGCTCAAAATTTATCCCCTCTGGTATCCTGGCAAGGATAAATCTCCTAAGAGTATAACAGTCCATCTTCCTCTACAAATGGTTGCATCTTTCAGCATTTGTGCAAGCAACAAACACGGATGATTCAGACTCACTTTGAAAGTGTCTAAATTATCAGTTAAGATAGGGCACTCTTTTCTGATAGGATATAATATAAATATTTATTTATTTGTTGGCCTTATATCCCGCCCATCTTCCCGGGAGTATAGGTGATGGCTATTTTAGAAAACCAGCAGGTACACATGACTTCGGAGGATGAATTTTCAGGTCATGGAATGCCAGTGTTCACCAAGATAGAAACAGATGCAACAATGAATGAAAAAAAAAATTCATAACATTGGTCCATGTCCTATTACCATAGTAAATCACACAAGAGAAGGCTCATGGAATCAGAGGAGATTTGGAGAGTCAAGTTCTATTGATTAGGCTCACTCTAAATATGACTTACAAAGCTAAAATAAGTCAAAGTGAGCCCATTTGAATCAATGGAACCTATGCAGGACTCGTCAAATCCCCACTGGTTCCATGAGCCTTCTCTTGTGTGATTTACTATGCTAAGCAATAGGATTTGGGCCATTGTGTAATATACGAGAAGTTTCCTCAGGAAACACACACAACCCCCTTAAACAATGATCCCTGATGCCATTGTACCTATTTTTTTCTACTTGCATTTACATGCTTTTGAACTGCTAGCTTGGCAAAAGCTGGGGTTATCAGTGGGAGCTCGCTCCACTGTGTGGTACCCAGGATTCGAACCACCGAGCTGCCAACTTTGCAAGCAACAGTTTTCGGAGCCTTAGTCCGCTGAGCCACCACACCCCAGCACAGATACTTGGTGTCAAAATCAGGCAACAGCTACTGCATCTTTACAGTCCCCCCATTCTCTGTTGAGTATGTCTCACCTTGACCTGGGGCACAAGCAGTGTACACATCTTTTCAGTGTGAATCAATAGAGGGTTCCTCATCAGCAAGACCAGGTTCAGTCTGTACCAGCCATTCTCAGTGGGAGCCACATGGCCCCTGCCTCCCCTGCACATTTTAAAGGAGTCACAAACCAGTAAAAATTCTTCATACCCAGTCTTATAGTTATGTGCCTTATAGAGATGGGCACGACTCAAAAAAAAAAAAGGTGTTTCGTTTGTCGTTTGGTCGTTTAGGGGTCTGTTTCGGTTTGTTTTTGTTTTCGTGAGGTTTTTTGCAAATAATTTCATTTTCGTTTCGTTACGTAATGAAACAAAAAACAAAAACAAAAACAAAAAATTGCTGTTTCGTTACCATTTAGCACAATTCAATGTATCTGCCGTAACAAAAACGAAGCGGTCGACAAAATTTTTCGTGTTTTGGGTCATTTCGTTTCATTTTGGAGTCAAAATTTGTTTTTCGTTTTGTTACATAACGAAACGAAAAAACAAAAACAAAAACAAAAAATTGCTCGTGTCGTGCCCATCTCTAGTGCCTTATATTGTATAATCATGATTTGGCCTATATTTCTTTGATATTGTGTTAATGGCAATGGCAAAAAAAAAGGTTATGAATGATTGCAAACTATGCTTCTAGAAAAACTTGATAGATCTAAAGAAACAAATATTTCATTTATCCAAGATAACAGAGAAGCAGCTCATTCAAAGTTGTTGTTGTGAAGAAAGGATCCTTGATTTTGGGGCTACTGATTATTTTGTGTGGGCTCTGCCTTGTGTGATTAATTTTGGATCATTTTAGAAGGCAGCCTCTGAGATAATGCCCAAATTAGAAATTCAACCACTGCAAAACATATTCGCCACCCTGATACTTGAAACACATTCCTGAATTTCTTTCCAAGTAAGCCTAATTATTCTTGGTGTGTGGCCCAGACAATTCTCCAAAACGGACTCTTTGTAACCCTAGATCCCATGGTCCCAAGGAGAAATCTACAAAATCCCGTCATTATGGTACAGCTGGGCCCTAAATAATGGCTGTAACTCTGTTGGCATTTGTGTGAAGACTACAGTACTTTTTCTCACTAACTGCAGGTAATTGATGATATGGCAGGGCATATTTCATTTCTGAAATGGCTTGTGTGCCCAGACATGTGACCGAGACCACCTGTAACTCTCCTGTCCCCATGTTAGGAGAGGAAAGCATTTATTTAACTCAGAACCTAGAGAACATTCATGACACATGGAACAGGATCTAATTTCTAGCAAATTAGACTGCTAAGGATTAAGATACTGTTGTGCAGAGTCAAGGACAGCAATATTATTCTTCAAAGGCCGTAAGGCTTTAGCAAATCATCACATTTTTACAGCTGCTTCTAAAATAGGTGAACATAGTGTGGAAAATCTGTTACCTAGGCAGGCTGAGGTCAAAGCAGCTGCCAAGCACAGCATGACAACATTTGGATATCAGTTTCCTAAGCAATAAAACTCTCTAAAGAAGCTGACTTTGATTTCATTATTTATGCGACAGTCGGGTACTTGAAAAAGAATGTCGAGCCACTCAGTTACCCAGACTGAATTCAACAGCTTTAATATGTTGAAACACACACACAAAGCAAACATGTAGCTAGATAGTTTGGGAATATGTGTGTCGCTCTCAAATCCCTACTTGGGAAGAATTCAAATTTTAGTTTTTGGAATCACTATGACAGGCTCCATCTAAAACTGTGGCTTGTGGAGCATTTTAATGAGCACTGAGGTAGAGCTGGCAGCAAACATTGCCTAAAGTGAAATTTGAGGCAAATGTGGTCATTTCTGTTCTGAGAAAAACATCGGAGGAACTTCCTAAGAGGCTAAATTAGACGATCAATAGTTCTTCAGGATTGTTGTAGCCCCCACATTTATAGATGGAAGCAAATTTATTTGGATTTGACAGTCTCAGTGACAAAGACTTGTTCATGCTTCTTGAATCTCCGAAATTCCTTGTAACCAGACTGACTTCCAAGACATCAAGCCTGGCACTGTTTACAGGACATGTTGCAGAAATAAAGCATGGACAAACAATACTGTAGTATCCTGCTTAACATAACCCTTTTTAGCCCCCTTTCATTATAACACACTCTTCACCACACTCTCCAGGATCAGTCTCTCTGATTGTCTCCCCTTCCTCAGCTCATTTTCACACACATTCTCTCAAACAGAAACACACACACACTATGCACACATTTGTGTGTAAACAGGCAGGCAAGTGAGTGGTAGTATGAGAGGGAGCTATCTGGGAAACCCACCTCAATCATTGGTTCCTTGTAGAGATGAGCATGTTTCATTTTTCATTTTTCATTTTGTTTCATAATGAAACAAAAAACACACTGACTTTTAAAAAAAATGAAATGAAAGGTAACAAAAATTTTCATTTTGTTTTGTTTTTTGTTAAGCGGCAATGGCTGCAGCCACCGCTTGCTTCAGTGACTAAAAAAAGTTTAAACAACCCACACTCCCCCCCCCCCAGTGTGCTTGATTGGGTGGAAGCCACAGCAGCAAGCAGTGATGGCCGCAGCTGTCGCTTGCTTCGGGGGCTAAAAAAAAAGTTCCCCCCATGCACTTCCCCCCCATGACCTAAAAACAGTAAAAAGCACATAAAACAAATAAACAGTTAAACACATAAAACAAAAAACATAAAAACACAAAACAAAATGAAACAAAATGAAACATGAAACAATTTTTTTAAAAAAATTCATTTTAAAAAACAAGAAAACAAAAGAAAAAATGAAAAATGAAATGAAATGCCATTTTAGTATTTCATGCCCAACTCTAGTTCCTTGCTTCGTGGTAAAGATAGGAAAGGCACAGACATAGTACAAGGGGTGGCTGGGTTGGTTCCTTCTCTCCCCCCTTTCATTTTTTGACTCATTTTCCCTCACA
>JAHTLZ010003305.1:2827343-2854821 GCA_023846285.1 Phrynocephalus versicolor
TTCTTCTTCTTCTTCTTCTTCTTCTTCTTCTTCTTCTTCTTCTTCTTGTTTGTCCCACTTGGTGGTGGGGTCTGCTAACAGATCCATTGTTTGATGTGACTTTGAGTAGATCAGCCGGCCTGTCACAGGGGCCTGTCACCTATTTGGACTGAGTTCAGCTCACCTTGTTTGAGACAGGGAGTTTCCAGTGGCACTATGATATATCCAGTGCTCGCCTCCACCTTCTAGATTCCCCCCTTTTTAATTTCAATGCCCCATTTATATTAAAAATGTGATTATTGTCCATAGGCATATCCTTTCCCTTTCCCATATGCATACATTATAAAATCATTCTGTATCACCTTAAAATAATTTGCTTTCAATACTCTCAACTTTAAATTCATCCATTTATTGGTCATTGATAGATATATTGTACATTTCTTTATACCAGTCATCCATATTAAACAGGTTACTATTCTTCCAATTCCTTGGATATATCAATCTTGCAACTGTTACCATAATAATAATTAGTTCCTCCTTGACCACCTCCCCATTCTAGTTGAGTGTTCCCAGACATATTTAACAAGCCTGTCATTCAGCCCTTTTTTATCAAGACTTAATTTCATTATCTCTTAATTTCATTTATATTGTTGAATATCATTGACCATTCCTACTGCCTCATTTCAAATGACCACATATGTAAATATGTCCCCCTTTCTTTCTTACATCTCCAGTATGAGGATAACACTTCACTGTTCATTAAATTAAGTTTCACGGGGGTTAAATACTATCTCCTTGTTACATGTTGCAAGTTTCTAGGCAACCACGCTTTCTTTAATTTGATGCCACGTTTAGATGTATAACAATCTACAATGTAATCTATCTCTTATGACTGAGGTAGTGGATTTTATCCACAAAAGCTCAGTTACTCTCAGTTACAGCAGTTACTCTTTGAGGTCCCACAAGATTATTTTCCTTTTCATTTGTAATCTTACTTTATTTATTTTTTTTGCATGTAATCTATTCTCTGTGTGTTTTCCAATGACTTGCAAGATCCCTTTCCTCATTCATTGTCACAGCTACTTATTAATGGAACTGTTCAGAAGCACGGGGGGGGGGGGGGATTCTATGGGAGAAATCTTCTGGACATTTACCAAGCAGCAACCTTCATCAGAATCAGTGGGACCTACTTCTAAATAAGCAAGCCCCGAGTTCTGGCAATGCCTCTATATCAATATGAGCCAATGTGTCCCCTAATGTCAGCTTCTGAATTTAAAATACTTTAGATAATAGATCGGCTAATATTTAAATTAGTTATAGATGAGTTTGTAAGCAGATATTTTTGTAGTTTAGAGGAGGAGGGGAGACTCACAGCACTTCCCAATCAAGACAATATATTTGCTCATTTCTCTTCGCAATACAGATCACAGTTTTGCAACCCATTTCCAACTGCTGAATGCTTTTCTCACACACACACACACAAACACACATATATACATAAAACTTTTTGAAAACACCTAACAGGGCTGATTCATCTGCATTCTAACCACAGTATTCCATATATATGAACCTGGTATCCATTTTTCCCACAGTCCTCTGGAGAACTGCAGATCCTAAACTGTATTTTGATTTAGAAGCATCAGATGTTATTTTAATTGGCTTTAAAGTGTCATAATATTTCAAGACAATTATGGCCACGACTGGCCAACTCAAAGATTCAGTTATGGAAGAAAACTTCACTTCCATCAACAAAACATTTAAACAAGAAAGACCTTAGGTGCACCTTTTTTCTCAGGCAGATTTGGAGTATATTTCCCTAAAAAGCTAACCATACTCAGATCTTCCATTTTATACATGGCTCATATTTAATGGTGGTGAAACCCTGAAAATAAAAACAGTAAATTACTGATAATTCATAGCTGCAATGCTACAATAGCTACATTCTGTTCCTTGTTGGTGAGTGTAAAGCAGTGTTGGCGAACCTATGGCATGGGTGCCAAAGGTGGCACTCGGAGCCCTTTTTGTGGGCACCCGACATCACCCCTTCACAGCCACCTGTATACAGGTTAAATGGCTATATTGGCACTTCGCAAAAAAAAATTAGTGGGTTTTGAATTACAGTTTGGGCACTTGGTCTCTAAAAGGTTTGCCATCACTGGTGTAAAGAGTCAAATTTAGGCATAAGGCGAGTGTGTATTTGGAGGATTTAACATTCTTCTCTCTAAAAACAGGATTTTCTTACACACGTGTGCATTGGTAATCAGACTTGCATATTAAGCACCCATTTATTTTTCAATAACCAAACATAAAACAGCATGCTGCAATTTAAGACACCAATATGTCTCTTTTTTTGCTTTTATTCAATTGCTATTTAATCACACTAAAATTTCCTATTAAAGAAGGCCAAAACTTTTGTGATGCAACACCAAGTTTGTATGTTTATTTAAAAGAAAAGTCAGTGGGACTCATTCCAAGGACAGATGCATGAAATAGCAGGGTGTTTCTTCTGAGTACATATTGTTTTCTGTCTAGCTTTGCTTATTCGTTATGGCTTGGGGCTGAGTCTTGCTCCACCTAACTGCACTGTATTCCATTGTGCATAGGGATGGGCACAAAACGGAAAAATAATGTTTTGTTTCATTTTGTTTCATGCCCACCCCCATTTCATTTCGTTTCTTACTTTTTTAAAAAATTCATACAAAACAAAATGAAACAAACGGCTCTGCTGGATCCTAGGGTCACCAGATTTGGTGCCCAGGAGCCATATTTAAGGGGCTCCTGCTGAACTGTTATCGGCTGTACCCCTTTACAACTGGCCCAGTCAGCACCAAGGGGATGCAGCCATTGACTGCTGGGCAGGAACCCTCTGAAAATGGCTCTCCAGCACCAAACCCTGTGCCTCTAGAACTCAGGAGAGTCAGCCCCCCCCAGCTCCTAGCTGAGAGGAGGCCCAAAGCCGGGCTGCAAGGAGGCGGGGAGTGGCAGCAGTGGCCCACCATCTCCTCTTTCCTC
Source organism: Phrynocephalus versicolor (assembly GCA_023846285.1). Classification (NCBI taxonomy): domain Eukaryota; kingdom Metazoa; phylum Chordata; class Lepidosauria; order Squamata; family Agamidae; genus Phrynocephalus; species Phrynocephalus versicolor. Next base: position 2,830,335 of record JAHTLZ010003305.1, read on the forward strand.
TCCTGGGCTCCGGCAACGGTGGCCACCCTATAGGTAAGGGAGCTCTTTTACAGACACCATGAAACGGTTCATTTCAACAGAAAAATGACCATTTCGTTTCTTCTGTAACAAAATGCTGCTTCTTTGTTTTGTTTCATTTTGTTTCATTTCGTTACATAACAGAACGATGAAACAGCATTTTATTATTCATTTTGTGCCCATCCCTAACTGTGTGACATGCTAGGACTGGTAAGGTACCATAGTTGCAAGATTGTCACCTATGCCAACTGGTAGGGACGGAGGTACTCCATAGCAGTTTTAGCTAGCCCCTTTAGCCTTCTACCAACACATTTTATTGAAATCATGATAAAATGTTTGCAGCAAGCTACATTTTCACTTGTAAGGGGAAACAAAAACTGGTTTATGAATGTTAAGTGATGCATACTTTAACATGTATATAAATGTTTATATTTGCATCCAATCCCCTGACCGCATGTTTCATTTGCTTTTAAATGGCAGAAACTTTGTTACTGAGCTTGATCTTAATATCTAGAGTCTATCTCTGTAGTCCTGGATCACTGCCTGGAACATAAACTGCTCTGAAGTTGGCTGGCTCATATATGTTGGTGGAACCTGCCAAGTTCTCCAATGTTAGGAAACAAATTCTCTCATTTTTGATACCTAAGGTCATGTGCCAGAGCTGAAAATATTAGCCTAGATGGCTTATGACAAGCGTGGGCATAGGGATACAGAATATAGGCCATTGCACCACCCATGGCCTGCTGGCTTGAATCTTGCAAAGAGTGAAAAATAAAGTAGACACTGATTTTATTTATCAAGGGTCTTCTTTTGTTCTTACACAATAATATATTGCCTAGGTTCCCTGGACTAGAAGTGTTAATCCCTTTGACAGAGCTTGTGCCATTGCCTTTTCCAAGAATATATCATGAACACTTTCCTTCAGCGATGTCCTTATTGGCTGCCCTTGAAACCAAAACTTCTGCATAAAAGCTGGAGCAAACCATTACCTCAGTGTTTGTCATCTTTGGGCCAAGGATATAGACTTAATTCATTCCTGTCCTGGGTCTGAAAGATGTGGTTAGTTTATGGATCTAAAGCTTATTATCCAAGATATTGTGCTGCAAACAGAACCTAAAAAGTGCCATTCAGTATTCAGTTAATGGAGTCATTTATAACAATACTGGAAGTTAGCCATCTTACAGATCTATAAGGGTTTTCAAAGAAACAGCTAATGAATGAGATATTACCATAACTGGCCTACCAATGCCCTCAAAGCAGTTAGCTGTATACCCTAATTTAGCCTAGTTTTGCTTTGTAAAACTTCTGTACTAATCCGAGGAATTTTCCAAAAGTAGCACCGTCTGTTACATCTCGACCAATTGTAATGTAACTTAGACTTTGTTCATTATCCCATTTTATAATTTGTGGATTTGGTGCAATCATACATGTTCAGATCTAAGTCCCCATTTATTGTACAGAGTATTGGTAGCCAAAGAGCTTCAGAAGCAATTTAGTAAGAGCATTTTAATTTAACCAGCTGATAAAAATAACCTTTCAGTAGTCAGAAGACCCTGAGTATTGGGTTATGCCTTCTCTCATTTTTATTAGTTTATTTCCCATGAATTGTATCTTAAACCCAAAATTAAGAATGTGTTTTTGTGCTCCCAAACTCAGACTGGACATCACCTAACACCACCTGCTTCTACCTTGGTATCTCCTTGGAGTCTCAGATTCTCACCCAACCACCCCGCTCCAATTCATAACTGTGAAAGCAGAGTGTGGCTTCAGAATAGATGTTACAGTGACACAATGACAATAAATAAATTATTATTATATTCTACATTGGATATTCAAACAGAGCAGAGAAAGAGAAATCTGTTGTTGTTACTGTTCTCACACCAGAGGTACTACGATGGTTTCCTATTACCACCACCCTCATGTTCCCTATTGGAAACCTGTGTGCCCTTGGGAAACCTCTTCAACATGGAAGGTAAACCATTAGGAGGAGGGCATTATGAAGGGGACCACTTCCTGAACCCAAATCTGGAGTCACTGCACTGGACTGCACATAAAAGTTTTCTCCTGGAGTTTCCTCTCTTTTGCCTTAGATGAGTTTCCCCTCCTCCCCAATACCTGTTTTTTGGCAAACCTCTGGACCTACTAGAGTCCTCTGGGCCACATTCTGTTCTGTTACAGAGCAGCCACCCACCCTAGCCCCAAGGACAGCTGTTGGGATGACCTTGCTAATGAAAAGCCCCTGCTCTATATAGTCAAGAAATGTGCACTTTCTCAAGACAAATCTGCAGAAACTGTACAAATCAGTAGTATCTGTGTGATATTGGGACAGTTATGGAGCACTGCATGGTGGAACAGCACACCCATGGGATTGTGTGAGTTCTGTCTGGCATTTCAGGAGCTAAAAGGTTTATAAGGAAAGATATCCAGCAATCTGAACCAAAGAAGTGGAAATCAAAAGACCAAAGAGGAGGGCAAGTGAACCACCCAAGATCTCCTCTGGAGTCTCCAAGTATTGATGCACACAGGAACATTCAAACTGATACCACATGATATACGAGTATATGCTTTTGTGACTCCTTTGTTAGCTCCTTGTGTGGTGAACTGAAGATGTGTATCATGATTGCTAGCAAGAACTAGTGTTTTAAATGTTCTTTCATATCTAGTTGAGTTAATTTGCTAGACAGTTTGCTACTAAGACTCTCCTCTCTCTCTCTCTCTCTCTCTCTCTCTCTCTCTCTTTCTGTGTGTGTGTGTGTGTGTGTGTATGTGTGTGTGTGTGTGTGCATAACGTAGAAAATCCCTGCTTTGTTGAGCAATTGAATTCACAGTTACGGGCCTATTTCTCTGTTCCCTGAAAGACGTCCATATACTTTATGGAGGAAGATATACGTTGAGTCCTCCTCAGTATACTGAAAACCCCCACCACCTCTATTTTCTCCCCTCAACCCATATACATGTAAATATAGCAAATAGAACAAATACATACATATTGTTGCTTCATTCTTGGAAGTCTCTGCTTATGATGCCCTTGGCTTGTAATGTAACCAAAGAAATTTTTAAAACCCTTCAAAACACTTTCACTTAATGTCACATATAAATTACTAAATCCTATGGAGATTTTTCAGATCAAAGGCCCTTTGGGCTTTCATTATGTTGCCACTTTTACACTAAAGAGAAATGGCCAGAAATCCTGTATGGCCATCCAAAAATCCAGGAAATGATCAAGCAATTCTGACATCTCTCCTTCTCTATTCCCACCACACTTTTTTTTTCTCATATTGCTTCCAAACTGTCCTGCAAAACCATCACCCAATTTCACATTCCACGTTTCCAATACAAATATTTAAAGGTGTATTTCAAATGCCTTCTACACCAAGACAGGAGGATTTGTCGAAGCACACCATTGGGTCAGCAACAACCTTTTCAAATTACTTTTAATAACTTTTTTTAAAAATGTGTTTTTTTGCCGTTATCAATGTGATCTTTTCCATATGCTTGGGGGAAAAAACATATGTTGCTATTTAAAAACACATTTGCAAAAACCTAAGATGATCTAACAATTAGAATGATAAAGAATACTGAGGTTGGTTAATGTCTCGGTCTGGATCCTCCATAGGATTGCTGATGGGCCAACGGGATATCCCAGTGGCACCCATGACTAATCCCATAACCACACAAACAAAAAAACCACCCTTCACAAATAAATTCATTCAGCATGAGAAAAAGGTTAACCTAATCTTATGGCAAGAGATTTTTAGATCAAGAAACTGGCACTGCCGTATATGATCAAAGAAGCCATTCACTCAGTACTGTTCCCTGATTTCATTTATGAGCCAGAGCTTTGGTACTGCTGGATAACTCGGTGGTTTAGGCATCTGGCTACAGAGCCAGAGGTTGGGAGTTCAATTCCCCACTGTGCCTCCTTAGCAGGGGCTGGACTCAGTGATCCATAGGGTTCTTACCAGCTCTGAAATTCTAAGCCTCTAAGGTACTACCAAGGAAACATGAAACTTGGGTCATGTTCACTGAAGAAAAATGTATTCTTGCATCAATGAAGTAAGACCATATTTTAGCCAATATATTCTGTTTTGCCATGAAAATATGCTTGATGTGTTTTAAGTATTATATTGCAGTGCCTTTTAAGTTAGCACTGCTCATATCACAACCTTTTGTAGTTCTGTTTTACTGTTAGCCGCCCAGATTTCCGTTCCGGAAGATGGGCGGGATATAAGTGTAATAAATAAATAAATAAACCTCAGGGCCTTATTGACCAATGGAGTACCTTAATGAAGACAAGACTTAAACTGCTTGCTTAACACTTTATTTGAAGCTTTTTATTGAGAGGTCCCAGTCCCTTTACCATCTGTGTAGTCAGAGGACTATCAGGTCCACTGGCTGAATGTAAGTCAAATGTTATCTGGAAGTTGAGTCATGGCAACTGGACTTCTTTTCTTGGGAGATTTATGTAGACTGTAAAGACCTGTACTCCCTGGGTCTTGATTTTCACCCAGGTATCATCTGCATACCTGAACCAGTGGGATGGTGTTCTCCCTGGTAAGGTGCTGAGAGCCTTCTTCTCCACTTCTTCCACGTGACATTGGGGAACCCATGGTGCAATCATGCTTCTCTCTGTAGAAGTCCTTTCTGTACATGAAACACATGGTGTTCAGACACCAGTCCAGGAGCAGGCATATCTGGTTGGGGTTGAAGCTGCTTCCGGAGGTACAGAGGGGACTTCTGCAGTTTATAGCCATTTATCAAGCAGATGAGATTGAATTTTTAATAAATTCTTTGTTTATATAATTGATTGTATTATTGGGTTTTTAGTATAAATATATTCAGTTTTAAGTTTATGTTCCAATCAATCGATTGATCGATCAAGTGATCAATGAATCTATCAATCAATATTTTCTCAAAGAAACCAGGTTTTCCAGAAACCGTCTTCTTTTAAGATTAAGTAGTCTTTGAAATAAAAATCACTGTGAGAAATAAGAAATACAACGTCCTAGTACTTTCTGGTTTCCCACAAGTCTGCCCAACCCCAGGCCCCTAGGAAAGAGAGGCTATCCTAGAGAGCTCATAGCTCTCCCATGAGGAAAAGGAAAGTGCAAAAAACTTAATTTCTGAGTGATGGATGGAAATACCTCTGAACATGAAATATGTGGTGTTCAGACATAGGTCCAGGAGCAGGCATATCTGGTCTGGGTTGAGGCTGCTTCTGGAGGTACATAGGGGACGGATGAGAACTCACCAGGTATCAGCCAAACATCAATCACTCTCTTTTCCTACATAGTGGAGTATGAATCAATGTCTGCACTGAAAAACATAAAACTCCTCACCACGGGTTTCTGTTTCTTTGTTTAAAAATTGATGTCAGTTGTAAATACAATAATAATAATTTATTGTCATTGTGTGTATATACACAGTATACACATACAACAAAATTCAGACACCCAGAGACCAGATTCAACACACACACACACAAATCTCCAAACACTCTCACACACATTTAAAAAAAAAAACCCTTCAACGCACACACACACATAAAAATCCCTGAACACTCCCCGCCACCAACCCAACCCCCCCTAAAAACACAAGCATCTACACAACAGGCTAGGTAATCCTGTCCAAGTGCTCACTGCTGGTGGTTCTTGAGTTCATTATTAAGTGCAATTATAGCTCTGGGATAAAAACTGTTCAGAAGACGTGTGGTCTGAGTTTTAATTGTTCTGTATCTTCTGCCAGAAGGCAACAGTTCAAAGAAATTGTGAGCAGGCTGAGTAGAGTCCCTCAGAATGTTGTGTGACTTCCTCAAACAGCGAGATGTGAAGATGTCATCCAGGGTTGGTAGCTGGAACCCGGTAACATTGTGGGCAATTTTAATTATTCTCTGTAGAGCTTTTTGGCCGCTACAGAGCTGCTCCCATACCATGATAGCATGCCATAAGTTAGGACACTCTCAATGGTGCTGTGATAGTAAGACAGAAGTAGATGCTGAGATAATTTCATCTACCTGAGCATTCTCAGGAAATACAGCCTCTTCTGTGCCTTCTTCACAACCATATTGGTGTTTGCAGTCCATGAGAGGTCCTCTGAGATGTAAGTGCCCAGATATTTAAAGCTACCAACCCTCTCCACCTCCTCACCATTTATGTACAATGGTAAATGTACATCTTTCTTCCTCCTGAAATCAATTATAAGTTCTTTAGTTTTTTTGGTGTTAAGTATAAGATTGTTTTCTTTACACCACCGAGTCAACCCTTGTACTTCTTTATTTATTTATTTATTTATTTATTTATTTATTTATTTATTTATTTATTTATTTATTATATTTATAACCCGCCTATCTTCGAGAACGAACTCTAGGAGGCTAACAACATAGGTCAATATACAGTAAAGAACAGACAAATCTGTATCACAATAAACAATTAAAACAGGGACGCCCAGGCGTCACCACGAACAACAACCTAATAGATAGACTGTAAGGCAATCTATTCTATTGATGGCGGGTGAAGGGGGAAAAAAAAAACTAGGTCTCGCCAAAGGCCTCTCGGAAGAGAAAGGTTTTTAAAGCCTTCCGAAAGGCCAGCAGGGACTCTGCAGAGCGCACCTCGCTGGGGATGGCATTCCACAGGATGGGGGCTGCCACAGAGAAGGCCCGATTCCGCGTGAACGTTTTACGGGCCTCTCGTGGTGTGGCAACCGGAAGCGAGTGCGCTCGCGACTGCCGGACAGGTCAGGCCGAGGTGGATCGCTGGGCGATATGCTCCGACATGGGCACAAGCCATGGAGGGTTTTATAAATTAAAACCAAGACCTTGAATCTAATCCGGGCTGCAACGGGCAACCAGTGCAAGCGGGCCAGGACTGGGGTGATGTGGTCATAGCGACATACACCAACCACCAGCCTGACCGCCGCATTCTCGACCCGCTGCATGCGCCGGAGAAGAGTCAAGGGAAACCCCATGTAGAGCGCATTGCAGTAGTCCAGCCTCGAGATCACCAGCGCTTGGACCACTGTTCTCAGAGAGTCACCGCCCAGGTATGGGTGGATCTGGGCGATTTGGCGAAGATGGGCATAGGTGGACCTGGTCACCAACGCCAACTGGGCCTCCATGGTGAGCGCCGGGTCCAGGACCACACCCAGATTCCACACCCTCTCCGCGAGCTGAAGGGGAACTCCCCCCAGACGTGGAAGAGGGCCTCCATACCCAGACGGCGAGCTCCCAAAGAACATAACCTCCGTCTTCTCGGGGTTGAGCTTAAGCCTGTTCGCCCCGGTCCATGTCAGCACGGCGTCCAGTCACCCATCAAGGATCCTCACAGCTTCCACTGCAGAGGTGGAGAAGGAGAGATAGAGCTGCGTGTCATCAGCGTACTGATGACAGCACACTCCAAAACTCCTAATGACCCCAGCCAACGGCCTTACATAGATGTTAAACAGCAGAGTGGACAGCGACGACCCCTGCGGGACTCCACAAGGAAGAACCCATGGGGCCGACATCTCCCCCCCATGCTGAACATACTGGGGACGGCCCTCCAGGAAGGAACGGAGCCAACTGCGAGCAGTGCCCCCGATTCCAACCTCAGAGAGCCGATGCAGTAGGATACCATGGTCGACGGTATCAAAGCCCGCTGACAGATCCAGTAGAACCAACAGGGTAGAGCAACCCCTGTCGGCCACCCAGAGTAGGTCATCTTGCAGCGCGACCAAAGCTGTTTCGGTCCCCCGATGGGGCCTGAACCCTGACTGGCATGGATCGAGGCACTGCCGATCCTCCAGATAGGACTGCAGCTGGACCACCGCCACCCTCTCGATTACCTTGCCCATAAACGGGACATTAGCGATCGGACGATAGTTCGCCAGATCGTCCGACGCAAGGCCAGATTTCTTAAGAATGGGCTTTACCACTGTCTCCTTCAGACGAGAGGGAAAAACCCCCTCACTGAAGGAGGCAATGGCAATGAGGGCAGCCCATTCGGCCATACTCCCGCCGGCAGTTTTTATTAGCCAAGAAGGGCAAGGGTCGAAGGGGGTGGAAGCTGGCCGGCAATGCGCCATAGCCCTAGAGGCCTCGACAGCGGAAACAGGCCCAAGCGCATCCAACCGAGGTGACGAAGGCGGACCAGCAACCGGCGATGGCAGGGCTGTGCCACTGTAACCGGAGTCGAAGCCGGCCCAGATGGCCTCAACTTTGGATCGAAAAAAGGCTGCGAACTGCTCACTACTGAAATCAGTAGGAGGAGGCCTGGCCAGACTAGGATCGGAGAGGTCCCGAACCACCTGGAAGAGCTCCGCCTGGCGGTTCGAGGCCTCACCGATTCTCAGGGAGTAAAAGGATAACTTAGCCTCCCCTATCACGTTGGAATAGCGACTAGACTGGGACACAACAGCAGCCTTACTCAAAACCGTCCGGGTTCTTCTCCAGCTGCGCTCTACCCTTCTCCTTTATTGCTTCATTGCTTGGAGCTCCGCGGTAAACCACGGTGAGGACCGAGCTCGGCAGCGGAAAAGGCACTTGGGGGCGATCCGGTCTATGGTACGGGCAGCTGTTTCAAACCAGTGGTTAGCCACGACCTCGACGGGAGCGTCAGCCAGACCTCCAGGAAGGTCCCTGAAGGCCTCCCGGAACTGATCCAGGTCCATGAGCCTCCGGGGCCGGGCCAAAACAGACGGCCAATGGTTCCCGCGAGGGGGGGCCGCAATCGACAAGGAGAAGGAAAGCAGGTGGTGGTCTGACCATGACACAGATAGGGAGACGATGTCTCCCACCTCCAGACTCGAAACCCCCGACGTGGAGGGAAAGACCAGGTCAAGAGTATGTCCAGACTTGTGCGTGGGGCATCGAATATGCTGGGACAGACCCATGAAAGCCATGGATTCCATGAACTCCAGGGCTACTCCAGAAAGTCCACCGCCCACATGCACATTGAAGTCACCCACCACCAACAGGTGGGGGGACTTCAATAAAGCAGCGGCGATGAACTCCGAGAGCTCTGGAAGGGATTGGGCTGGGTTGCGGGGAGCTCAGTAACCCAGTACAATGCCAAATCTGTCCCGCTGTCCCACTAACAGGTGCAGACATTCTAATCCCTGACTAACCAACGTCGAGGCCCTGCAAACATAAAGGGAGTCCCTGTAAACGATAGCAGCCCCTCCTCCCTTTTGGCCCTCCAACCTCCCCACTCCCTGAACCAGGTACCCGGGCGGGCACAGCTGGGAGAGTGAAGGCCCCCCTCCGCACCTACCCAGGTCTCGGTAATACATGCCAGGTCGGCCCTCCCATCTAGGATGGAATCATAAATGATGGGGATCTTATTATGGACTGACCTGGCATTCAACAGGAGGCAGGATAGGTTGGAGGCACTGGAGGGATGGCTCCCAGACACATGGCGGGGAGCCGAGGGGTCAGAACGGGGGACAGGCACAAGATGCCTGACCCGGGTTCTTCTCATCTGACTAACCCCTCGACTACGAGCGTACCGTCCACGGCCTGACACAGTCGGTATATGAGCCCCTGCAAGCATGGCGGGCCTAGGGAAAAAAAAAACCTGGTCAACAACTGCGGTGAGCAAGTGCCTTACAAGAGGACATACAACAACAATAGACAAATGCAAAATACAATTTACAAATAGCACCACAGCATAAAATAAACAACAAACTAATTAAAATAGAAATAAAAACTCTAGGAGTTGTATGAGGGCCAAGGCAGATGGAACACCCAGGGGGTAAGGGGAGGGGGCTTACTGGGGCAAACCAGTCAGTGACGGTCAAGCACAATTCGCAAGGGCGACTCCTCCACAACTTTTAGGGCAAATCACACCAATAGGCAGGAATATTATACCGGGGAAAACAGCGGGAAAGTTTAGGTACCTCCACAAGCCCAGGCCCGCAGCCTCAAGGCTCGACTAATCCCGGGGGAGAGGCCTGCACTGACCAGCTGACCCCCCAGGGATCTCATTAGAATAAAAGGCCAGGCGGTGGAGTCCGATATAAGCAAATATCCAAATGATGGATAGTAGTCCCCCCCCCTTTAGAGTCACAGATACGGGGCTGGGGGACGGCCACACTATAATTTGGCGAAGATCGTATAAGAGCCGAGTTCCATCATGTCGCCCAGGCCAGGAGGCAGCCTGCCATCCGAGTGCCCACAGAAGGGGCCCTAAGGCGATGGGGGGTGTTAAACCGGGCATGCCTTGTCCCCCAGCCGAGATGACGCCGACGGCCAGCCTGCCGTCCGAGGGGCAGGTCCCACAAAGAGGAGTTGGAACAGCGAGGAGTGGAGAGACCACACCAAATCTCCTGGACAAAATGGCGCCGGCGGCCGAACTGCCGCCCGAAAGCACAGGATAGAAAATAGGGGAGAGGGGGGAGGGTCACCCGGTACCGTATGGCTGGAGCCGAAGAGCTGGAAATCCTCTAGCAACGGTGGAGACCCGAAGAGTGCCTATGGATGGTTGCGGCGGCTCCAGCGGCTCCGGCTGATAAGGGGATAGGGTGACAAACTCCCATTTGTTCCAGGAAATTCCGAGCCCCTCTAGAGCCCCCCTTCAACCCCCTGGAAAGCCAGAGGGCCCTCATATCAAAAAATTAAAGATAAAACAAAAAACAGGGCAGCGCTAATAACCAAAAAATAGGAGCGCTGGGGCGCAGAACAACAGAGAAACTGCTGCCGCCTGCCATCTTTGTCTTATTCCTATAAGCAGACTCATCATTCTTACTAATGAGCCCCACCACTGTTGTATCATCTGCAAATTTGATGACTGTGTTGGAGTTATACAGTGGGGTGCAATCATGTGTGTACAAGGAGTAGAGGAAGGGGCTTAGCACACAACCCTGAGGAGCTCCTGTACTTAATACAAGAGTAGAAGAATGGTGGGATCCCATCCTTACTGACTGTGGCCTATCAGTCAGAAAATTCCTTACCCACAAACAAATCTTCTGATGTATACCCAAATTGCCCATTTTGAAAAACAACCTATTAGGTAGAATTGTATTAAAAGCAGAGCTATAATCCACAAATAACAGCCTTGCATATGTTCCCTGTTGTTCTAAATGGCTCAGTACAGTATGGACAACAATGGATATAGCATCATCAGTGGATCTGTTACTCCTGTATGCAAACTGTATGTCTAGCCTTAATATAATCTAGCACCAATCTCTCAAAACACTTCATAATAACAGATGTTAAAGCTATTGGTCTATAGTCATTGAGACTGAGATGCCACTACTGACTGCTTAGGGACTGGCACTATAATAGATGTCTTCAGGCAAGTAGGGACAGAGGACTGCAACAAAGATAGATTAAAAATGTCTGCAAATACTCGAGCTAATTCTGCAGCACAGTCCCTAACAACTCATCCCATGATTCCATCCAGTCCAGCTGCCTTCCTAGCATTAATATTCTTTCATGTTAGTGGCATGTTAGAAGCCAATTCATTAAGTCAACTTTTAAAGAAAGATATTCTGGAAATATATTCCTATTAGGGTGAACATTTCAGGACATAATGGTCTAGAGAAAGCTTAAGTTAAGTTAAGGGTTTATTTCATTCAGAACACTTTCCTTGGTCCATTAGTTTTAAAAAGAAAATACTATGAATGATATAGAATAGAGATGGGGATGAATAAAAAAATGGCGATTCCTCATGATTCATGATTTGTCTGGGCTGGCAAATTGATGAATCAACATATCAATTCATCTCCACTTTAACATGCTATAAAACGGATCTCAAGGCACCTAAAGACACTATATTTGAGAAATGCCAAAACACATGCCATCCTGTAGTGAAGAGATGTTTTTTTTCTTGTGTTATCTTGTTTGCTGTTCAAGATGATCTGAACTGTGTGGTACACCTGGCATAGCCTTTTATTTGCCAATGCTGCAAATCTGAAGGCTGGAGCATTAATCTTGAATAATCATAGAAACCTGACCACCTATCCATTTTGGATAAAATAATGCTCTGCTCATCAGCCCTTTATTTCTTTTATACAACATTGATATCAAACAAGAAATCAAGTTAGACTGCTTTCTTTGCTATATAAAATTATTTGATATTTTACCTGATGAGATGGAAATGAGATATCCTCCAAGTTTCTCTTGGAACACTGATTCTTCTATTTACTGATTATCTCTGTTGCAAACGTCCTTATAATCTTTTGTGTGTGGTATTTACAATGTATGTCTAAGGAATGTCAAAGGGATAAATATGCACTTGAAACATGCATAAATATCAGTACCCATAGAAACTTGGAAAAACTTACAATAAAACAGTCTGTAAAGATGGTTTATTCAAAAATGTCAAAATGGGCATTTTGGAATTGATCCAGCCAGTCAGTCTAAGGTTTATGTTTGTAATGAAAAGAAAGGAAGTGGTTAATGAAAATATCAAAGAACCCTGCAAGCTGATTTAGTTTGCAACCTACAAAATACAGTAATACCTCAGATAAAGAATGCCTCAGATAATTTTTTTTTCAGATAACCAATGGAAATTTCCAGGTATAGGGCTGCCTCGAATAGCAAATGTCCCCTATGGGCTGCCTCAGATAGCAAATGTCCCCCATGGGCTGCCTTGGATAACAAATGCTTCATAATGCCTTGCAAAAATGTGTACTCTGCATGTATTGCAGGGTGCATAGTTTGTGGAGGGGTGGGAGGAGTTAAGAGCCATTTTTCATAGCATTTTGGAGCCATCCTGGACATGTTTTGCTGAGGGATTTGGACATTTAGAATTTGGTAAGATAGGGAGCTAGCTTTTATTAATATTTGCACTGCTTTTCTTTGCATTTTTTTGGCTGGAAGAGGCTGGGGTAGTCATGCTGATTTCATTTCTCCCTGTTTGCAGTCTTTTTTCATTGCTCTGCAGGCAAAAATGGGCTGGATTTTTCTTCCTGCTTTTGTTTGTTTGTTTGCATGTTTCCTGATAGCACTTTGGGTGGGAACAGGCTGGGGTAGTCTTGCTGGTTTCTCTTGTCCATGTTTGCATTGCACTGCAGGGGGATGTTCTGTAGGGTGTTCCAGCACTGCAAGCATTTAAAGTGCATTTTATAAAGAGGTCTGGAACCCCCCCCCCAGCTTTTTTGCCTTTTTTCGGACCTCTGGAACAGATTGATTGGTTTCCCATTCATTTCAATGGGAAACAACAATTCAGATAACAAATTTTTCGGATAACAAATTGCCTCTGAGAATGAATTAAATTTGTTACCAGAGGTACCCCTATACTCACTCATATTCTACTCATTTAATCATTAGCCAGGAAACACACATGTACTGGAATGAGCCTGTCCTCTTCTACTAAAAAACATAGTCCTCATTTTAAGTGTCATACAACTCCTGAGGATTTTTAAGAACCAGTGTGGTAAATTTTGTTTTCGAATGTGTAAAAATATTTTATTGATACAATAACTAAAGTTATTAAATTGCTCTGAATAGTTACTTGTAGAGATGGGCACGAAATGAAAAAAAATGCATTTTGTTTCATTTCGTTTCTTAAGTAGTTTCTTTTCATTCTGTTAGTAATGATTTGTTTGGAAATGAAATGAAATGAAACGAAACAATTCAGAACTCTATAAATAATGGGGAGCTTCCTTGGACTCTTCCCTGGAAGCTCCCCAAATTTGGAGTGGTTTGGGGCTCAGGGGTCCCCATAGGTAATTTTAAAAGAGAGGGTTTTTTTGGTCGGACAGTAAGGGGAAAGGTGGTGGTCAGAGGAAGCAATTACTCACCCACTCTGCTTGAGCCAGAAAATTAATTGCTTCCTCCTGTGTAGTGGTAACTTAATGGTTAATATACTTTCCGGGTTGAGCATATGCCTGATCCAGTTGTGCCCTTAGGTACACAATGCTCGAAAGACCCACTGAGGTCTGCCATTCTTATTGCCCACCCTTTTGAGAATGGTGTAGCTGGAACCTTGCTAAGTGTTAAAGAGAATTGGATCCCTCACTGATGTTATCTTGAAATAAAAATGGTGTTTTCAGTCCTGAAGGCTGCAAAAAATTAATGAAGAAAAGTTCCATACTCCTCTGCCGTAAAATCACATATCTTACCATTACAGAAATGAAGAACGAAAGAGGGACCCATAATTCCCCTCGTTGTCTCTGAATGATGGTGGACCATTTTTTATTTATTTTTATTTTATTTTATTTTGTTCAGGCTCAGCAGATTTTATCTCCCTGAATGAAAAGTAAGAATCCTAATTCACATTAGCATGGGAATGAGTCTTATGCACTCCCCCATCTCTTTCTCTCTCTCTCTCTTCCTGCCCCCCCATTCTCTCTTTCACAAACAGAAACATTGTGGTGTTTACAACTAAATCAAACAGGAACTAGAGTGAAATATTTATTAAAACAGAATTGGATGGTGATAGAGTTATAGTCAGAGAGACAGAGAGGATACTCAATGTCCACTTGCTGAATCTCATGTAAAGTTGGCAGGTGACAGGAATCTGGAAGTATAGGGTGTATTAGAGCAGATAATGCACATGGAAAATACTGACTAACACAATTTCCTCCACCTTGGCACTTTTATGTTCTTCACACTCAAAAGGGCTTTATTGCTTAATTTATGTGGCTGTTAATTGTGTGAGGTCTGACAGTATGCCAAGTGTGGTGTAGATAATAGGCCACTGGCATTTTCAACAACATTTGGTCTCAGGCAGAGATTACCTCTCAGTGCAGATTCACTTGATCAGTGTTGGCCAAAATATATATTTTTGTAGGACTGATACTAGAAAAATAAGGAAGCTCCTTTCAGAAGGTGTTTGAGTTTCTGCATATGTTTGGCATGTATTGCTCATTATTTTCTCTGTCCTCTTTGATGTCTTAGGCAAAGCATCTTGGATTGTACCAGGAAAACAACTCAAAACATATTTCAATTCTCTGAGGTGTAGATTTGGGAAGAAAGTCACGGCAGTCATTCTAAAATTGCCCCACCCCCATCCTGATTTTATTTATAAAATGACAACATTTTCTGCAATAGACACAAACAGAGGAATTTATTCACTGCAGTGCTATTTTGTAAGGGATCCATCCTCATGTTCCATTAGCAATGTGGCTAATGGCGAGAAAAAGTACCTCAGATGAAAGTGGGGGACAGAAAGAGCTCAATGAAGCTTCATTCAATTAAATTTCCGTCTGGATCGGCCAGTCTGCTTAAGAAATAACTATGCCAGCCAAATAATTTAAGGCTAATAATCAGTCTTAAAAGAAATATCTTGTTTCATCATCACTAAGTTATAAAGGAGCCTCTGAGAAGCAACAGTAAATAAATAGCCCCTTTGTTCCATTTGGTTAGATGGCACAGACAACTCATAGTCCAAAGTCAAAAGTTAAAACAAATATTTTCACTTGCATAGCCTCACTTTAAAAAAAAATGTAATACAATGCATTGGACACCCTTAGGATACAAACAAGGTCCTTCTGCCTTACTTGGCCACTTCTTGTAAAATCAAGAGAGGAGAGAGGCGCTTAAGGATGGCTTTTATTTGGGTGTGGTTTCAAGAGGCTTGAAGGGTTACAGACACATACACCTCGTCAGTGAACAATTCCACCAGCAACACACCATTCTTGCAAGCTCCTGGAAGCAATTGATTGATTAATATTTCCAAAGATTCTTTACATTGCCCTTTAAAGAATAAGGCATTTATTTCAGCTAAGATGAATAGCAGGGCAAAGTAAACATTAATACAAATGAGAAAAGGAGAATCAAATGAACACTTTTTTTTTAATTCATTGGATTGTAGGTACCTACATCCTACAGTGAGCACTGCTATGTTCCATGTAAAGGAATCTGGCAGTTTAATAATAGTATTTATCCACTTCTTTTTAAAATATTTGTATACCATTTTCTTTTAAATATTGTCTTTTTAATGATGTAATTTGCCTAAATATCTGTTAAATATTGGTGTGATATGTATGCTATTCCTAATAATGCCCTTTCTTTTTTTTAGATTAATCTGGCAGCTGTCATAAGATTTTCTATTAGCTCCTTTGTTGTAACATCATAATCTTTACTTGTTAACAATGATAATAATGCTATCTCTGGATTACAATCTATATCTATCTTAATCATGTTACTTAGCTCTAAAAAAACTTTTTCCCAAAACTTTTGGACTATTTCACATTCCCACCAAAGATGCATATAAGTACCAAGCTTTTTTTCACATTTCCAGCATATCTTAGAGTAATCAGGGTTCATTCTATTCAGTCTAATTGGTGTTAAATACCATCTAGAAACCAATTTAAAGTAGTTTTCTTTTATCCTGACCAATAATGATCTCAAAATTCTCATATTCCAAATTTTCACCCGGTGTTCTTTCTTTATCTCTACATTGAGATCTTGGTTCCAGACCTCTCTCAGAGAATTTAACTCCTTCATTTCCAATGAATCCCCTAATGTTTTATATATTTTACGTATTATTCCTTTCTCTATATTTTCATGATCAGACTCCAGCGATAGTAGGAATTGTTCGGATTTTGTGCACTCTCTAATTTGATTATTTCTTCTATGCCAGTCCTTTGCCCATTTTCCTAACTGAATATAATTTAACCATGTTAAATCGCTAGGTTGAAAAATATTTTTTATGTCATGAACTATTTTAATCTTGGCCATCCAATCCTTTAATATGGCTATTGTCTTAGTTTTAAATAACTCTAAATAATGCTTCAAGTTAACAGGGAAGTTTTCCAGGTCAGTAACTAAAGCTAGTGGAGAGCCCTTCGGAGACAAAATTTTTCTATATGTTCTCCATGTAGTGATTAAACCATTCAAAAGGGGGTTGTCGATCTTTACTTTGTTTTTAAAATCCATAAATAAAAATTTATTTATTTTCCCCTTTATGTCTGATGACTCTTGCTCCGACCATATTGGCTTCTGTGGTTTAAATAGAATTCCCCCCAAAGAACTGAGTTGATTAGCTATATAATAATTTCTTATATTGGGTATACCTATTCCTCCTTCTTTCTGGGATCTGTACCACAAACTTTTATTTATTCTTGATTTTTTTCCCTGCATTGCAAAACCTATTTATCATATCTTGGAGAATTTTAAGTTCCTTTTCTAGAAACTGAGCTGGTAACATTTTAAAAATAAAGTTAATTTTAGGAAGTATTTTCATTTTTATCAATGCTATTCTGCCAAATCAGGATAAATTCAATTTAGAATAGGATAGTAGTTTGTTTTTCATCTCTTCTTTTAATTTTGAAATGTTTCTTTCTTTAGTTTTAGTAAATTCTTTGTAGAATTCTAATCCTAGATATTTAATGCTTTTCCCCAGTTTAAGTCCAATTTTTTCAATTATCTTAAGGTCTTGTTTTCCGCAATTGAACAGTAAACTTTCTGATTTTTGCCAGTTTACGCATAATCCTGTTATTTCTCCAAATTCTTCTAAATGAGTTTTTACTCTTTGGATAGTCTCTATTGGGTTTAAAATAGTCAAAAGAGCGTCATCTGCGAATAAACTGATTTTAGTTGCCCTGTCTTTCCCTATACCTTTAATGGATTCATCGTCCCTTATAGCATTTGCCAGGAGTTATATAATGATACAAAAGAGAACTGGAGAAAGAGGACATCCTTGTCTAGTTCCTTGGCCTAGGGTGATTTGTTCAGTCATTCCGTCGTTAACTATTATTGAGGAAGTGCCCTCTGAATATAATTGATTTATTACTCCCAAAAAGGATTTCCCAAATCCCCATTTTCCTAGCAGAATTTTTAATGTGGACCATTGAATGCAATCAAAAGCTTTAAAAAGATCTAGAGATAACATGCCAGCTTTAGTAGTACTCTTTCCCATTTCATAAAGAATGTTCAGATTTCTTCTAATAATATTTGCCATCTGTCTACCTTTAATGAAACCACATTGATCCTCTTTAATATATTTAGCTAGAAATTCATTCTTTTAGCCAGGATTGCAGTAAAAATCTTAGCATCTTGATTTAATAAGGATATTGGTCTATATGACCCAATATCATTTAAATTTTTGTTAGGTTTGGGTATTAAAATAGTTAGGGAATGGGTCCATGATCTCAGGACTTGTTCTCCCTCCAAAATTTTATTGTATAGCTTCTTTAATTTGGGTATTAATACTGCTTTAAAAAGTTTGTAAAATTCAGGTCCCAGACCATCCACTCCGGGCGTTTTGTTATTCTTTAATTTGTCTATTACCTCACCTATCTCTTGGTCTGTAATAGGTTTTTCTTTTCTTTTTTTTTTGTAATTGAATAGTTTTATTGGGTTTTTTGGGGGGAGCAAGGGGGAGGGGTATAGAGAAAAAGGGGTACAGTTTAAAATTTACATTGAATATATCAAGCAAAAAATAGCGATTTAACATATTGATAGATCACCAAATATTATCACAATGCTAATAAGTTTGTTACTTCTTGCCATCTTTTCCGAGAAATCTCATCGTAGTCTCCCTTTAAAAAGCCGGAAAGTCTGTCGGTTTCAATGCATTCTCTTATCTTTTCGTGGAAATTTCTCTCTGTTGGCACATTTGGTTGTTTCCAAGATTTCGCATACAGTATCCTTGCAGCAACAATTACATGGTGAAGTACATATCTCTGGAGGTTTTTCCATTTCCAGCATATCTTCCTGTTCCAAGACCCTCTTTAAATTTTTAGTAATGTACTTTTCTATGTCCTCCTTGAATTTATTTTTTGCTGTATATAAAGACTGGTAAAACTCTTGTATAGCTTTTAACTTATCTTTCATTTGTATACACATCTTGCCTGACGAATCTTTTATAATCCCTATTGTGTTCTTGTCTTGTCTTTTCTGAGCTAATCTGGCTAAAATTTTTGAATTCTTATTGCTGTATTGTATAAAACGATAGTAAGGCTGCATCTGGAGTATTGTGTACAGTTCTGGTCACCGCATCTCAAAAAAGACATAGTGGAACTGGTAAAGGTGCAGAAGAGAACGACTAAAATTATAAAAGGTGCCTGAGGGGGGATATGATTGAGATGTACAGAATTATGCAGGGCATGAATAAAGTGGATAGAGGGATGCTTTTCTTCCTCTCACAAAATATCGGGACTAGAGGACATCCACTTAAATTGAGGGTTGGGAGAGTGAGAACAGACAAAAGATTTGTTTTTGTTTAGCCAGTGTATTGTTAGCCTGTGGAACTCCCTGCCACAGGATGTGGTGATGGCATCTGGCCTGAATTTTTTATTTTATTTTATTTTATTTATTTTCACATTTATATACTGTGCCTATTCCCTCATAGGGGACTCAGGGCGGTTTACAACAGACGAGATAAACAGTTTAAAAGGCTAAAACATCACCAGTACAGAGCACAAAGTAAATGCAATCAGGCGCCCCCCCAAAAAAGACCTAATTAGTGCCAAAGGCGTCCTGAAAAAGTAGCGTCTTTAGATTTTTCCTGAACGACGCCAATGACGGCGCCTGTCGTAACTCGCTCGGAAGCTTGTACCAGAGAGTTGGCGCTGCCACCGAGAAGGCCCGTGCGCATGTGCTGGTTTTGCGGACCTCCCTCGGGGTGACGGTCCGGAGCGAGAGGGCCAGAGAGGATCGGGTGGGTCGGGCCGGATCTAATTTTCGGGGGAGATGCTCTGCCAAATAAGCAGGGGCCAATGCCTTCAAAAGGGGATTGGACAGAATCCTGGAGGAAAAGTCCATCATAGGTTACAAGCCATGATGGGGTTGTGTAATCGCCAGGCTTAAAAACAGGGTACTTCATGGGCCAGATGCAGGGGAGTGGTATAGCTAGATATCTCAGGGAGACAGATATCTAGTCTTGTGCACTCCCAGAGGCATTTGGTGGGGCCACTGTGAGATAGAGGAAGCTGGACTAGATGGGCCTTTGACCTGATTCCTTGGGTTTTTGGGGGTTATGTGATTAATTTCCAGGGTATGCAACTAATTTCTTACTCATTCAGAAGTCCAGTCCTGTTTCCCATTGCCTACATATCCTATTTGTGGACTTCTAGAGGCTTTGATTGCAAAGAGAATGGTGGATCGGATGGACCTTTGGTTGAATCCAACAAGGCATTTGTTAGGTTCTTCTTAGTATTTATTTGCTCCATCATCTGTTACCAATCAGGGAAGATCTACAGTATTTTAATGGCTTTAGATAAGCTCTTCTTGGCTAATCAAGATGTTATCAGAGAATTGCTTTCCAGGATACAAACAATGTAGCCTAGCACCCGTAGTTCTCATTTTTCAGATCTTTGTATGCTTTGTTTTCTGTTGATTTGATTTTAATTCTTTCTTCATGGGAGGAGAATGATTTCTCCCCCATTAGTTCAGTCATAAGACAGTTCAGGATGTTCTCCAGTTGGGGCCAAATCCTCTTCTGGAACTTGAGTTTTGCTACTTGCTTCAGTACAATAAAATTTTGTGAGCTAACTTGCTATCTTGCCAGCATTTTCCTTCCACAAACTGATTCCCTCACTGTGGAGAAGATGAAGTGAAAATACAATGACCTGGTTCTTATGCTTCTTCGACAAACAATTAAAAGGTCATTTCCAATGGCAAAGGACTGTGAGAGTTGTGGTCCAAAACATCTGGAGGGCCGAAGTTTGGACATAGCCTGTAGTAGGCTATCAAATATTTCTAGCTCATCAAAGAGGGTCAGCATGGAATCAGAGACAACATTTTATAGGGGTTCAACTCCATCTGACCAAACTGCACAGGAAATAATTTATAAAAACAGTTCTATTTTTTCTCCATACAAATGATCTGCCCATGATTTCTAAAATACTCATTGCTTCTTACTCAGATTATTAATCTTCCCATGACTACATATCTCAATTGGTTCATGCAAATTTAATATGGGGACACATAAAAATATTAGCAAACAATAAGAGGGATGTAGAGAAATTCCCCTGGGGATAATTATGACCCCGGCTACCTGCATGGGTAAGGCCTTTGGGGGTCATTAACCTCTCTATCTAAGCAGGAAGGCCCCAGATGGAGGGTGATGGATTCCATAGCTATGCCAATATAATAATGACCAATATACTTGGTCATTATCTCCCCTCAGATCAGTCAGGAAGCCTGTGAGAGGGGGTTTCAGGACAAACAGCTGCCTGCGACCCTCAGATAAGCTCTCCCCCCACCAATGGAATTCATGGCGCTACGTGACCTCCATCAGGTTGCCTCTTCTATGGCAGTGCTTATCACTCCACCCCTTATTATGCTTGTTTACTGTAACTAATAAAAGCCTTGAGTACCAGGTGAGAGACACACAGAGACGCACACAGAGAGAAACAGATCACACCTGGGACTCAGAGATGCTGCACCCCAATCATGTGATATGTAGTTCATAACATTACATAGGTATGGTTAGCAACTAACCAAACAGTTATTGTAAAATGACTTATCACACAAGAAGAGACCTGGGGGTAATTGTTTTTTGTCCCCTACCTTTCTCTAAGAAAGGACCTCGACAATTTTGATCCTATACATCTGGGTTGTATTGGATCACAATCATAAAGGTGGGGGATGTCATAACAATTGACAGAGAACTGTTCTATGGAATAGTCTTGATGGCTTGAGGTGGTATCCCAGGTCCCATAACATTTGCCTAGCATTTCTGTGGGCAAAGTCCTTGCTCGTTCCACCATTTTTTCTTGCTGCTTATTTGTCCAGTTTCCTGGTGACCACCTTGAGGTTATGGGAACTTTCCTCTAAGACTGAAATAAATTCTTTCTATCGTACTATCAAGGATGTGGTCCATGTGTAGTGTAAGCTCTTTGGGATAGTGAGGCACTATGGGGGACTCACCCCTTCTGCCCATCGATTTGGCTCAAAGAAGGTGCAGATTAATAGAAGATGATTCTATTGTGATGGGAAGGATTCTTAAAGGGTTTTGATCAATAAATGAACAGTTTAAGATGATATCATTGCATGCCACTATTTTTTTAAAAGGAAGTGAACCGATGTCAATAGAGTTCTGATGCTGGGGAGATTATTTCCATGGTTGTTTTCTCCATTTTTTTAAAAAAAATGTTTGTCATTTGGATCCCTTCCCAGACCAATGTTAATAGACTATCTGAGTGTTATGAGAGGCTGTGCTTAATAAATAGCTGGTATCTGGCAGATCTGACAGCACATGTGAGCATTATCATGCTTTTGCTTAAATAGACAGGGCGAGTTAGCCGCAGATGTTCTCAGATTAGAGTTCAGCTTTCCTACATCTCTTTAAAATCCCCTATTCTCCAGTGAGTCATTGGCATGCAAAGCCTCTTTATATCCTATCCTACTTGAGGTTACCAAGACCCTCTTAACCACATACCAGTCCAAAATCTTTTGTACTTCTCCCTGACTGACAAGGCCTGCAAGCTTTTTGGTATACTAAGCCAATCGAATATCCAGCCAGGGTTCATAGGTTGGGCTCAAACTGAGCCTTGAATCTGTCTCTTTGGGACAGGAGCCTCTTTAGCCTCATCACCGGATATTGGTGACCTGCTGGTGCAAAGCATCTCATCTGATGGGCCCCTCCTATAAAATCCATGCTGTACTCCCACCCTTTCCCACTCGGGCTCATTTCACATGAATGAGATCTCTATTAGGAGACGTTCCATAATTTCATTTCCTACTCTTCAGACTTTGGGAAATTAAAAGCCCAGAATGGATCTGTGCATTACAAGAAAAAGGGCCGCTGACAAAACATGGATTTTGCTCTTCCCTACAGAGCATGTGGTAAAAATTATCTTATATCCTGAGGTCATCATGTGCATATTTTCCTGCCTCAGTTTACCTCATGGTCTGATGTTGACTGGATTAGGAAAAGAGCCACAGTGATCAAGTTGGAGGGAGAACAGGAAACTCTGTGGCATTTGATTTTGCTGAGATCCTCTCTTTTTTTCAACCACCAACCTAATTCCATCTCAGTTCCTTATTAACTCTCACCATAATCCCCAAACTGCTACACATTACTGCCTGTATTTTCATAGATATATATGTTTTTGTGTGCCTTTTTCCACGTGTATTCCTTTTGTCTGAATATTTCAAGCATGCATTCACACATTTGAGTGTGTGTATTCTAGAACTGTAAATGCTACTTCTGAAGCATTTTGGGAAAACGTCATTAGCAAATTTCTCAGTTCATCCCAGTGTTCAACCTTCATACACTATGGAGGACATACAATTAGAGGAGGAAGCTGTCATTTCCCTTGCTCTGTCAGATAGAGATGGGCACGACCAGGGAAAATGACGTTTTCGAGTTGTCGTGTGTCGGAGCCGGCCCGTTTTGGCTCGTTTCCGTTTTTCGTGAAATTTTTAAAAAATTTGTCATTTCATTTGTTGTTTTTATGTCTGTCGTTAGTACTGGTTTAGGGGGGAGTGGGCTCCTGGAGGCACCTCTCTGGGGTGGGTGCCTCCTCTGGCCCGCTATGAAGGGAAAGCGGGCTCCTGCAGGCACCTCTCTGGGGTGGGTGCCTCCTCTGGCCTGCTACAAAATGGCATGCATAGCCAATTGGATATGCATACCAAGTTGCAGTGGCAGAGGCACCTCTCTTTTTGGGTGCCTCTGACTCACAGCATACTGCTGGTATAGTGCAGTCACAGTGCACAGGGGAAGGCTCCCTCTGGGCACTCTGTGGTCCACTAAGAAGGGAACTGTACTTGCGTCATGTGTAGTGCAATGCGAGTACAGATTTGGCTTAGGGTTAGGGTTAGCGCAAGGGCTAGGGTTAGGGTTATGGGTAAGGTTAGGGTGAGTTTGTGGGGTGCACCTCTGGGTGCCTCTCTGACCCACTAAGAAGGACAGTGTACTGGCGTATGGGTTAGGGTTAGGATTCGGGTTCAGGTTCGGGCTAGGATTAGTGGGCTTTTTATGCCCGACTGGCACATCCCAGAAGTCTCGGTCAAAACCTGGTCACGTGGCCATGCAATTGGTGGAATGGCTCCAAAAATTTGCATGGTCCACTCCAATGGCCAGCCCATCATTGTGCAGGTGTAAAAAAATAAAAATAAAAATAAAATAAAATAAAATCAATGGAGACGTTTCGTTGCAAGAAAAACCCACTGCTGCTACTGTAAAACTTCAGGCAGTTTTAAAATAGCTATTTTCACATGTTTCTGTGGTACTTTGGTGTGTTTTTGGACCATGATTTCAAAATAAATATTGCGGTCGCCCCATTTTGGATCCCCCGCCCGCACCGCATGGCATGGCGAGTTGTGGTGACGAGACGACGAGGATGACGCCCACCAGAGCAGCCCAGGACAGGAGAGGGGGGAGGCCGGGGACCCCCCCCCCCAGAAACCACCCCTCTGGTAGGTGCCCTCACTCAGGCAGGCATATTTCCGCCTGCTCTTTTGGCCGGGAATCATTTTTTTTTAATTTTAAAAACTTTTTTTCTGTGCTGCCGCTTGGCGAGTTGGCGGCGAGACGACGAGGATGCGCAGCCCAGGAGAGGAGAGGGGGGAGGCCGGGGACCCCCCCCCAGAAACCACCCCTCTAGTAGGTGCCCTCACTCAGGCAGGCATATTTTCGCCTGCTCTTTTGGC
>JAHTLZ010003305.1:2872164-2884360 GCA_023846285.1 Phrynocephalus versicolor
GTCTTTGTGACAGAGGCTCGTCTGTTGACCAGGGCTAGTTTCCAGATGTCTGGCAAGCGGGAGGTGTCATCACGTTTATTCATGTTGTTTGGGTGTTTCTCTATTTCAATGGCTTCCATGATTATTCGACTGTTGAGGTGTTCAGTTTTGGAGATGAGTTTGGTTCTTTCAAAATCAATTTCATGACCTGTTGTTTTTATGTGCTGGAAGAGAGAGGAAGATTTTTCTTCTTTTTTGACTGCGTTCTTGTGTTCTGCGATGCGTGCGCTTATTCTCCTGTTTGTCTGTCCGATGTATGTGGCTGGGCAGACTTTGCATGGTATTTCGTAGACTCCTTGGTGTTCTAGCTCAATCTTGTCTTTGGGGTTTCTTAAAATGTTGGCTATTTTTTGGTCGGTGCAAAAGGCTGTCTTGATATTGTGTTTGTGGAGAATTTTGCTGATTTTGTCTGTGGTGCCTTTGATGTGATATATATACACACACACACACGGCCAAACCTGGCATGCTAAAAACCATAGATGGAGATGAACTGCCAAAATGTCAGTACATCTTTGTTTATAATTTCAAGGATGCAGGGGAGTGGTATCAGGAGACAGATATCTAGTCTCATGCGCTCCCAAACGCATCTGGTCAAGCCGCTGTGGGATACAGGAAGCTGGACTAGATGGGCCTTTGGCTTGATCCAGCATGGCTCTTCTTATGTTCTTATGTTCTTATGAACCACAAATTTCTCTACCTGAACCAGTGAATTAGTTCATCAGTGTGTTGGTTGTTTTTAGATAGTCCCTGAGGCTGTGAAAAAACAATAACTAAGCCCCCCATCTGCACAGCTTGCTCCCATCATATCCACACCTTGTCCACCTCTGCTGCCACTGCTGCCACCATTTGAAAAGATTATTTGCTGGCCTATTAGCCAGCCCAGGACCACATGCACATGTTCCTACTTACCATCTGGTATGCCAGTACATGCATGGGTGGCTTCTGGGCAGCTGAAAAGCCAGCAAAAAAATTTTTTTTTGGAAAGGCAGTGATGGCAAAAGCAGAAGACAAGGTAATGGTACAATGTGGCTTGGAGAACAGGCTAGCTTGCATACAGAGAGATAAATAAATAGGGTAAATATTTTTTCAGTTCATATTAAACAGGTCTCCAGACTTGATGAATACCAAGCAACAAATCAGCAATTTTTGACAAATATAACAATTCATTTTAAATTTGTCCCTATCTCTTATAGAAACAATGGAACATGTCCTGCTTGACTGCACATTTCATAAAGATTCACACAGTCTACTTAGTTCCCCAGTTCTAAAACATTATCCAGCTAGATCAGATGAATTTTCTACTTCTTTTCGCCTCCCTGATTCTTCAAGTGAAATTACAGCTAAGGTTGCAAAATTGTTTGCAGCAGCTTAGATAATACGAAAACAGATGGTTAAATCACTGCAGTAACCAGATTAGAAATTTACACTCAACTTCAATTTGAATTCCAATCTGCGTTGTATTACTTGTAAATACTATATGACTTTTAATTGTAGTTTAGTTTTGTATTTCTTACATGGCTGACCTATGTCTGTAATAAGAATAAAGTTAAAGAAAGGTAAATTTAAGTGGGGGTTTTTTCCATGTATATTTTTAAACTGAAGAAAAGACTAGAGTAAGATAGTTGTAATACAATGTCTTCGATCCTAAGAGTTACCTTCCTCATCTTATGAGACTGGGAGTTGAGTCATGGCTACTGGACTTCTTTTTTGAGAGATAGAAACGTTTCGCTGTTCATCCAAACAGCTTCATCAGTCTTATGAGACTATTCTCTGTAAATAGTGTCCCGCATTCTGCTCTTGCTGGGTGAAGGTGCGGGTTGCTGTTCCTCTTGTTCATCCTCTCCATACTGCCCCTTAAAGCAAAGCCATGTACTCTGCAGGGACCATCTGGATGGGAGTAACTAAGGGCTGTTGTTGTTGTTTTCCACCAGAAGGTTCCTCCCATGGATAGCAAACCATCAGTCTGCAGAAGAAAACTTGGAATCCAAACCTGCCTCCTGATAAAATATATTGTAGGTATATTTAGTCCAGAATGCATTGTTATAATGCAAAAGGAGAACTTCATCCTGTTGAATATATTGAGTATCACAGCATCTTTCACCTTAAGTTGAATTCTAATGAACACAACATGGAAAGCAACTGCCAAGATGGATATAGCAGTTCCCTTCCCTTCATATTTTCTAGGAATTTTCCTAATCAAATCCATCCCTTTTCATCTGAGAGCTATGTCCTTTTTTTGGTTCTTCTGTTCAGATCTTCTTAAACTATGCATGGATTTTTATATGAGTTGCAGTCTAATCTGTTCAGAGTTTAAAAGGGGCATGTTAAAAGAAATGATGTCATCTCTGACATGTTACTTTTTGAAAATACAACAAGCAACATCACAATGTTTGAGTTAACAATTGCTAGTTAATGTTTGTGTTACATACAGGGGCTAAAATGCTGGAAGGAGGCATTTTGAGGGATTTTTCCCCACTCCAAATATTAGATCAGTTTCCTACTTTTAAAAGCAGATTGCTTTTTAAAATCATGCTTTTAAGCTTTTAAAATCATGCTTTTCAGCATGATTTTTCTCAGTATTGCTTTCTTTAGGATGGCAGGATAAACCGAGGTAAATTAATTTCTACTCGCTTGGAGTCATGTTGGCAGCCCTGTCAGTCTGGAGGGCTAATCACTATCATGAAGGTTCTCTATCTTTGTACTTGGGAGGGGCTCCTGGGAAGTGCAAGGCTGGCCTGCTGTACAGGGACAGCCAGCATTGCTCAGGCAAATAGTTCCTAGTCTGGTGGACATGATAATGGAAGTTTCTAATGTGGTCCACCAGGCTGTTACAAATAGGGAGCTCCCAGTCTACTCTGTGGCAGTCTTCAAGTGGACTTCAATTGTCTACCCTCCCTGTAATGCATAAAGTTATTTTGCGGTAGGGGGTGGGGAAGAGGGTTTGCTTACTCATTACTTATTCTTGGGGAAAAATCTCTGTCTGTCTGTCTGTCTGTCTGTCTGTCTGTCTCTCTCTCTCTCTCTCTCTCTCTCTCTCTCTCTCTCTCTCCCAATGCTTTTACTATTCTGCATTCAGTTATGTTTCAAACAACAGCCAATTAGGCTGCCATCCCTCTTGCCTTTTTAAGATTAACCAGAAGGTAGTGGAAAGCTCATTTAAAGCATGGAAAAAGAAGACTGTGCATATTGTTTTACTGAGAAGGGCTTGATTTACATGATCATGATCACGATCACTAGGGCAGCCTAGTAAACAAAATAGGGGCAAACCCTTCTGTTGCAAAACAACAGCCTTGATTAAGTGACAGGTTTGATTTTCAGTAGTACATGGGAACACAGCATACCCCCCATTCTTTACCCATAACATTAAACAATAGAGAAATGAATTTGCAAGGCATCCAATTTTGTTATAACTTAAATTGGGAAAAATTAGATTTACAAGCTGTCAAAAACAGAGGGGCAGAGATTCCATTTATTTATTTATTTTTGTAGTTGATAATGATGATGTTGTTTTCCGCTTTTGAGGAAGATACTAATACTAGCAATGGTTCTGTTGTGTTTAGCAATATAAAGGGTAAATAAGATGTGAACATATTCATGGTTTACATTATGTTGTGGAGGGAGGGACTCCACATCTCAAAAAAGACATAGTGGAACTGCAAAAGGTGCAGAAGAGAGCAACTAAAATGTTTACTGGGCTGAGGCCCCTCTCTTATGAGGAAAAGCTACAGCATTTGGGGCTCTTTAGCCTGGAAAAAAGGCACCAGAGGGGGTATATGACTGAGACGTACAAAATAATGCAGGGCATGTGTAAAGTGGGTTGAGGGACACTCTTCTCCCTCTCACAAAATACCAGAACTAAGGGAATCCACTGAAATTGAGGATTGGGAGAGTGAGAACAGACAAAAGAAATTATTTCTTTTTCCCAGTGTTTTGTTAGTCTGTGGAACTCCCTGCCACAGGGTGTGGTGATGGTATCTGAACTGGATGCCTTCGAAAGGGGATTGGACAGATTCCTGGAGGAGAAGTCTATCACAGGTAACAAGTCAAGAGGGGGACTGTGTAATTTCCAGGCTTAAAAATGGGTACTTCAAGGGAAGCAATATCAGGAGACAGATATCTAGTCTTGTGTGCTCTCAGAGGCTTTTGGTGGGGCCACTGTGAGAGACAGGAAACTGGACTAGATGAGCCTTTGGCCTTTTACAGTATGGCTCTTTTGTTCTTATGTTCTTATAACTCGATCATTGTCCTTACTATTGTTTTCCAGCCCAGAGGTGTGGAACATGTTTTTTACCGGACTCCAGTTCTCATGGCTTAAGTCAGTATGGTCCACTATCAGGCTGATGATAGTAACTGTAGTTCAATAACATCTGGTAGGTCACATGTTCCCAAACCCAACTTACTATATAATGCAGTTTCCTATTATTATTTTTTGCCTTTTATTTTTGTATGTACACATTAGCAAAGTGAAGGGGTTCAGGAGGCCAAACTACATTATGAGCCTAGAGCCCTAAGCAGGGTTGCCCAAGGTGGAATCATCGCAACTGAGACACAACTAAGATCCATCCATGCTCTTCAAGGGTAACTTCTTCATCACCAGAAGAGAAAGTCCAAAAGGAAACAAGAGATAATACTGAAAGATGAGACTCCCAGATGAAAGCTTTTATAAAAAACATCAATTGGGAAATTGATTACACATCAAAACAAGACATGCTTATAATCATAAGTAACTCAACAAAACAAGATGTGCTTATAATCATAAGTAACTCAACACTGAAGGCAGCTTTCAGCAACTGTCACTTAGAGTCAAAGAGAGCTATTACAATTAGACATGGGCACGACTCGGTGAAATTGTTTCCATTTTCGGTTTTCGTTTCCGTTACGTAACGGAAACGGTAACGATAATTACGCCACTCCAGCTCGAACCCGACCAGAAAAAAGAAAAATTGGGTCGGGTTTTTCGTTGTCGTTAATGGCATCATGGTGATCGTGCGATGCCATTGCCAAGCAGCACAGAAAAAAAGTTTAAAAAAAAAAAAAACCCCGACTCCCAGCCAAAAAAGCAGGCAAAAATATGCCTGCCTGAGGACACCTACCTGAGGTGTGAAAAATAGGTATTTTTCAGAAACATGTGAAAATTAGGTATTTTAAATGCCTGAATTTTTATAGTAGCAGCAGTGGGTTTTTGATAGCAGTAAAAGGTCGCACTGATTTTATTTTATTTTATTTTATTTTATTATTTTTTTAGACCTGCCCATGTGGGCTGGGCATGGGATGGGACCATGCAAATTTTTTGAACCATTCCACCAATGGCATGACCAGGTTTTGACTGACACTTCTGGATGTGCCAGAGGGCATAAAAAGCCGAGGCACCTTCCAGAAGTCGCAGTCTGCTCTTGGATGTGGTTGAGGGTGGAGGGGTGTGTGGCTGGCTGCTGCTGGCTATTCGAATTTGGAGGGAGGCTGGAGGCTTTAGATTTAAGTTACACAGGCAGGGAGGGAATTGAATTTAGAAAATAATTCCTTTGATTCCCTGCAGCTTTGTCTGCTGCAGGGAATAGCAGTAGACAGCAGTTTATTCTTTTTCCCCCCCTCTGGCAGTTGTGAGGATTTTTTTTTCTTATTGGGTAAAGGGAGAGGTTCGACTGGGAGGGGGAGGTGTGGATTTATTTTAAAAATATGTTATATACTACCATTTATTTTCTATTTTCCCAACTTCAATTTGCTTGAACACACACACATTTGGGGTGCAAGCCAAGAACAGAACCTCTATCTTAAGTGATAACCTAACTGCCCACTCGCCCGCCTGCCCACCCACGCCGCCACCTGCCTGCGGCCTGTGCCGCCGCCCGCTCGCCCACCCACACCTCCCCCTGCCGCTGTCGCCGCCCACCCATGCCCCCCCACCCATCCGCACCTCCCCCCGCTGCCCGCCCCCCACCCCGCCCAGGGCGCAAAAACACCTAGCCCCGGCCCTGATTGCGGGACGCCCCTATGCTCTTCACCCTAAATCGCGTTGGAAATGACAAACGACAAACGGAAACGACAAATTTTTGAAAAATTCCACGACAAACGGAAACGACCCGAAATGGACCCGTTCCAACAAACGACAACTCAAAACGTCATTTTTTCTGGTCGTGCCCATCTCTAATTACAATAGTCAGTGCAAAGAAATAGAACAGAACAACAAACGAGGGGGGAAAACAAGATATCTCTTTCAAGAAATCAAAGGGAAATTTAAGCATAGAATAGGAATGCTGAAAGACTCATAGGGATTTTCCAAGAGGAAATAATGAGAAGATGGGCACAGTATATTGAAGACCTCTACAGTAGAGATAAAGATGACAGATTTCTTTGAGGAGGAATTCTCTGATGAAGAACCTGCAGTCCTTGAAATGGAAGTGAAAGCTGCTCTGAAAACACTGGGAAGGCATAAATCATGAGGGGGAGATGGGGTATCTATAGAACTATTTCAGACTACAGAAACTGAATCTATCAAAATGCTAATAAGAATGTGGCAACAAATATGGAGAAGAAAATGACAAACTTTCCTACACTGGAAACATTCATTTAACAGTCTCCTTCCTTCCTAATGTTCAGGGAAATTGTTGAAAACTATTCAAGGCTACCCTCAATAACTGCTTTGCAAGAAATGGATGTGTCTCAGCTCTAGATACTCCTAATGTGTAACTTGTATGGGGAACAAGAAGCCACCGTTTGGACAGAATATGGAGAGACAGCATAGTTTCCTATAGGCAAAAGACAGAAGAATCCATTTTCTCCCTATATCTGTTCAGCCTATACATTGAACATATGGTATAGAAGGCTGGACAAGTTTCAGATGAAGGAATAAAACTTGGCATATGAAGCATCAATAATTCAAAATATGCAGTATATATCATCTTACTTGCAGAAAGCAGCACTGACTTGGAATATCATTAGTAAAAAAAGGGAAGGAAGGAAGGAAGGAAGGAAGGAAGGAAGGAAGAATCAATGCAGTTGAATGTTAAGGAGACAAAAATCATGACTACTGAAGAACTACACAACTTTAAACAGTGACACTGAAGAAATTGTTAAAGGTTTTGTAACGCTTCATTCAATCATCAATCCAAATAGAAATTGCAGCCACGAAATCAGAAGATGATTGAAACGTGGAAGGGCTTCAGTGAACAATTAGAAAAGGTCATCCAGTGTAAGGATGTGCCACTGGAGATCAAGACCAAGATCATCCAAACATTTTTATTCTCAGTTACTAAGTATGGGTGAGAATGCTGGACAGTAAAGAAAGCTGACATGAAAAATAATAATTTGAAATGTGGTGCTGGAGGAATGCTTGGTGGTTACCCTGGACTTCCAAAAAGACAAATAAGTGGGTCCTAAATAAAATCAAGACTGAACTTAATTTGATCCTAGGCAAAATGATAAAACTGAGGCTGTTCCACTTTGGGCAAGAAGACAGAATTCTCTGAAAAAGATAATAATTCTGGGAAGTACTGGAGGCAGCAGGAGGAAAACCAGAAGACCAAATATGAGATGGATTGGCTCCACAAAGGAAGACCGAGGCTTGAGTTTGCAAGATCTGAGGAGGAAGATCTCCAACTCTTCATTGGGTTGCTATAAGTCAGAGGCAACTTGACTGCATGTAAAAACAAAAGCATTTCTTTAATGCTATGAAATGCTTTAACCCTATGTGCTCTCTTCTGTGTGCACCTAATTGCAGCTTTTGATCCTCCTCAGCGAACAATCTCTCCCTGTTGAGATTCTTAGGGCATGTGTGTGCGTACACCAGGCCTCTATCTTCATGTGCCTCTGAGAAGTGCCGCAGGGATATTTTGTTTAGCTGAAGGAATGGACAGAAGGCTTACATTAAGCAACAGGATTCTAGCCTTTGTGTGTAATGTTCTTTGATCTTGGATGACAACATCAAAGGCTGAGTCAAAGTTTGGCAACAGGGACAAGCACCTTTCCGCCAGCAACAATTTGGAAACGATGCCAAAATGGATTTTCCACACCTCTCCCATTGAAGAAACATGGCTCTCTGATTTAACTTGTGCCATACTTCAATGGGAAATGGGAGATTATAAAATCTTCCCTCACAAAGAAAAGCTGGAGCTGTCTCTGTGCCTCTGTTCATTCTGTACAGTATTGCCTTTCCTCACACATATTTCTCTCTGATACTCTCTCAATATGCCTATGATTTCACAGACTATTTGAGGGGGGGAAAACTATTTTCCAAAACCTTCATCCACAATGTTTTGCCTGTAAAATCCTATGCCAATACAACTTTGAAACAAGCAAAATACATAAAACCATATGGACATTGCTTTTTGGTGTACTTCTGATGGTACACAAAGGAACACACTCATTATGAAGTAACAGCACAGAAAGGATTACAGTGTTTCCAATATACTCATTTATTGAGTTATTTATTTACTTCTCTTTATTTGATTACTCATCTACAAATGCCCTCAAGGTAGCTTACAGAATCCAAAAGGATATTAACATGCATTAGAAAACAACAGGAAAATGAAACCAGAAGTTTTATTTCTATCAGCACACAGATTAGGAGCCCAGACCATACATACTATGCACATAAAATGACATAAATACAGAACTGCTAAAAAGGCAGTCCCTGACTCTGTTAGTGGATATAAAAGGAAATAGAAAAACAAACTTCTCAAGTGAAGATTTTGAAGAAGCATGAAGGAAAACAAAGACTTGTTTTCAGGACTGTTTCTTGGTCCCATATCTCAAGAAGCAATCATGGTGTCTTTTTTGAGCCATCATGATGAGAATGACCTGGATATGGTCTGGCAAGAACGTGATGCTCTTGACTTGCTATATTATAAATGACTTAGCAACTGTAACTATGTTTCCCAAATAGCCTGTGGCCCTTAATTAAAATTTATGATTCTACCTGAGGGAGAGATGAAGGAAGGGGAACCCAGGATAGTAAATGTGTCAAAGTGTGCATTGGAATATCGGAGGTTATACAGAGAGATAAAAGGGGGGAGTATGTCAACAAAGGGAGGTGTGCACTTGTGTGCAGAAACTCTATAAAGAATAAAGTAGCATGAGGTGGAGTTTAATTTGGAATTGTCATTCATCACAGAATTATACTGCTAAGATATATTATGCAATAGCTTAAAGGTAGTACTTGTCTAGTCCTGGCAGTGTGTCCCATTTGATTTAGAATGATTAATAAGAAAAAGAAGAAGAAAACAGAGCATTTGGCAGTGAATCATGTTGGTATTCTTTCGCCTCATAAGAAATTGGGAGATTACTGAACGTGTGTTCAAAATATTTGGCTACGGATGATAAACAAGGTCTCCATTATGGTTCAATATGGCTATTCTCATAGGCTAGTTTAGAATGGAAAATTGTAAGTGTCCAACTTTGTCTTCCCTTCCTATTTTTCCCCTTTGGAGTCCATTGTGAACTGCAATGCTATTATGAACCTTTGTGCACTGGTCAGCCACAACATTAAAACCACCTGCCTATTATAGCATAAGAACAGCCTTGCTGGAACAGGCCACAGCCCATCCAGTCCAGCATTCTGTCTCACACAGCGGCTCACCATTTGCTTCAGGGTATTCCCAAGCAGATCTCTGCCTGGCTGGCGGGTCCTGCATGAGGAACTTGCTGTGTAATATATCCCACGTCTTGACAGGTGCCATTGTAATGATATAATCAATTAATTACAAGCCTACCAGCAATCTCTTAAATAGCACTGGAAGAAGATTTCCAGACACTTAATGTGGGAGTGAATCACTATCTGTGTCATAAAAGCTTCCCACATCACACTCCTGTTTCCCAACACTCATGGGGAAGGACGTAGGGCAAGAGAAGGATGAGAGATGCCTGCCTTGTTACATAATGTGGCCACTTCTCAGCCAGCTTTGCAAATAATTCTTAGCTCCGAGGAGCCCTAATTCCAAGGTTTTCCAGCTTTGGTCCATTATTTTCTACCCAAGGCCTTGGCTCCACGGATTGTCAGGAGTCAGGTGTTATTCATATAATTTGCCAAGGAGCAGACACGTAATAGAGATGACAATTGGAAGAAAGAGTCTGACCACGTGAAACAGCATGGAATGGGTGACAGTGTGGACAACCCAGCCATGTTCTTAAACCAATAGAAGTTTCCAGAAGGAAACCATAAATAAATACATCACAGGTTATTGTTGTGGAGATTGCTAGATTATTGACAACAATGGCCAAGCCATGCTGTTTCAGAAGAAGATGGAAAGGATTAGATATTATGGATTCCACTCGGGTGTCCAATAATAGTAGTGGAAGTAACAATTGAACTTAGTAGCCTCATGAGGGATGGTATGACTAGATCACAGTGCCCACATTTCTAAAAGCCTGTTGAGAAGGATAAAGGCTTTATTGCTCACTAAGTTGGGTCAGGAGTTGCATTTCCCACTGTTTCTCCTGGGAGAAGATTCAGCCTGTACAGGTATGGGCAAGTTATGCAATCTGAGAGCCCCCAGAAGAAGGAATTAACTACCTTTAACCTAGAAAACTTTGTGATAGGTCTCTGTAATTCAGAACTTACTCAGCAGCATGTAATTATTATTATGGGGCGGACAACATGAATAATGATATCAAAAACCCTAAAAGGTTCACGAAAATTAATAGGTCACACATTCTCACTGTCAATGTCCCAGAGAAAGTCATCCATCAGGGCAACAAAAAGTAGTCTCAGTATCAAAATTGGACCTGGAACAGATCCAAATAATCATCTTCATTGTCCTTGAGGCAAGGGAAAGATTTAGGGAGGAGTAGATGGTCCCATTTTGTGCCATTTTTGTTTGCTTGTTATGTTTCAGTGGGAATACTTCTGCAAAGAGAGAGAGAGAGAGTCAGAGTAGTGGAAAATGGGATTTATAACAAAGTTTATAGGGCCTGATATCAGCAGAGTCTATGGCCTGAAATTAAGACCAAGAAATAGTTAATTGCTGACATTCTGTGAAGGACAGCAGACAACAGTTATGGTTCAGGGTTTGTGTCAGCAAGCCAGCATGGTGCTTCATTCAAAACACAAGGGTTGTATGAAGCTAGGCAATTATTCTCATTTTCTGAATCAGATATAAACCAAGAACCATATCTATTGCCTACTTCAATGTCCCATTTCTACATCTATCTTTTGGGCATCTTTTGGGGCCTAGTTTGGACACTTCATGGACACCCCCACATTTTGGGGGGGGGTGTGCCTGTCCTGCCCTAATCACAACCCCATCCTTAGTTCTCACTAGATTTGGGCTATAATGAGTTAAACCAGCAAAGTATTTCTTCTGTTGTTATGATTGGTTTCAGGCCCTGATTTACATAAGGTTAAGCCACATGTTTGTTGAGAAATCACACTGGTATAAAATACTCCTTTCTGTGCTATGGTAAGACGAGCCAGAGATTTTCAGATTATTTTACGGAAGAGGGCGATGGAAATATGGCAAAACATTGACCAGGAGGCTGATGAGATGTTGAAACATTCCAGGTAAAGAGTTGTATGTAGTGTATTTTTTTTTAGAAAAACTTGTTATGATTGCTTTTTTTTAAGGAATCTTTTATCCAAAGACACATTTTTCTTTAGAGAGAGAGAGAGAGAGAGCAGGACTCTGAAAAGTCTATGCAAATATTTTCTGATTGAGAACCCTCCATGTGAGAAGTCCAGTCCTTGTTTAATTTTGCAGATGAGGTCATTTGGAGTCCTGTTTTCTTTAAAAGTCAAACTGATGTCATCCAAGGAACCTGTCAAAGCTTTTGGAATTTTACAAGTGTCACCTCCCCTCCTTAATGAGCTTACAAATTTATGAGGTGTTTATATGGGCTAATAGGACAAATGTAAAGGGGGGGGGGAACTCTACTTCCCAAAGGCAAGGGTTTTTTCACACTATATTTATGAACAAGATGACACTGCCAGTAGCCATGACTAGTGGGGGTGTCCATAAACTGCCCAGAGTAGTGTGTGTTCACTAGCAGGGTGACATTTAAGTCAAATCAAATCGAGTCAAGTAACTTTCTGCAAGAGCTCCCGATTTTGGCTTCAAAACTGGAATTCTGTCCAAGACAAATTCCTTCCACAGCTCAATCTCCATGCCTGCATGCTTCACCTCGATGGAACAAGCTGTTCCCCTGCCATATAGGGCCTGTTATCAGC
>JAHTLZ010003305.1:2884370-2923298 GCA_023846285.1 Phrynocephalus versicolor
AGTTATCAGCTGTAGTTACTGTCAGATGATGAAGGACAAAAGTTTCCAGCAGGATGGACATCTCCATGGTTGCATCTCAAAGGGGAAAGAAGGCAAGCACAACAAAGGAACCAGAAAACAAACAGGAAACAAAGCAAAGTGTTCTGTTTATATACTGCCCCCTAGTGCTTGAAACACTCTCAGCAGTTTACAATTTATTTATGCAGGCTACACATCCCCCCCCACACACACAGCACAAGCTGGGTACTCATTTTACCAACCTTGGAAGGATAGAGGCTGAGTCAACCATGAGCCAGATACTTGGGATTGAACCCCAGGACATGAGCACAGTTATACTGTAGCTGCAGTACAGCAGTTTAACCACTGCTCAACGAGGCTCTTCCTCAAAGATTGAGGTGGGAGAAAAATCTACCAATGAAACTAGTGACAAATATCAAAATAATAGGGTGTGCAGTTTTATTTATTTATTTTATTTATTTTTACAACTTATATGCTGCCCACTACCCAAAGGTCTCTGGGCAGCTTGCAATCAAAAGAACTAAAACAATTTCAAAATAGTTAAAAACAGAATATCAATAAATAATAAAAACAATAATAAAAACCTCACACTAAAATCATTAGTGATTTTAAGGCATTCAAGATTGCAATTTTCCCAACATAGCCAACATTTTGTTAATGAGTTTCCAAGGATATAGTGTTGTCTATTTTCTTTAAGATTCTAATGTTTGAACCATTAAGACACTCCCTAATTTCAAGTTCAGAATTAATTCTGGATGCTCTGTCCCACTTTGTCATTGATCATTAATCTGGTTTTGTCTATTTATGACAATTTTATTCCAGATTCCTTTTTTATTTAAAGTTGAGGGATTTATGACAGATTCCTTTATTTAGAGTTGAGGGATTTTAAAAAACTAAAGACAAGGTGTTAATTATATTCTCTGTGGCAACAGTATCTCCGAGGAAGCAGCCTTTCCACAAAAGCTCACTTTAAAATGTTGCAGATAGTCTTGAAAGTATCCCTACATTTTTATTACATTTTTACAATTATTTGTCTTTTGTTCTGGGTCAATACCTTAACTTTACGTCACGGGCAAAAAGGATGCATATTTGGTGGTTACTTCATGTCCTTCCTCGAGCCGAGGTGAACTTGCCTCCGTGTTGAAATCGGTTTTCAACACGGATTGAGAAGTGGATTGAAAAGATTCCCGAGCTCCAGGACGGGACTCTCTCACCCCGCTTGGAGCGCAGTTCAGGGGGCGTGGTCGGGGTGAACTCGGATTGACCCCCACAAGGACGTGAGGTTCTGTTCCTTTGAACTCGGATTGACCCCACAAGGACATGAGGTTCCGTTCCTTCGAACTCAGATTGACCCCACAAGGACGTGAGGTTACGTTCCTTCGAACCGGTCTCCAGCAGGGCCGCAAACTGCAGCGAGAGGGACGTGAAGTATCAGCCTTTGTTTCACACTCCACCATCCAACTGCAGGGCCAGGTCTTTTCATACGCCAGCGAATTGTGATGTAATCTCTGCCACAAAAGGGAACAGAAAGTAAAAGGAAGCCAGAAGAAATATTTAGTCAGACCCGATGACCTGGAAGAAGGATGAAGTCTGGCCGAAGTGAGAAAGGCTTGGATTCCATCTGTTGATTTGCATTGCCCTAAATTGCTAGCACATGTACCGATAACACTAGTGACGAGGCTTATGCAACATTTGAAGAAGTGAGTCAGTTTCTCCCACTTCAGACTCTGCATTGTTCATCTTACACTTACCAGATTGCAATCGCATGCTGCTCTCAAACTGCTTTTGCTGGTTTTTCACCACTGGCGTAACCTAAACCTGCTTTCCCATGTGAATCTGCTCTGCAAAATCTTTAGGTTTGTTTGCGTATCTCTTTGAGACGCTGGGGAGGATTTTACTGCAGTGCTCAGCAAAGCAGACAAGCCAAAACATGAAGCAAAGCAAATGCCACAATCACCAGGATCAGGAATGAATGCATTATAGATTCAAGCCCCATTTTTAAGCCTTATCTTATCAGAAAAAAATGAATTGGAAGGGAAAATAGTGTGTTCTTTTTTCTTCAATAGTTTTCAGCAAGAAATACAAACACGGTTAATGTGCTTTAAAAAAAAAAAAACCCTGACTGGGTGTCACATTGAGAGTCTGTGTAGAGAAATGAACTGGTTAGTTCTAAACTCTACACAATTCATAACTTTTTGATCATCTGCCTTTGGAGAATATTAATTAAATCTTAGCCACTTTACCAAGGACATGGTTTGTTGGTTGGTGGGCTCGAAGATACAGCTGACGTGAAATGAGAATCAGCTTAAAATATCCTGAGGAGATAAAGATAATGATGGTTTCCTCAGGTACACCAGGTGTGATGCTACTTATGGTAAATTTCCTGAGGCTCAAACTGTGCTACTCTTTAGAAGACATGTAATTAGGAGAAAGAATCTCTTAACTGCTGAAAAGAGTATTGCAGCAAGGAGTTTTTCACACCATCCATAGTGTGTCAGTCACCATGCTTTGTTATTTGACTTTCTGAATACAAACACAAGCCTGATGTGCAAGACCAGAAGGTCTGCCCAAATTGCATCTTTGAAACATTAACATGATTTCAGCCAGAATAACCTATTGTCTGTAATGTATCATTTGATGAGTTGTCATTGCTTTTCAGTCTGCTGTATGCACAGGTAATTGTAGCAAATCTGTTTACAGGTACAGTAACCCCCCCCCGCTGATCATGGGGGTTAGGGACCCACCCACCTCGTGATCAATGAAAATCCACGATATGAGGAAGCGGGGGGGGGGGGGGGGGGGGGGGGGGGCGGGGGGGTCGCGCGCTTGTCCGAGAAGTCTTGGGCCAGCGCGTGCCGGCAGCGGCAGGGGGATCTGACCTCCTGCTGCTGCCCGCCCGTGCCGCCCGAGACTTGTCCGGGGTGTCTCCATTGAAATGCATTGCCAATTTTCCCCATTGGAAAACATTGGCTCAATGCTTTCCAATGGGGAAAAATTCTGTATTAAAATGCATTGTCAATGCATTTCAATGGAGATTGCGCCCCCCACCCCCCGCACGGCCCTGATACTTCTCGGAGGGGCCGGGGGGCACAGAGTGACCCTATTGCCCCCCCCACCCTCCCACACACCCCCAAGGCTTCTCGGAGGGGCCTGGGGGCGGCCCGTTCTCTCTCTGACAAGTTGGTCAACCAGAGTCAAATTACTGCATCATGTCGGTTGCTCTTCTTTAGTCATCTGTCAGCATTTTCAGCTACTGGAGAGGTTAAAGCATTGCATTATTAGTCTCAGGAGACCTAAACTGAATCCCCCTTTCAGCCACAAAGCTCACAGAGAGATCTACAGCCAGTCACAGTCTCTTGTCTGCAATTGGTCCACAGATTTATAATCAGCATCTTCATCTAGCATAATCATTGTCGAACTAGGCTGAAAGAAGCTGCACATGCCACTTTCTCTATTTATTGATCATGCATGTAATGTCTATAAACATAACATTTTTATAAAATGCATTTATGTATAATGAGTATATTATGTAGAAATTATCTTCTGTATAATATGCATAATACGTACAATTGTTAAATCTTAAAATTGGTCTAAATATTGTTTGCTTTGACATAATTCTGAAAAAGAACAGGAAGCCCAAAGAGGTTTAAGTAATTTAAAAAATAATAATGAAGTGTAGTTATTTTGATTTTTTTAAAAATGTCTGCGAATTCAATATGGAAAAAGAAATAATAAAAAAGAGGGAGAAAAACAGAAATAGAAAAAAGGAAGAAAGTCAAATCCATTTTCCATGATCTAAAGCAACTTCCATATGTCAGTGATTCCCTAAATCTACACAATGGCATAGAAAGAGCCCAGACAATTCTGGCATCTGAAAAGGAAACCATATTGGCTCCTTCAGTTATTTCCCCCTGAGAACATTAAAGCCAGACATCAATCAGTTGTCTAACAAAATGAAGGATGCCGGCTCCTAAAAAAAGAGAGGGAAAACTCCCCCCTCCAAATGAAGGGGAGATTATGAACATAGTAGTGGGAGGGTCACTGAGGCAGACAAAATTCTTTGCAGGCATTAGACTCCCTGCCAACCAACTCTCACAGAGTATGCATTAGGCCTTTCCCTGGACCAAAACAAGATACTGCATGCTTTTATATGAGGCTTTCCCCTGACTTTAAGTAACACGAACAGCCTCAGAAGACTGAGTAGGAACAGAGAAATGAAGGGGAACTTGAGTCCAATTCCCTCTTTTTGGCAAAAGAAACAGCCATGAAAATAGAAAGTGACTGGAGGAAATTAGAGAAAAACAGTGAGATGAAGGAGGAGGCTCTGTCCTGACTTCCATCTTGCCTCTCAAAGCCATATTTCGCTTTCCCCCTTTATGTTGTCAAATTTTCCCTTGCATTCATCCAAACATTTGATAGGAGCAGAAGGAAAAGCTCCTTCAGGAAATCTGTAGTGGAGAAACAGGAGGATGTGGAAATATATAACTCACCCCGTTGCATTACCAAATTCAAATACTTTGTTCCCAAAGCACCCTTCAAATGAGTTACACACACACACACACACACATGCACACAAACAGGGCTGCTAGACTAGAGTTATCTGCATATGTTGTGTAACATGTTGAAGCAGGACCTTCTCGGCAGTTGCCCCCCAGCTCTGGAATGCCCTCCCTACGGAGATCTGCCTGGCGCCAACACTTTTGGCTTTTCAGTGCTAGGCAAAGACCTTTCTGTTCGGCCAGCATTTTAATTAGCTTTTTCAGCTGGACACATGAGCAGCACGGTTTTATAATTTGTATTGTATGTTGTTTTAACTGTATTGTGTTTTAGAGTTTTAATAATTTTATTGTTTTATAGTTTTTAATAAACTGTTGTATGCCACCCAGAGACCTCTTGGTAGTGGGGCGGCTAATTTTTTTTGGTAAATAAATAAATAAATAAATAAACATGAGGTTTGACTTTGAACTGCTAGTGTCATTTGAGACATTTTGCTTTAAAACCTCATAACCATTTAATAGAAGGAAGTTTCTGACTGAGCATGGTTTACTTGCTGAAGGCCCAAGATTGGACATTTGCACTCCTCTAGAATGGCCACCTGTGTTTCTCTACTAGTTCCTTTCCAGGGCGTGTCCTATAGAAAATCTATGGAAGACAGAAAGCAACTAAAACATTATATCAGGCATGTCCAAAGTCTGGCCTGGGTGCCAAATGCAGCCCGTTTTCAAATTTCGAGTGGCCCACAGCCTCTTCTCCCTGCCGGCTCAGCCTGTCACACATCCCCGGATGGATGGAGACATCAGCTTGCAGTTTTATGGTTTGCCTGCCCTCCCTGCCTCCGTCCTTCCCCCAGCTACTTGCCCAGCCTACCTGCTCCTGGTTCCATTGCTGCAGCATCCTCCCCGCCTCCTTGCATGTCCTAATGCAGCTGAATGGTCAGCCCCCATACATTTTCACCTCACCAAATCTGGCCCTCCTTGCAAAAAGTTTGGACACCCCTGCGTTATGTGCTTCCCATTAGAGATGGGCACGACTCAGAAAAATTGTTCGTTTTCGTTTTTGTTTTCAGCTAGGGGTCCGTTTCGGCTCGTTTCCGTTTTCGTGAGCTAATTTCAAAAATTTTCGTATTCGTTTCGTTACGTAACGAAAACGGAAAAACGAAAACGAAAACGAATTTTTTTTCGTTTCTTCCCATTTAGCTCCATTATGTGCTTTTCCAGTAATGAAAAATGAAAATTGGCTCAAAATTAGTCGTTTCGTTTCCGTTTTTGTTCCAGTTCTGAGCGGTTTTTTGTTTTTCATTTCGTTACGTAACGGAAACGAAAAATGAAAATGAAAACGAAAATACTGCTAAGTCGTGCCCATCTCTACTTCCCATATTTTCTCTGCAATGGCCGCCTTTTGTATTTTTTCTAAGCAACTACAGTACTTAGAAATCACCTAGTGAATATTTTGTTACCATGCTGCCAATCTATAAATTATGGACAGAAACAGTAGACAGGGTTGACTGTAAATCTGCACCATTGGTTAGGAGGTGGATGATCCCGGGAAAGGAAGACAAAGCTATTGGAATCTGCCTTAATTATTGGGAAAACAATCATAAAGGAAGCCTGTGTCTCACATATTTTACCATTTGTTTTGCTGCTGCATGGTTATGCGTGTAACAAGTGATTGCTAGCAACAGGACTAGTGAGCCATCTTCAATGTAAAGTAATGTGTTTTGGAAGTGACAATGAGTAGTAGGAAAATTATGTTGTCCTCCTGGTGCTTTCTGACAGGTGAGAAATGTATTTATTATTATATTTTTGTTCGTTGAATTTCTATACTGTGCCATCTGGCAGAAATGCCACTCTAGACAGCGTACAAAATTTTAAGATAAATACAGCAAACATATTATGAAACAAACATACTAATCCATGGTTAGCAATCCATGATAAGCAATATTTATTTGTTTATTTATTTATTGGAGTTGAGTTTGACAGGTAATAAATGAAAGCAACTAGATGGTCATATACAGTAGGAATGAACTGAGGTGTCTGGCTTTAGAAAATGCATCTGGATATTAGGAATGGGATATTTGGGTTTCTTGGACTATGTATCTGTTAATGCTCCATTGTGGAGCTCTATTTGACTTACATGGGCTTTATAGAGAACTAAATGTATCTCACCTGGAAGAAAAGGCCTACACTGGAAAACCCAGAGGCTTAGTTAGGTCTAGCTCCACCTAAGCTAGTCTTGACTGGAAGATGGGCAGAACCAGGCCTAGCAAAACCTTAAAGCCTTCCAGTTGAGGCCCAGGTGAGCCACACCAAGGTGTCTGTAAATCTGTGTAAGTCAGGAAGATCTCCCACAATGGGGAATTATGGGGTATGTAGTTGAAGAACCCAAAAGTTGCAATCCACACTGGACATCTTGAAGGAACGTCTCTGGTACAGCATAAAGGGTTCTGTATAACCAATCCCCTCAAATATCAAACTTACATGGTAAGTTGTTATTCATATGGAAGATTAGCAGGGTCATCCCTGCAAGATTCTTATAACCTTAAGAGACTACCAGGTATGAGAAGTGTATAAGTTTGAACATTGAGAGTATAATAAAATTGAAACCGTTGAAGTTTCCTGAGACTGAATAACAATGGCCAAATTGAATAACAGTGGCCTCTGAAGAGGAGCTAGTTCTTCCTATGCTCTAGGCCAGAGGATGAGTCACCCTTTTCCTATCAAAACATGGAATTGGCAACTGAACTTGTTTTTCTTTCAAATGATTTATACTGCTAACTAGTGAAGTCAGCTAATGTTAATTTTGTTTTATCTTAGCTGGTAAGGAAATTATTCATTTATTCATTAAGGGGGTTATGGATGCTTTAATTGTTTCTTATGGGATTGTGTTGATTTTCATTCACAAAGAATCTATCACTGCTATGTTTTTCTGACTTTCTTTACTGTATACTGCTTTAAGCTAGTTTATTAAAAAGATGGGATACAAATAAAGCCACTGATGGACTGAGAGCGTTTATACATGACCCCTAAGCTCCGCAGCAAATGGCTGCAAGCTCCAGAGCTTAAAAATGTTACCCCACCAGCTCCGGAGCTAACAGAAAATTAAGTGCGACCCCGCCCACCTAAGCGCGACCCAGCGCACCTTTCAAGTACCTGCTTGGAGAGTGAAAAATTTTGATGCGCAGAGTGCCGGGCTCTCCTCGCTTCTTTTTGTTGTTTTTCTTTTGCCTCCCACCCCTTTAAGAGGAACCAGGAAGTGAACGGGGCTCGGAGCAATTTCCACCGGCACTCGGAGGTAAGAGTGCATTCTTTTCTCCCTTTTTTCTCCCCTTTTTTCTCCCTCCCCTCATGCAGACAGAACAAGGAAGTGCGGAGGGGGTGGGAACACAGGGAGAGCGACAAACCCTCAAGATCTCTGGTCCGAATTTAAGGGACCAGCGGATCTTAGGGGTCGTGTAAAAAGGCCCTGAGAGAGCTTCCAGAATAGAAG
The DNA here is from genome assembly GCA_023846285.1 of Phrynocephalus versicolor. Taxonomy (NCBI): domain Eukaryota; kingdom Metazoa; phylum Chordata; class Lepidosauria; order Squamata; family Agamidae; genus Phrynocephalus; species Phrynocephalus versicolor. The sequence goes on from JAHTLZ010003305.1 coordinate 2,892,375, forward strand.
GAATGTTGAGCCCTCAACTCTGGGAGAACAGACTACAGAGGACGGAGCAAAGAGGGAAGCCCTAGTTAACTGCTTAATACTTTATGATAAGTATTCTGGAGGGGACTGTTGGAGATTGTGAAAGGAAAGGAAAATGCATGTCATCAGGCTGAAATAAATAAATGGAAACAATAAAAGTCAACTTCTCTCTCTCTACTACACAGGGGACTATCAGGCAGAGCAGATGAGGGGCAAGAGAAGATTTGTTCCTTTTCTGTATCTACCATTTCTCTATTACAGCTAGAACACATACCAATTATTAAATCTCTGTTAACGCAGACAGTCCAGAATGTCACTGCAAGGTTTCTGTTCCAAGCTGAGTGCAGTCCTCAGCAGGAGCTTTTCCCTTTGGGATGGTGGATATACTGTACCATTTAATGGCATGTCCCAGCTGTAAATTATTTATTTATTTATTTTATTTTTTGAGTAATTTTACCTTGCTTTTCTCCTTGGAAAAGGACCCAAGGCGGCTTACAGTGATGAGGGATAATATACAGTCCAGTCCAATTAAGACATGTACAGGTATTTGAGACAAGGAATTGAGGGACATCTTACAACATTAATAGACAACATTACATTAACGCTACAAGGTTGTAAGTACAGTATGACCTCGGTATCTGCTGGGAATTGGTTCTAGGCCTTCCCGTGGATGATGAAAACCATTGATAAGAGAGAACACCAAAAATCCCCAAAAATTCTGTTTTGTAATAGTAGTTTGCTTTATGGCTGCTGTTTTGTGACAGTACCTTGCTTTACGGCTGCTGTTTGTGACAGTAGCTCACTTTACAGATGCTGTTTTATGATAGCAGCTTGCTTTACAGATGCTGTTTGTGACAGTCACTTGTTTTGCAGCTGCTGAATTATTTATTTATTTTTTTCCCCTGCCAACTGTGGATAACTGAATCAGTGGATACGGGGGTCCCACTGTAGTTATAAACACAAAGTCTATATGAACCTATAGATTCATACAAAAGATGCATGGTAGTCCATCATTCAGGGAAAGCTTGCCTGAAGAGAAAGGTCTTTGCCTGTTTCTGGAAGGACAAAAGAGATGAGGCAGTCCTGGCCTCTAGTGGGAGGGAGTTCCAGAGTCCAGGTGCAGCAGTTGAGAAGGCCCTTTAATGGGTTCCCACACGACATAACTGTAAGGGTGGCAGGATAGAGAGAAGGGCCTCTCCTGATGATCTTAACACCCGAGTCGGTTTATACTGTGAGAGTCAATCTTTGATGTAACTAGGACCCAGGTCTTATAGTAGATCAAGGTCAGCACCCTAAATTGTGCTTTATAGCTGATTGGCAGCCAGTGGAGCTGTTTTAATAGGGGTGTAATGTGATATCTGTACCCTGCCCCATTCAGCTTCTGGCTGCTGCATTTTGGACCCGTTGAAGTTTCCTGAGACTTTTCATCGGGAGCCCCACATAGAGTGCATTACAGTAGTCTAGCTGGGACATCACTACAGCATGTGTCACCTTGGCCAGAGCTGGTTTCTCAACAAAGGGGCGTAACTTGTGTACTAGCCTTAATTGTGAAAATGTGCTTCTGGCCACAGCCATGACCTGGGCATCCAAGGACAAGGATGAGTTCAAGAGCACCCCCAAGCTGCGTACCTGATTTTTCAATTGGAGGGTGACTCCATCCAGTACAGGTTGTATCCCTATCTCACACTCGGGTGTTAAAGTCATCAGGAGAGGCAACAAATACAGAACTGGAAATGCTGGTTTGCATAAAAGCTTTTCTGAGTCCTCCGACATGTCTACAAAGGCCCTCGGAGGCCCCAAAAGTGCTTTCAAGTGATCCAGAAGTCACTTCCTATTTTCCAGAAGTCACTTCTGGTTCGCGGGGAAGCCCTTTTGGAGTCTCCAATGGGCCCAAGAAAGCCCTCGCAGGCCCGTTTGTGGTAGTGCCAGGTCTGGGGTAAGTACAGGAGGTTTGAAACAGGCCTTCCCACCTTACCCCAGGAGGCTTTTTTAAATATAGTGTGGTCCCACAGTATAGTGGGACCGCAGTATATGAACTGCAAAAGGACAGGGGGTTACTGTATAGCTGCCACACATATTTATTTGAAATCCTATTATAAGTATTCTTTCATTTTAAAGCACAATAATAATTCCAAAACTATTTAGAGGGACATGCTTCCAATTTTCATTATACAGCTTACATATTTCTCAACCATGTTCTCTTCCTTACCTCTAAATGAAGTAGGATCCCATGTTGAACCTATCAAACAGCTCACACAACATCTATCATTCAGTGGCTTCAGACTTAGTTCCATTGTTATCTAGTTATTTTGTCTTGTCCTCATTATATCCTGCCTCTTGAGGATAAGCACCTTCCTCTACTCGTTTGCTGTGCAGACACAGTCACATTACAAAGAAATCTCTTTATGAAGTATTTGGGTTTTAAAATGATTGCAATAAATTAAACCATTATGTTTCCTGTTTTTTCCCGACCAAGACACCCAATGGTACCTTGATAGTCTGGTCAAATAGTTCTGTGAAAACTTGAGGACTGTCTTACATCAAAATGAGAGACATGACAGAATGAAAGAAACAGAACAGACACCCTGCAGCCAGAGACAAATTCACACATTTGGATGCAATGTTCAAAGTGACATTTTGCTGGACAACAATGCGAGCCCGAGATTCTCAATAATTTGTGCAAGTGGTATTTTTCAACTGACAAAGTTGAAAAGTCACGTTTGTGACAATTGGATGAGTGGGCATAACTTCCCCTAAATCTTTACCCCTTCCTTTTTTTTTTTCAATTGTTGGAATTTATGCACAAACTTGGCTTCTCATCCTTGGCAATGGGAATCTCTTGTGGGAAGTTTATATCCCACTAGGCAAATTTTGACTTTTTTTTGGGGGGGGGGAGATAGTGAGCAACTAAGATGCTTACTCTTGTACACACAGAAGTGGGAATGGAAATATTTTTCTTGGCACGAGCACAACATTCTGTGATTAAGGTCCAAGGAAACTAATGATCCTGAACATTATAAAGCAATAGCGTGCACTGTGTAATATGACTGATCTATTTACAAAACTCAGTGATGACTCTAGGCATTTTGCTTATGGTCTTTGAAAGAAATGATTGCCAAGAAATTCATTGCCAGGTTCACAGAAGGTTACAACCCAAGCACATTTGACAACTTTCTATAATCTGAAATCCAAGAGAAACCGTAAAAAACTGTGGCACTGCCTTTCACTTTCTTGTTACTTCTTCAGTTTCCTGCCTATCTGCATTAATGTCATTTCCTTCATTCTTGTTCTCTTTCTCGATGGGACCCACTAATTTGAAGTGGAACAAGGAAAGCAAGTCAAAACCATTCCAAATGTCACAAATAGAATACAGCTCCTAAATGAATGCTCCCGATGGTCAAGTCAGACAACATACAGTAGGACCCCTGTATCCACTGATTCATTATCCACTGATTCAGTTATCCATGGTTGGCAGAGGAAAAATAAATAAATAATTCAGCAGCCGCAAAGCATGCTACTGTCATAAAGAGCAAGCTACTGTTGCAAAACAGTAGCTGTAAAACAAGTTACTATCACAAACAGATGTTTTGGGTAACATTTTGGTGTTCTCTAGTGGATACTGTGGTCCTACTGTAGTTAGCACATCATTAGAAGCAGAGCTACTTTAGGAGGCAAAAATGCATCTTTTTATCCCAGATGCTTTTCACACTCTATATGCTTTAAATTAGGTAGTGTTTGTTTTGCAACTTATCATAGCTCAGCCCAGGCTTCATTTGCAGAAATATTGTAGGGATTGTGTGCTTGGAGAGAAAACAACATGACAACAGGAAGTACACTATTTCTGTAATGTGCAGTTTTACCCCAAGATGCTAAATATGGATCAGGAACTCGAGATTCCTGAATAACTTTGCTAATCTGGTAGCATTCTAAAAACAAAGCAAAGGAGGAAAACAAAAGGAGTCTAGTAATAACATATTGCATGCCAACAGACCACACAGAGGGCTCTCTACCTTTTACTTTACTGCCAACAAACTCCAAAAACTTACTTCCTAACCAGGACAGAGGGGATTAGCATTATTATAGATATTTTATACCATATTATTATAATTTTCAGCAAAAGTGCAAAGATGATTTGCCCAGGGGCCACCCTGTATGGAAACCTATGTCTAGCCCCACTTTCTACAACCATTTGATGGATATTGACAACATTTACATAGACTAACTCTTGTAAACCAAAGTCAGGAGTCAGAAGACTGATAATCCATCATTATATTTGTCAGCCGTTTGTTAAGTTTATAACACATTAGGAAAACTGTACAATGAGTTGTAGAAAAAATATGGAATTGTATTAACTGAGCCAAGAAGGAACAGAAGATGAATGTGTTGGAAAATGAGCCCTTATGGTTCTTTTTATGGATTGTCAATAAAATTTTAAATAATAATGAAAAAATAAAAACATAAAAACTTACCACCTATACGTAAACAATTGTCCTGCATGTCCATAGAGAAGACATTCCCATGTAATCTTATACTAGTGAAGTAACTGTGGATTTGAAATGAAAAAGAGGAAGAGGAAGAGAAAAAAGAAGGATGGTACACCTGGGTGACATTTGAGTAGCGGACAGCATATAAATTGTATAAATAAATAAATAAATAAATAAATAGGGACGAGGTAGCTCAAACTGCTTGAACATGGCTTGCCCCTATTACCTTAACCTCATTTGTGGTGTGTTTAAAGCTTACAGAGCTGCTAGTTCCCACCAGGGAATACCAGGTGCTGTAGGTGCCTTGAGTAGGAACTGGCAAACCACTCCAGTATTCCTGCCAAGTAAACTCCATGGACATGGGGTCACAAAGAGTCAGTCATGACTGAAACAGCAACAGGCATCTTTAAGAGGCCAGGAACAACAGCACTGACATACCTGAGCTGAGCCATTGCCACATAGCTCCACTATAGAAACTGCCTCAGAACATGTCCTCAGCAATCTGTTTCCATCATTTCTGGACGGGGTGTGAATCTCAAAGTATCATGGATTACATTAGAATGATTAGTAAACAGGAGAAAAGAAAGAAACAGAATAAAATGTAGAATACTGCAGTTAGTATCTCAAATTCAGGATGGATAACCAACATGAATACAACACACAAAGTATTCAAACTCAGGTTTCTTTACTCCTGATAAATAGCAATGCTATAGAGCTTTATGCCGTTACCATTATGGGCTGATTTTGTTTTGTTTCGGTTTTGGAAGTACATCTCTAGTCACAAGAGGTAAGTTGCTTTACTATAAAATGACCCCTTTTTTGTTCAATATTTTTTTAATAGCTTCATTTGGGTCTGTGTTGTGATTTTATTTGCTTGCAATCTAGAGCAATGTTAAGTTTATGTTCTGGCATTTGCCTTGAGATTAACATGAGAAATCTCTTTTCCCCTACTCCTGGCCTATGCCATCAGCCTCGTCTTTCATTGTTAAGCAACCCAAGAGAAATATTTTGAATCTTGGGATACAAGCATGAAGCAGAATGCCTTGGAAAATGCAAGACAAATCTTTGTATGCTTTAGGTGACATATTTAATACTGGACGATGACAAAGCACATTCTGATGAAGCAAAGCCAAGTTTTATAGGCTACAAATAAAAGTGAAGTCATAAGCCAAATCAAGCTTTGTTGGTGTACTCACATTACACTCCACTTATGGGCAGCTCACCTCTCCAGTGCTTCTCTTAGTGAGTGTCATCAAACACTGAGATCAGATTTGAACTATTCAGCTGTCTTTGTATATTAATTCTCCAGAGTAGCAACAAGAGGCTCTGCATTTCTCTAGCCTATATATGATATAATTATTAGAGATGGGCACGAATAGAAAAAAAAATGGTGTTTCGTTTCGTTTCATTTCATTAATGAGTCTGGTTCATTTCATTTCATTTTTCATGAATTTTTGAGAAAAAATCATTTTGTTGTTTTGTTAATTCATTATTTGTTTTTACCCACTTTTTTCCCAGCGCCCACTGTTTGACCTCCTTCTTATCACCCCTCCCGATCGGGCCTACAATAATGGGCTGTGTGAGGGAGGCGCAAGGGGGGCTTTGAAGCCACGCTGCTCTGGCTGCCTGAGCGCAGCCTCCTTATCTCTCCTCCCGATTGGCCCCGCGATAATGGGACATGGGAGGGAGGCACAATGGGTACGGCTTCAAAGCCACGCTGCTCTGGCTGCCTAAACGTGGCCTGCTTCTTACCTCTCCTCCCGGGACTGGGCTGAGGCTCGAGCCTGCCGCATCCCTCAATGGCACTGATGAGGTGCATGCTCCCTCTGTGTAGCTCAGCACGAAAGGACCTCCGGACCAGCAGCATTAATGAAACGAATCTAACCGAAGCAATTTTTCTTGGTTCATTTCGTTTCTTGTTAAATTTGCCCCTAGATTCGTTATTTGTTTTGTTATTTAACAAACCAAATAACGAATAATAATAAAAAATCATTTTGTGCCCATCTCTAATAATTAACTGTAAGTTTTGGAGCATTTCCCTGGGCACAACTAGTTGCTCTAGGAACATTAGCTAATAAGGGAGAAGTCCAATAGAAAGCACCAATTTCTGCGAATCCAGAGAAGCTTGAGTGAGTGAGTGTGGGGATGGGGCGGGGACAGAGAAAGTGTGAAACAGAGAATCTGCATTCATACTTGTCCCTCCCCAACTCCTTTGAATATTCACAAGTCCTCTCTGAAGACCTAGAGCAAAGATTAGTTGCAAGGCTCTCCACATCTTCTTGGCATCTGTCACGAGGGTAGTCTGATCCATGCCATTATACAGTGATGTGTGTAACATATCCTGATGTTTGTGGTATAGGCTTGCTACTAGAGATGGGCACCAAATGTAAAAATAGTGGGGGGGGGTTTCATTTTTCATTTTTTAAAAATTATTTTTGATTCATTTAAAATGAAATGATTTGTTTAAAAAAATCATTTTGTTTTTCATTTGTTACATTTTTTTCTTTTCTTTTTTTAAACTCGTGCTGACCAGCTGGCCTGTGGGCTGGGTAGGTGCATTTTTTATTTTATTTATTTTTTATTTTCCCTTACGGTGCCAAACCAGCTGGCCCGCAGGTCGGGTTGGCATATTTTTTTTAAAATCCTTTATTGTGCCAACCAGCTGGCCTGTGGGCCAGTTCAGTGCATTTTTAATTTTTTATATTAATTTTCCCTTATTGTGCCACCCTGCTGGCCCGCAGGCTGGGTTGGCATGTTTTAAAAAATATGATTTATTTTCCCTTATTGCGCCAACCAGCTGGCCCGCAGGATAGGTTGGCATGTGTGTTTTTCTTACTTCCCCCACCTGATCACATCCAATCGGGTGGGGGGAAGGGCAGGCTACAGCTGATCAGCATTGCTTCAGCAGGAGAAAAGCCTGCGGTTTCCCACATGTTGGGGTGGGGGGGGAACCACTGGCTTTTTCCTATAGGAATGCATTGCTTCAATGCATTCCTAGGTAAAATGAATGCTTCAATGCATTTCTAAGAGAAAATGAAAAACAAAGCGAACAAAATGGAAAGATTGAACACCTTGAAAAATACTGTTGCGGTGTCAGTGGTGATGCTCCAGATGGCTTACAGGCATCATTTGATGCCTCACAAATATCAGCCAACCAGGTTCATTAAGGGATTTTGAAATCACATTCAAGGGCTTTCTTTTGGTTTCTTGGGTTTGCCTCTCACTTTAGTTTGCTTTGTGGCAGAGGTGATCTCAGAAGCACAAAGGAAGAGAAACAACTGCATGCCTGATGGTAAAACTGGGACTGTAATGAGCTGATTTGCACCAGGGATTATGATTCTGTGCTGGGTATCAAGAAATGCTGATATAAGTGCTAACAATAGAGATGGGCACAAACCGAAAAAATGGTGATTCGTTTACTTATCTGTTTTCTTCTTTCCTATTTCCTTTTGTTAAATACAAAATGATTTTTTTAAAAAAAATCATTTTGTATTTCGTTTGCTTCATTTCATTTTTATTTTTTTTGTTTATTTTTTTATTTAAAAAAGTCCCCCTTGCCGGGCTTTTTAAATTTGTTTTTAAGTCACCTGGGCTGGCACCATTTATTTTATTTTATTTTATTTTTAAAAATTACAGTGCCAACCATGCAGCCCTAGGGGCCAGGTCAGAGCTTTTTTATTTGTTTATTCGTTTATTTAATTTTTACAGCACCAACCATGTGGCTCCTGGGCCAAGACAGGGCTTTTTATTTTTATTTTTATTTTTATTTTATTTATTTTTTAATCTCCAGATCCTGAGCTTTTTCTCACCGCCTCTCAGCTGTAGGGCAGGCTTTTCCCCACCCTGGCTGCTGGAGTTCCAAGCGAGGAGGCCAGCGCTACAGGACAAGATAAGTGAGAACGAAAAACCAACCAGAACAAAACAGAAATTTCCATTTCATTTATTTAATTTTTCTTTGATGGGTTGGTTTGTTATTCATTCTGTTAGCTAACAAAATGAATAACAAATAACAAAATGAATTAAAATTCATTTCATGCTCATCTCTAGCTAACAACATTTGCTTGTTTATTTCTTGTATCACTAATATGGGGTTTTCTTTAAACATTTTGTGGCCAAGCAGATACCTGTAACCTTTTATGACCTTGCCTTAACATGTTTTGTTTTCAGCATCTTTTATCTCTTTTCCTTAAGATGTAATAAAGTTTTGTTCCTTCTTCAGTACAGCCCAACTTGTCCACTGCCCATCTATTTGGTTCACATACCAGAGGGTTCTCCAATCCCCAGTTAAAGAAGTGGGAAGTAAGTCCTCAGGCATAAATCTCTTTTCACTAGAGCTCTTTGTTCACTAGACTTCTCACATTCAGGAGAAGCAGAGAGATTCTGCAATAAAAATCATCTCATCTGTTGGCTAAGCAGGGGGTCTACTCCTCTTGGATGGATGAAGCAAGAGAAGGTGGTGGAAGTCACTAATTCTATACTATCCAGTTTTCATAAATGGTGGCCAGGCAATATGCTTCACAGCATTCCTCCCCAATTCTCCTGTACCCAAAATTGCACCATACTTCTGGAATCTCTCCCAATTTTTCCATAAGCACAAAGTGCATATTCACCTTATGACCCACCCAACCCACCTGCTCCCCATTATATCTGCCATGGGATCAATGCCAGGTGGCATTCCTATGAGTTAGGGTTCCAATGCAGGCCCAAGACACCCAAGAAATTGCTTATTCTGGCTTAAATATTTAGCAAATACCTTTCAATTGACATTCTCCATCTAGATACCAGTTGCCATGTCAAGGTGAAACACTATGGAGATAAGGGATCTAAAATTTCACTCTAGGCTAAACAGTAACAATTAAAAATCTCATACACGTGCATTTGCACAACCCTAGTAGATTAAGACAAGTCTTTATTGTTACTGTTTAGAATATATAGATTTGATTGACTTTGTGTCATCAAGGGACTAGGTAACATCCCAAGCCAGTTACGTGTCTATGATACACATTTAACTGAAAGAGCACTTTGCTTGTTGTAGGACCAACAAAGCATAGTCTGTTGCCGATAAATAATGATACAGCAGAACATAGCTAGGATGTTCTTATGGATTCTCATGTTTTCATAAAATATAACATAAGCCCTGTTTATGAGCCATCTTGTTACCTTTGAATATGTGCATACAGCAATACGTCCTGCAGAGGATGTATCTGGATTGTACAAGATGAGAACTCTACTCTTATCAACACTCACAGACCACTAAGAAATATGAAAGAAGCAGAATCCCTAATGGTGCACAGAGAGCCCGCAAAGAGTTCAGGACACTTCAAGGTAGTAGGAGTTTATTGCAATATTTATTAGTTCTCAGAAGGCAAATCTGGGTTCTTGTTAAGGCAATGTTACATGCTGTTAATGCATTGTATTGTTGTTATCAGCCATTCAGAATGTGGATATATGCATGTACAGTATATGCCACTAGTGATACTGCACTGTGGGAACACTAAAGTCAAGCCAAATAACACTACCTTGCCCCTTTTGGTGGGTAAAGCCTACAAATGATCTGTCAAGATGCAGCCAACATGCCTTAAAACACTATGAATGTCAAAGGGCAAAAGTTCTGCCTTGCCTTCCATGTCAGAATGCAGTTTCGCAAGCAGAGACATAAATCAAAAGCCAACACAACAATCCAGCAACAACAAAATTTAAATCAAATTATACTCCAAGATGTCTCAGATTTAACTTGAAATGCATCTTCCAATATGTTGTTGGCATGGAATTAATTTCCATGCATGCAACAAAGAAAAACCTAATTAACTTTGAATTATTTTTCCCCTTTGGTGTTTTTTTTAATGATTTGTCAAAAAGGATATAATAATGCAGAACACAGGCAATAGAAGGAGGGGGGGAGTGGTGAAAAAGTAAAGAATGGGTTCAAATAATTTATACCAGCAGTCAAATGGAATTAGTATCAGGAGACACAGCAACAAAATATTGTTCTAAACAATTTTGCTTTGCTATTTGGTTGTTGCCTAAATAGACAACTGGCTTCAGGTGTGTATTTAAATTCAAACACAACTAAGAAAAACTGTTTCATTTATTTGCTGTATATTCACAGCCCAGTAATATAGAAATAATCTGTATACATTCAAGAATAAATCCCAGCCATCATGAAAAAAAAAGAAAACCCAAAACAAAATCACACTAGACAACTGCTTCTATTCATTAATTTTAGTTGCTTGATATTCTTGAAATAGGCTACATTAAAATGTATTATAGGAGACGCCTGATATTTTAACCCCTCGCTGTTGGCATCTATATCTAAATTTCCTGCGGTTAGAAATATAATACCCAACTTTAAAAGATCTAAAGAATGAATGATATCAGTGGAATGAATGAGACACTTCATTTTTCTCTTCTGCTCTTTCCATTAAGGATCAAATAGCTCTACAACAGCAGTGAAAGATATATCCAACATTAATGAGTGTTTAGAGAATCTTTATCCATGGATCACTTGTAGTGGCATTATCATAGGCAAACACTGTCATCCGGAGGGAGTGGTGTCTACGGGTTTTTTAAATCATGTTAAATGTTGGAATCTTCCAGGCATTCTTTTTACCCAGGACCTACTAGATAGCTTCTTCATTGTTAAATGTTGAATATTATATGCTTTAAGAATTAATACATGATCAAAATCAGGAGATGAGAGACAATTACTGAGAAAGAGTGAGTGGGTTGTTTGCTTTGCCAATCTTCTTTTTAATATATTTTGGGTGAAAGATGAAATATGTACAGAATGAAATGTAATCATTCACAGCCCAAATCCTCTTAGCAGGAATCAAAAAGATGCAAAGATTTTGATCACTGGATGACCTCATCAGGGTCGTGCGGCACAAAATTATGCCAACAGGATTTCACCCACCCAGTTGCTGCTGGCTAATGAGTTGCTTCTTCTACCTCACATCATGCACCAACTCTCACAACTGGCATCTGATAAGGGTTACAAGTACTGAGTGCCTTTTCCAGGAGTTGATTCATGACAACTAGACTTCTTGTCTTGTGGGAATCAAAGCATTTCATGACTCATCCAAGTTGCTTCTTCAGTCTGAAGAAGCTCAACTCCTGGATAACCTCACCTGGATGACGGAGAATCCCCACAGACATACTGAGTGGCTTGTTAATTAGTCGCCATTTCCTGACACAGTTTATGTCATTGCACTTAATACCCCTGTAAATAGCACATGGGAGTCTAGCTGGTAAAACTTCAAGAACCCTTGATTTCACTATGGTTAAATTGAAAAAGGGGAGTTGTATCCCTAGAAGTTAGCATTCAGAAGATAATTAGATGACCATCTGATGACCACTTTGATTTAGATTCCTGCATTGAAAAGGTAGCTAGCCCACTTACAGTGAGCCACTGGGACCTTTTAAGATGGCTGAGAGCAAGGGGGAAAACAAAGACACAAGGAAAGAACGAGGGAAGATGATTGGAAAAGATACAACTATGACCGCAGTCAGACCTGTGTTTCTGTCGGCAACACAGAATTTGCTTCTCTTCCTGCTAACCAGGAAGAGAAGCAAATTCTGCTCCTGGCCGACCACGCCCCTTGAGCAGCAGTTTCAGCGAAGTTTCCTAAACCACCGCCAGGGGCTGGATTTAGAAACTTCACTCAAAAATGCTTACTTATTTGCTTCTGTCGCCACAACAGGACACAGAAAATACGCAGTAAAAACAGTTTTTGCCATGGAGGCTTGGAAACTAGAGCTGGAAAGTAGGACAAAATGTGTAGTATACAGGTTAGGACCGAACCAGAATAGGAAAGTACGATGCAGTGGAGAGGACACCAACTGCTCATTATAATCCATGTGACCGCCCGGAAAAAAAAAACACACAGACACAGGAAATTTAAATACACAGAGAACCCAGGTATGACCATGGCCTTGATGAGGTACCCTTGCCCAAGAGAGCTAGGACATAGATAAAAGAGAGGAAAGACAGGGCTCTGGGAGGCTGCTGATCAACAGAAGGGGAAGAAGAAGTGGCTTGGATTGAAGCCTCAGAAAAGCTGGGCCACTGCCAGGTGGAGCTGAGAGAGTGGCGTGACCTCCCTCTGCCCACCATTGGCTAACACCAGAGCCTTTTCTGGTCATCCTCCTGGACAGGCGAGGATCAAGGGAAAGTGGCTGGTTGGTCTACCAGAGATCCCATCAAGGACAGCACAACCCTTTTCTGAGCTGGGAAAAAATCTTGCTCTGAGAGGTCAAACTAAGTAGGCATCAGGGCAGTTAATTGAAAACTCCATTAAGGGACAGGTATCCAAACAGGGATGCTGAAAGGCTATTTTGTAACTCTAAATAATATCTCCCAGGTGTTTGAACACAGAAATCTGCCCATGTTGCCAGGGAACCCAGCCACGGTCAGCTCTGTAGTACTTCACATTGCACCCACACATGGAAGTTCATTGAGGAGGTGGAAATTGTAAAACCACTCGTTAAGGATTTTGCTCATCTTGGGAATCCTATCAGTTCAGTTCCAACTTGACAGCACATGCAAACAATTTTAAAAAGAAGATAAGCCCTTTTCATTCTCTAAAACAGTTTTCCTTTAAACTACTTTGGAGATGCCTCACGATATTCAGGAGGTCCAAAATCTCTTTGAGCTCAACTCTGGAATCAGCAGACTTTGTCATTTTCTTTGTGTATAGAGAAAAAACAGAGGCTGTTCTCAGTTCTTATTTTTGTTTAACAAACAATTGTAAATGTAAAAATATAAAAATACACAGGAACATTGAAAATCAACTCATCCCTCTTTTTGCCTCTTTTCAGACTGTGTAAAATGATTGATAAGGCACTGACTAAAACATTTTAAATATCAAAAAAGTTGAGCTGTTAAACCTAGGGAAAGTTCGCCATCTTGTGGTAAAATATATACACAGTCATAGGATTTTGTTTGAAGAAATGCCATCTTGTGTCTGTTCAGTACAGGTCCACCTTCACAACAGAGTAAAACAATCAATGGCTGGAGTGTGATCCACCCAGTTTGAAAAGAATCCCAGATGTTCACATCACTGTAGGAGGAAGAGGTTTTATCAGACACATGTCCATGACAAGTGCGCCCTTCTTCACATTGCATCATCCCATGTATCCCCTTCATAGTATTTCTCGTATATTGGGGGTGAGGGAAATAGAGCTGCAGTGTGAGGTAGTTTTACACTCTCTACTTCATGGAGAGTCCTTTTGCAGCCCCCACCCCACCCGGCTGCTTTGGGGCCCATGAATCTCTTCCCATCTGGTATTTTCAGATAAATCAGAGAACACCACCTCCAGGGGTTGCTTGTCTGTGTTCACTTAAAAATGAGGTGAATCCACTCTGCTGCTCATTCTGCTGAGTGGCCCTCTGGGCATTTTCATCCAAGTCCTTCCTCCAAGACACTGTATCACTCCATATAAGCATCTACTACTAATTGCCTGGAAATTGCTTGGAGAGGCCCTTCTCTCGCTCCAATTGCTCTCACAGCTTGTTTGATGAGGACATGAGAAAGGGTCTTTTCAGTGGCTACTCCCAGGTTGTGGAATATATTCCCCCAATTGGCCCACTCAGGCTTCTCCTTCCACAGGCAGGCAAAGACCTTGGTTTCTAGGGAAGTATTTAAGCAAATTAGTTTTTTTTTAATGGTGGTTTTTAATTTGTTCAGATGTTTATTTTAATTTTTTAAAATATTATACCTTACAGTAGTTTTAATGGTGAGCATAGTGCTGTTTAATGTGGTTAACCTCCTTGAAACCTCTCTGAGGATGGTGGCATATCAAATTAATTAATTACACCACCAGTAGGTGAGTGCCTTCCTAAGCCTGCCACTTACAAGTTTTCTTGCACATGGAATGAATTTGCCCTCTCTGCTTGTTCTGATCTCCTCCTTTGTTTAAGATAATGTCAGTTGCAAAAAAACTCTGATGGTTTGAATGAGAAAGTATATCTTACAGTTGGCCACCCGATCCAGGTGACAGTTTATTAAGGGGACTCTCTTTGTTCCAATCCATTGGCCGTTCATGCCTCTCCCTATGCCTATATCTTTTTTATTTTTTTATTTTTATAAGACATACAAACAAATAACAATACAAGTGCATCCCCACCCCCCGGGACCATCCAGTTCTTCCATGAGTTCTTCTTTGTTACTCCAACGTCTGTTATTATAGTATTCTTCTTAAAGTCCTCTTCTCCAGAACTGTCTTGAATAGAGATGGGCATGACCAGGATTTTTTTTTCGAGTTGTCATTTTTCGGGACGGGTCTGTTTCAGCTCGTTTCCGTTTTTCGTGAAATTTTTCAAAAATTTGTCATTTCATTTGTCGTTTTTCCGTCTGTCGTTAGTACTGGTTTGGGGGGGTAGCGGGCTCATGGAGGCACCTCTGTGGGGTGGGTGCCTCCTCTGGCCCGCTATGAAGGGAAAGCGGGCTCCCGGAGGCACCTCGTGGGTGCCTCCTCTCCTCACCCGCTACAAAATGGCATGCATAGTCATATGGATATGCATACCAAGTTGCAGACTTGCTTGCAGCAGTGGACTGGCAGAGGCACCCCTCTTTGGGGTGCCTCCACTGCAGCAGTCAGTCAGAATGATTGGCGGGCTCTCTCTGTGCACCCACTGTGTCTCACTGAGAAGGGAAGCGTACTTGCGTGTAGTGCAATGCGAGTACACAGATCTGGCTTTAGGGTTAGGGTTAGGGCAAGGGCTAGGCTTAGGGTTACAGGTAAGGTTACGGTGAGTTAGTGGGGTGCAACTCTGGGTGCCTCTCTGACCCACTTAGAAGGACAGTGTACTGGCGTTTGGGTTAGGGTTTGGGTTCAGGTTCAGGTTCGGGCTAGGGTTAGTGGGCTTTTTATGCCCCACTGGCACATCCCAGAAGTCTCTGTGGTCATAACCTGGCCAAGTGTCCATGCGATTGGTGGAATGGCTCCAAAAATTTGCATGGTCCACTCCCATGGCCAGCCCATCATTGCGCAGGTGTAAAAAAATAAAATAAAAAAATAAAATAAAATCAATGGAGAGGAGGACATTTTGTTGCAAGAAAAACCCACTGCTGCTAGTGTGCTACTGTAAAAATTCTGGCAGTTTTAAAATAGTAGCAGTAGCACCAGGCAGCAGCAATTTTCGCATGTTTCTGGATGCTTTGGTGTGTTTTTGGAGTTGGACCACCATGATTTCAAAATGAATTGCGGTCCCCCTATTTTGGATTCCGCATGGCATGGCGAGTTGGTGAGACGACAAGGATGCCCCCCACCAGAGCAGCCCAGGACAGGAGAGGGGGGGAGGCCGGGGACCCCCCCCCCAGAAACCTTCCCTCTGGTAGGTGCCCTCACTCAGGCAGGCATATTTTCGCCTGCTTTTTTGGCCGGGAATCGGGGTTCTTTTTTACTTTTAATTTTAAAAACTTTTTTCTGTGCCGCTTGGCATCGCGCGATTGCCGCGATGCCAGGAACGACAATGACAAATCAGACCCAATTATTCATTCATTGGTTCGAGTTCTGGCGGAGTAATTGTCGTTTCCTTTTCCGTTCCGTAACGGAAACGAGGAACAGAAACGGAAACGGGAATTCCGCTAAGTCGTGCCCATGTCTAGTCTTGAAGTATTCGTCGGCTCTTTCCCCTTCCCTTCTACTAATACAAAGTCTATAAATTTCCCCCAAATGTCATAAAATGTCTTTTTTCATTTCTCCTCGTTTAACTTTTAAACTACAAGACAATTTATCGTTTATGGCTATATCCCAAAGTTCGTTATACCAATCTTCCATCTTGAGATCTAGTTTAGATTTCCAATTTCTCGCTATAATTAATCTAGCGGCTGTCATAAGATTTGCTATTAGTTCCTTTGTTGTAACATCACAATATCTACTAGTTCACAGTGATAACAGTGCTGTCTCTGGATTACAATCAATATCTACTCTAATCATATCACTTAGCTCTAAGAAAACCCTTTTCCAGAACTTTTGAACTATTTCACATTCTCACCAGAGATGCATATATGTACCTATCTTTTTTTCACATTTCCAGCACATCTTAGAGTATTCAGCATTCATTCTATTATGCCTATATCAGATATATAAGTTTGCATGATTCCAACTAATTTTTTAAAAATGCAGAAATAACTGCAGCAGCAAATGAAAACTCTTAAAATATGAAAGGTAAATGTGCACATCAAGAGAAGCAAAACTCATTTCGGTGCATCTTCACTTTAAGGCAATGGTAAGCTTCAGCCTTAGGGTTCTGAGTTTATCAGTATGGCAACAATGAAAATGTGACAATAAAAATATCAGAAAAGGTGGATTCTGAGACATCCACTAACAATCTTGAATCCTTCTGACTCATTAATGAGTCTCAAATGAAGTCTTGGACTTCATTCCCTGCTCCATTTCTCCTCCTGCCAACTCATCTTCAAACAATTAGAAGAACAATGTCAAAATGGCCCAGGTTTGCATTTGAGAAGCATAGCTTTGGAGCCTCTTGCAGCATTTCTGGCCCGCAGTGTGCCCATAATAATCTTTAGCAGGAGTTTGTTAACAGCATCTGTGTAACCAAAGAAATGTTGGCCATGATTTCTGTTATTGAGGAATAAAAAAGAAGCACTGTTGACCTTCAAGAAAAGCACATATTTGAGGCATTTATCAATTTTTGCTTGAAAACATGAACAGACTAACATTTATACCACAGCCAGTGGGGAGGCCATTGAAGATGAATATCTCTGTCTTTCCATCCTTCTCTCTCTCTCTCTCTCTCTCTCTCTCTCCTCGACATACACACAGAGATGAATTTGAACCAGTCATTTATAATGCACTGTTGGGACTTGGCTTACCCATGGATCTCAGGGTCAAGAAAATGCTATTCAGATTGTCAAGATAATAGGAGTCAGCTCCACAAAGAAATATTTGTTTTTTAAATCATTTATAGAGACTTCTCTTTTAGCAAAAGCCAATACCAAACACATGGCACTTAAACAACAGAGGTTGGGAGTTCTGATTGCCCACTGCACCTCCTTGACAACAGCTGGACTTGATTATCTATAAGGTCTTATCTAGTCCTGCAGTTCTAAGGTTATTTAGATTTGTGTGCATGTGTGTATGTTGTGTTGTTACAGTTGTGACTCCATGTCCATGGAGTTTTCTTGGCAGAAATACTGGAGTGGTTTGCCAGTTCCTACTCCAGGCACCTACAGCACCTGGTATTCCTTGGTGGTTGCCCAACCAAGTACTAGCTAGGGCTGACCCTGCTTAACTGCCGAAATCAGGTGTTTGTTTAAATTATAAGTTTAAACAAAACAAAACAAGATGAATAATGATTGAGGATGCCTGGTGATAGCTGAAGCTCAATAAATTGGGGTATTGTAAGCTTAGACTCGGATCCTCAAACTATGGCCCGTGGGCTGGATATGCCCTCCCAGGGTCCTCCCAGCCTCTTCTCGGCACTCACTTTCCTTTCTTCCTCTGCCTCCCATTTAAGGCCAGTTCCCTTCGGCTTTTGTGGGAGGGGGTTCATGGCAGGGCCAGGGAAACTTATCTGTGGTTGGCCGTGTGGCTGGGCTCCCCCTTCTCCCTTCCTCCCTATTTCCTGCTCCCAGGCAGGGCAAGCAAGCCAGAGCCAGTGGGAAGTATGTGCACCTGCCAGCCAGTGAGTCTGTCTTTCCTGATGCTCGGGCTGGGCTTGCCCCTCACCCTCTTGAAAACTCCACTAGGGGACCCTCTAGGGGCCTAGTGGAGTCAGGGGGCTGATGGGGCTCCTTGGTCACCAGTTCCCTGGGAGGAGGAAAAGAAAGTGTCTGTCTGTCTGTCTGTCTGTCTGTCTGTCTCTGTGTGTGTGTTCATTTTAATTATTGGATTCTTTTTCCTGTTTTTCTGCACTACAAAAATGTGTTCAGTGTGCACAGGAATGTGTTAATTTTTTCAAACTATAGTCTGCCCCCCAACAATGTCTGAGGAGCAGTGAACTGGTCACCTGTTTAAAAGTTTGAGGACCCTTAGCTTAGGCTGATGCTTTAATTGACATTACCTCATGATCAGGAATGATTGTTCTAGAATTCCAGAAGTTGTATATGTTTACAACCTACCCTCCATGCCCTCATTCTGTTACTTTATCTCTCAGGCTGAATGTAAGTGGTGAAGATGAATTGCCATCAAAGATGCTCCTTGTTGTCTTCATCCTGCATGTGAAACATCTGGGAGCCAATCCAAATAGACCTACTTCTTCCCCCTCTTTGCAGAGATATTTGCCCAAGTGGTGGGAAACATACCATTTTCTTCACCTATGTATTTTGTATTTAGTATACTTTGTCATGTGATTGGTCATTGGAAACCCATGTAAACATGAGCTCAACATGCAAATCTGTACATTTAGATACACTGTATGTCTGTCAGGAAATCCCATTTTGGGAGGGAAAACTAAGGCATACACCTTAGACTTGAATTTGACACTGAGTTTTGTATGCCTGTTTAATTACATAAAGGGAAGTGGCAAGAAACGATTGTGCTACTAAAAGTCTAAACAATCCTTTGTTTTCAGAAATTAATTCATTGAGCTAACAAACAGAAACTTGACATCCAAATCTGCAAAGGTGCCAAACATTAAACTGATCTAATAACACAAGAATACTTTCCTAGCGAACAGCTTTTTAAATGTATTTGTGTTTTATAAATAGAGTTGATTTATTGGGGTTTGGCCAGTGAGCAATTTAGCCAACATACAATTAATTATTTTAAGCTGGCACATTGCTGCAATAGAACTATACCCCTCTCATTCCTTCCCTGCTTGCTTGCCTCAGAAATATGTTCCTTGATGGCAGTATTCTGCACTGGGGGGAAAGCTCACTGATTCTGATATTATTTTAAATAATATCCCACTGATCACCAGCTTCCACAACTTCAGAGGCAATCCACACAAGGGTTTGTGAGCCAGCATGGACTGAGTTGTCCAGCAGACCATCACAGCTTTTACAGCTGCCACTTGCTCAGCTGGAGAGCCCTGGCCCAGCCCATTGCCCATTCTGCTTCCGCCCTCACCTGTGGTCACCTTTTCATTCCAGCCGGGAGGTCAGTGTACAAGCACGAAGTGCAGCCAAGGAATGGTCTTCAATAACAATACCAAGAACTTTCCAGCAGGAAGAAGGCATTTCTAAACAGAATCTGTGAGAAAGTGGTACTGTTCAGATCTGGCTTTCTTAGCCTATTCTTTCTAGTGGCAAGTTCATGAGTGTGCAGTAATGTGGGTGCAGTCCCTTCTTCTAGCAAAATTTCCCATGCAGTTTTCTGACAGTATGCCTATTCTTGATGGTTAGTTCACGTCCTTCCTCATTCCGAGTTGACGTTTGTTTCGTGATCACGTCACTCGTGGTCATGTGGTTTTGTCCCGTTAATGTTCCTGTTCCCATGTACCCACAGGCGCGATTGTTGGTACCATGACGACTGTTACTGCATGTCCTTGTTTCGTGAAAACATCTGAACTTCTCAGCCTTCATTTTCAGGTTTGTTTGGTTTTTGGTCTGACCTTCCATTTTTCGATCTTTCGAATCTCCTGAACTTTGCCTTCAATGCATTACCAAGCTAAGTTTGAGGCATTTGTCTTTTAATCTCTCTGTGTCGCTGACTCCATAAGGAATGTAAGGGCAAATGGCACTTTGCACTCCTGCCACTTGAGGGAGAATGGCAAGTTGCGTGACGAGCCTTAACTCACAGGCACTCATCTCAGAAAGTGAACCAAGACAAGCAGATTCCCAAGCCCAGGGAGGGGTATGGCTCATCACGCTTTAATCTCAGTTCAGGGGGCGTGGTCAGGACGAACTCCTGTCATCATGCAATGGACGTGCACTAAGATTTCCTCATACTGGTCCCAAGCGGGACCGTGAACAGTGATGAGAGGGACATTTAGTAACAGCCTTAGTGATGTTCCTAGGAAGGCCTCTCCCTCCTTGAGTCTTTCTTGTTCCCATTCCTCTAGCTCTGCTCTGCTTGTTTCTCATGTGCATCCTGCACCTCAACCAGTGAGCTTCTGTGTATCTTTGTTAATGTTAAAGCCTGCTTCTCTATTAAAGTTCTTCTTTCAACATCTCTATGACCTCCTCTTTCATCTTCCTTCATGTAACAAACTGGAGTTTTCCCTTTCTATGAGGCCATTTGTCCCTTCTGTTAAGGCCAACCATCAGATGCCACAGAGAGGATATCACAAGAAAATAAATGGTATTCCACAGGACGTCTTTCCTGGGCAATTAAACTTGCAAATGAGGCCTGTATTTATCTCCTGATGACCAATCGCCAAACAGAACAAGATGATGTGCAAAACAGAGAAACGAGGAAGTGCACATTATGATAAATATTTGTCTTTTCAGCATCGAACAAATCCTTATGATTGCCATTATTGTGTTATTAATATTATTTAGTTTAATCCCCCAAGACCTTTTGCTGACTTTTAACAGAGCATCTAACTTGTCAAACCATGCAGCTGTCTCTTTGGTATACCTGAAAGAAGATGTTGAGGTTGCTGAAAACTTTTTATTGGCCCTCACACTACCCAAGCTTTGGCACTGCTGTTGTCATGGTCTCCAAGGAAATGACTGAGAACCCTAAAGTGGGAAACCAGAGCCGGTTCATGGGGGGTAGGTTTCACCACAGCTGATCTTCTCTTCAGTTCAATAGGTGATGTTGCGAGTGGCAGTTGCTATTTAGCAGCAAGGTTTTGTATAACAAGGGTGCTTCAAGCTGCTAGTTTTTAATTATGTGTTTGTTTGTTTTGCCTGTTGTACTTAATTTGTATTTGAATTTGCTGACCTGTTCAGCGTTGTAAGCCACCCAGAGTTCCCTTGGGAAGATGGGCGGGGTATAAATTCA
This sequence comes from Phrynocephalus versicolor, assembly GCA_023846285.1. Classification (NCBI taxonomy): domain Eukaryota; kingdom Metazoa; phylum Chordata; class Lepidosauria; order Squamata; family Agamidae; genus Phrynocephalus; species Phrynocephalus versicolor. The sequence goes on from JAHTLZ010003305.1 coordinate 2,913,734, forward strand.
ATAATAAATAAATAAATAAATAAATAAATATTTATCTTTCAGTTGGAAGAAATGTCCATGCAAATGTCCTTGTTCTCATGTGTGCAGCAGTGCTTAACTTGGATGTGGTCAGTCAGTGGTAGTGCTACTGGTGAAGAACTTTACTGCAAAGAATATTAGCAGTGTGTTTATTTATTTATTTTATTTATTTATTTTTACAACTTATATGTTGCCCACTACCTAAAGGTTTCTAGGCGGCTTACAATTCAAAAATTAAAACAGTTAAAACATAGAATATCAATAAATACTTAAAAACAATAATAAAAACCTTACACTAAAATCATTACACTAAAATTGCCATCAGAGGACCCACAATCTACATTGTGTCAATTAAAAATTTCTGGAACAGGAAGGTTTTTACTTGGCGCCGAAATGTCATCAATGTTGGCGCCAGTCGGATCTCACTCAGGAGGGCATTCTATAGCTTGGGGGCAGCTGCCAAGAAGTCCCTATGTCTACAAGCCATCCCTCTCACCTCCTTGAGAGATGGCTCTTTCAAGAGGCCCCTCTGGCTCAATCTTAATTGCCGGGTATGTTCGTATGGAAGGAGGCGGTCCTTCAGGTATCTAGGTCCTAAGGCATTTAGGGCTTTATATGTCAAAACAAGCACTTTGAATTGGGCTCAGGCAGCAACTGGTAACCAATGCAGGTTACGCAGAATTGGTGTGATGTGATCCCTGGTGGCCCCACCACTTACCAGCAGCGCTGCACAATTTTGAACCAGTTGCAATCACCGAACCGTCTTCAAAGGCAGCCCCACGTACAGCACATTGCAGTAATCAATACGGGATGTTACCAGTTCATGTGTAACTGTCATGAGGCTCCATTCATCCAGGCAGGGGTGGAGCTGATATATTTTCCACAGCTGGAGAAAGGCACCCCTGGCCACCGAGTCCACCTAGGCTTCCACAGTTAGACCGGGGTCCAGGAGCACTCCCAAGCTGCGGACCCTGTCCCTTAGGGGGAGTGCAACCCCGTCCAGGACAGGAATATGGCCCTCTAACCTGTCCGGCAAAGCACCCATTAACAACACTTCTGTCTTGTCTGGATTGAGTTTCAATTTATTAACCCTCATCCAGACCGTTATCTGGTCCAGACATGAGTTCAGCACAGAAACCGCCTCACCTGGATTGGTGGAGAATGAAAAGTACAGCTGAGTATAATCAGCATATTGCTGACTCCTCAGCCCAAACCTCCTGATGACCTCTCCCGGCGGTTCCATGTAAATGTTGAACAGCATGAGAGACAGTATAGAGCCCTGAGGCTCTTGTGTGTGTTGGGTCGTTACAGTTGTGACCAACTCTTTGTGACCCCATGTCCTTGGAGTTTTTTTTGGCAGGAATACTGTAGTGGTTTGTCAGTTCCTAGTCCAGGCGCATACAGCACCTGATATTCCCTGGTGGTCACCCATCCAAGTACTAGCCAAGCCTGACCCTGGTTAGCTTCTGAAATCAGGCGAGACTGGATGTGCTTAAGGCATCTAAGCAGCTAATATAACCAGTACCTTATTTCAAAGGGACTCTTCAATGTTAACATTCTGGTCTTTGCTCGAAAAGGAAAGGGAAGGGAAGGAAAACACCAGACAGAAGACAACTCCTTTCCCCTTGTGGTTTCTTATGGAAGCCACATGTTAACATGGTGACAAATTTAAAAAGCTGGAATTGTTAAAATGAAGATATGAAAGCTTGTTAGTTGGAGCTCACAACCAACTAGAAATCCTCTCACTGCTACCACTTCCCTGCCTTAATTACTACTAAGGAAGCACTGATAGATGTTTCTTATTAGGGACACATAATGATAACCGTGGTGAAACTACAGTTGGTGGTGGCCCAGGAGACATTTGTCTCCCCTACCCAATAAAGATTCTAAAAATGGCCTTACATTTCCTTTCTGCCATCAAAAAGATCATTAGCAGATGTTGCTAAAACATAATGTTAATGCTGTTCAAAATCTGTCAAGTATACTCTCAGAGGATTGTGCCACTTACTAGTATTACCATGGGTGACTTCACTTGTTCCATTTGCTAGAATCTAGCAAATGGTGTGGCCATATAATAAGTCAAACACCCAACAAGTCTGACTTGGCCTTTTGGGTGACCAGGGCATAAGGGGGGGTCTCTTTAAGAAGTGCATTTCCTTCATTTGGCTAGGGGGAGACGTACTGAATAACAACATAAGCCATCAGTTGAAGGCCTGTGGTGGCTTGAGTCCTACAAGTCATGTGTAGGGTATATTTCCCACTTTGAGGTGTTGGTGGATTGAGTGATGGACTAGGACACATGAGGCCTGGTGGTGGTGGGGTTTCTATGGAAACTTACTGGGTGTGTGGAACTGGTAAAATGACTCCTTAAATCCATCACTTACCTTGAACCTCCTTTTAGGGTCACTATAAACCAGTTCCAACTTGGTGGCTTATAATAAAGAATGACCTTTACAAGTATCCTTTTTGGTACACCTCTTAAGGCCACTAAAGTGATCACAGACACCATCTCATTCCCATTATCCAGTAATAGTGGATGTCTCCGAATACTGTTTTATGAGGGAAAAATCTTTCCAGCCAAGGGATTCATTTTCAATTTTGCTCTTTCCTAGTTACCTTCAGATATCAATGTTGCTTCTAAGGAACCTACTGCCTGTTACAGAGATCCTGGGGGATGTGGCAGGGCGAGATGCTCTGCAGGCCTGTTGGACCTTACTCTGGCTCTGAGTGTGACTACAATACACAAATGTACAGCTCTTTGATGCCCTTTTAACTGTTCTAATCTACAGAAACCTGAATTTTGTAGGCTAGTGAAACTTTCTGCTGGACAGAGAACTGCAGATAATTCTAAGACTCTCACCCCAAAATAAATCCTAGGGTCACATAAATAGATATCCTTAAAATATTTATGCCCCACCTTTCTCCTAAAAGTAGACGACAATAGGAACTAGAGATGGGCACGACTCAGAAAAATTGTTCATTTTCGTTTTCATTTTCGTCTAGGGGTCCGTTTCGGCTCGTTTCCGTTTTTGTGAGCTAATTTCAAAATTTTTCATTTTCGTTTCGTTACGTAACGAAAATGAAAAAAATGAAAACGAAAACAAATTTTTTTTCGTTTCTTCCCATTTAGCTCCATTAAGTGCTTTCCCAGTAACGAAAAATGAAAATTGGCTCAAAATTAGTCGTTTCGTTTCCGTTTTCGTTCCAGTTCTGAGCCGTTTTTCGTTTTTCGTTTCGTTACGCTAAGTCGTGCCCATCTCTAATAGGAACATGATAGGCTAGACCCATGGAAGTTAAAGTGGCATTGGGAAGTTTCATTCTAGTTGTAAAGCAGTTCAGCCAATATCACCTGATTGTGCTCAGGGGTTTTTTGTTTGTTTGTTTGTTTGTTTGTTTGTTTGTTTGTTTGTTTGTTTGTTTGTTTGTTTGTTTGGTCATCTAATGCATAGGTGTTGGTGGTGGTGGTAGTGGTGGTGGTGATGTGCTGTCAAGCCACCTCCAATTTATGTTCAGACTATGAATGAGAGAGATATCCAAGATGCCCTGTCCTCTTGTAAACTCAAGCCCGTGGCTTCCTTTCAGGAGTCAATCCATCTTGTATTAAGTCTTCCCCTTTCTCTCCTGATTTCATCCATTCCCAGTATTATGGTCTTTTCCAGAGGCTTGATTTAATCTAGGACCCACTTGTTCTTTCTGGCAATCCAGGGCCCCTGATCTCTTCCTTCACCATATTTCAAATGAATCATTTCCCCCCCCCCCATCAGCTTTCTTTACTGTCCAGCTTTCCCATTTGTATGTAGTGACAGAGGATACAATAGGTTGGATGGTGCTGGTCACCATTGACTTGATATAATCTTCTCAAATTCCTTCATCGCTGCCTTTCCAACCAGCAAGCTAGTATTTCAAACAAAACTAGCCACAATGTCAGGAGCTCCCATTAGTTCCCAAGAAGACAACCACACATATTGGACTGCTAACATAAAGGAAGGGAAGCCAAATCCAACTCTGTGCACCACTACATCATGGGAAGATATAATCAGCTGCTGACTTCTGAGAGTCAGTAAATGCCTGCAAAGTTCTATGGAAGGCAATTCCACAACTATCCTGGGTGTCATAGTAGACCCTACAAATCCTTTTGTTATTTGTTATTCATTTTGCCGGGGCTCCAGAGGTGGCAGCAAGGTCTACTGCTGCTTGGCGAGGCCTTCCGCCGTCCGGCATGGCCACTGCTGGGCCTCCTGAGGTGGTGGTGGTGGTTAGGCCTCCTGCTGCCCAGTGCAGGCGCTGCTGGGCCTCCGGAGGCAGCGGTGGGGTGGTCCACAGCCACTCAGCACAGCCGCTGCTGGGGCTCCAGAGGTGGCGGTGAGGCCTCCCGCTGCCTGGCGTGGCCACTGCTGGGTCTCCAGACGCAGAGGCGGTACGGTCCACCACTGCTGCCACCGCCACTGCCAGGATCACCGCCGCCACCGGGATTGCCACCACCACCAGCAGCCAAGTAAGCCGAACCAGTTCAGTTCAGTTTGTATGAATTTTTGTTTTAAAAATTCGTACAAACTGAACCAAACCAAACTGAGCCCCCCCCCCCAAAAAAAAACAGAACGAACCAAACCATCGCTTTTCTGTTTCGTGCCCACCTCTACCCACAAAAGAATTGCCAGACACCCATGATGTGTGTTAACACTGTCAGAGCTGTTGCAATGTATGAAGAGAAAACTTCTACACTTTGGCCCAGCATCTGTGCTGCTTCCTCCATGCCATTGACCCCCAGATGTGGTGGTCTGTAAACATAACACAGACCTAGCATCAATGTAAGGGTGACATGATAAGTTTTGAAATCCTTCTGCAGCCATGCATAATTAGGTCATGGCTTTTAAACTGCTCTCAAGGAGATCAGTCAAGGAAAAAGCAGAAAGCAGAGATGTGGATTAGCAGCAGGCATGTTCATGATGTCATACAATTGTTTTCCATTCATGTTGTAAGGATGTGTTGCCAAATCTGATTTTTGGAGACTTTATTTCATTGGGAACATTTGCATGGATGTTGATAGAAATAGTGAGAATGTCACTGAGACCTGTGTGATTTTGCAGCTCTGTTGACAGACAGACATATTGCACACATAAAGGGCATTGTGGGAGTCATTTTTGGTATCTTCTGCCTGTTTGCTGTGTGCCCGGGCATGCCACCCAGTACATGACTGAGTATATAATCTCCATATTTGTAAGGACGCAACAGCCAGCCAGAACTATTGCACACAGCAGATACACAATTTTGGGCAAACCCATAGGATTCTGACCAGCATGCATATATACATGTGTGTGTCCATCTAGAGAGAGAGAGAGAGAGAGAGAGAGAGATGGATAGATAGAGAGATGATAGAGAGATAGAGAGATAGATATTTGTAAATTAAATCAAGGAGAATGGAAGGAATAACTTCAGATATATTTTGTATTGGATTTTATTGCCATCTAGTGGTTTCACTGACTTTTTGCACTGGCTTTATATGATCATTTACCTTATATTTTACATATATATATACAGTGGACCCTTGTATTACAAACGGTTTGTATGACATAAAATCCGTACAACGTAAAAAATTCCGGAGTTAGGGAAAATTTGCTTAACAGAATCGCCTATGGGGCGAATCTGTCCAACATAAAAATGGTCACAATTAGGGATTACTCTGTTTTCAATGCATTCCTATGGGAAATTTGTATAAAGGAAAATTTGCTTAACATAATTTCATTTGGAACAAATTAATTCCTTTATACAAGGTACCACTGTATTCTCCATACCTGAAAGACTGACTGACAGAGGATTCACAAAGCAGCGTCTATGTGGCATAGTATCAAACTCATAAGCCAGCCACACAAACACACACACACACACACACACACACACACACACACACACACACAAACATTTGAATCTTCCAGGTGCCAACCTGCATCTTAATCCATGATGCTTAAGAACGACCAAGACACTTAAATCTGGCCAAACTGTTTGCCTGTATTATCTACTCTGACCTACAAAGGCTTCCCAGGATCTCAGCCAAAGGTCATGCTATACTTTTTCCTTTTAACTGGACTGACCCTGGGAGTATCTGTATCCAAAGCTTAAGAAATATGGTTCTCCCACTCATAGGACTGCAGCGGTTTTCACAAGAAAGGTCAAGAAGCTATTCAACTAACTAAATGCTACCCATGGTATATTGAATATAGTTCACAAGATAGCTTTCCCCTTGGAAACCCTTCTATGATGGATTAACCCCCCAAAGTCTGAACTCTGACTTCAAGGAGAAGAGGAAGACATCTGTGACTTTGTTTGAGGAATTTTTGGTGAATAGCTTTTCATTGGCAAAGCATAAAGTACAAAAGTCAGCTCCAACACAGAGAAAACATGGAGAATAGCTAAAAGTCCCAGCTCTCACCCAACCTGTTTTGGTCTCACTGTGACTAAGCCAGTGGTGTCCAAACATCAGACCTCCAGATGTTTTGGACTGCAACTCCCACAGTCCTTTGTCATTGGCAATATAGGGTTGGAATTCTGGTAGTTGTGGTCCAAAACATCTGGATGGCTAAGTTTGGACTTAGCCTTGATATATAAAATCACTCTGTAAGTTGCTTATGTAAAAAAATAAAAAAATATTTTCTTACAGTTGTGGAACTTCAGTTACAATCAGAATAACAAAAAGTATAAAGAAATTGCAGTCTCAATAATCTTGGAGACTGAAAATCACTATGGTGGCCACAGGGTCAAAGGGCAGGGAGAAAAGGTTACATGTCTGATTAGTTTAAAAGGTGGAGAAGGAGGGAGAAAATAAACAAACAGCTGGAAGCAAACAAACAGAAAAGGGGGGTGGGGGGCTTGCCTCAAGCCTGGGGAAAAGGACTTTGCTAATCAGTTAGTGGTAAAACATAATAATGTTTGACTATGAAGTCCTTTTCCCAATGAAACCCAGGTTAGATTGCATGCAAGATGGTTGTTCCCCCCCCCCCACAACAACTTTGTGTGTCACCTCCTTCTAATTGGTTTTTTGTTGAGGGTATACCATTATGCTATTTTCCCATGTCTCTGCATTAAGTACCATTGGGCTGGTCAGTCACAGAGCCAGGCATAAAACAGAGCCTTCTACATGGAAATCTGCCTGTTGCATATCTCCATGAATCTCACTGTGTTTGGTTGGCATGCTTACAATTAGGAAGCCTACCCAGAGCAGTGATTCATGCAGAAATGCATGGGATGGATTTGACTCATTAACCCTTGCTATGTAAAACTCTCTAAGGAAGGAAAAAGGAACACGTGGCACTCCAAATGTTGCTTGGAAGAGAATAACTTATTCTCTGACCATTAGCTATACTGTCTGGAGCTTCAGTGAATCCAGTAACATCTGGAGGACCACAGGTTTCCTGCCTCTGCCAACGATAAATCTCTTCAAAGGTAAAAGTGACATATCATTCCAAACTGAAGCTTGTTTCTCAGTGGCTAGAATTCTGGAAACCACTGACCTATAATGTGGGTTGATAAAGGCAGGAATAGATGACCTTCAGAGGTACTTATCCCTGGATCACAACCACTTATGCAAACTCAACCATGCCACCAAATTTTTTTTTTACAATTTTTGGCGTTGCAAAAACACCCTGGTGTTTTAATCTTTTTCAATTTGGGTCTGAGGTACTGCTGAGTACTATGTTTCTCTTAAGACATGGCCAGATTGCCTCCTCGTGGTCCCTGGAGGGCATAATAGATTTTTTTTACATTTCCCCTCCCAGATTTTATTTAAAATCATGTATTGAGGTACTGAGGTATTCGGGGGAATGGTGCTGCTGGGGAGTCCCATTCTGGGCCTTCACCAGACTGCATATCCTACATGGACCATATATTACCCTTCCTTGGATTAAGAGTTTCCATGTTGATAAATCCCACAACAACAACCAAAGTGAAACACTGGCAGAACAGTCAACTTCAGAGTATTGGAAATAATGGAAAGCTCAATTGCAGGTCACTTATGGGGATACTTATTCTTCATTTCTATGCACTGAGACAACAGCAATTGAGTTAACTTTCTGGGAAAGATGGTTTATTGAATCTTATATAGATATTAGGGTGACAGGACTCTCTGCGATTCAGTTGCCATTGATTTTTCTCTAATGTGAAGGTATCAGGATCTGTGAAGAGATGAGACAATGGATATAACACTTCTGTGGGAGCTCAAATGCTGTTTTGCAAGCTATGGCCATCCATGTTTCAAACCACCAGGACAAACTTTGCGAGAACTAGGGCCCATGTCAAAGTAAGGTGAGGCAATTTCTGGAGAAACTTAAACAAAGATTAGGAAATTGAATATCTTCTCATCGTACATGGATGGCAGGGCATGTAAATGGGGGTGGCAGGGCAGGGGGAGATCTCTGGAAATGTTTCAACTAGGTTGACATTTGGGAGTTCAGAAGTATCTGTTAAAATTTATTTATTTATATTTCTATACTGCCCAACTTTCCAGTAGAACTCTGGGTGGTTCACACACAAAAAATCCATACAAGTCAAGTCAACTGAACAAAACATATATAAAACAAAGACCAATCAATAAGGACATTAAAATTGACAAAACCATGGGATATAAGATGTAAGATGGCAGCTAAAAAGGAAAAGGAGAAAAAAGAGGGGGGAAATGTGATCAAACCTACATTGGTCACCAAAAGCAGAGTTCTGTCCATAGTGATGGCCACTATAGATCGGAATGCAAATACCTGTCTTTGGCATCATCCAAATATGAAAATATGTAGGAAAGTCTCCCTTATTGTCTCTTTGGCATAGCTGGCTATTTTCCTAACTATATGTCAAACAAAGTATAAAAGAAAAAAGGTGATTTTTAGGAGATCTACCAAGCAAGAAAAGTGTTATTGCAGAACTATTTTAATAACTGGAAGAAGTACCTTCAAGCCACATACAGTGGTACCTTGTACAAAGGAATTAATTCATTCCAAATGAAATTATGTTAAGCAAATTTTCCTTTATACAAACTTCCCATAGGAATGCATTGCAAACAGAGTAATGCCTAATTGCGACCATTTTTATGTTGTACGGATTTGTCCCATAGACGATTCTGTTAAGCAAATTTCCCCTATCTCCAGAAACTTTTTATGTTGTACAGATTTTATGTAATACAAACCATTTGTTATATGAGGGTCCACTGAATCTGGAAGCTTAACACAGTCTTTGACAATGTCACCTAGAGGTCATTATTAGCACTTGTCCTTTCATTCTTAACAGATGAGCATCAAACAGGGATAGACCAGGTGCATCACCCAGGCTGTTTCTGCATCCATAACCTGCCCCCAAGTTTCCTCTTTTAGCAGGAAAAAATGGTGGCAGGAAGAATCACAATCTCTATAAGCCCTTCCATACCCTTGAATAGCCCTACATGCCCACTTCTCTAAACTTCTTGACCTTTTTGATTTCATTTTCCTCATTTGACCCCAACATTTTGGGGGCCATGGAACAGACCCCAGACCTATCATACATGCTGATGCTGAACTTTAGTTTTTTTTTT
>JAHTLZ010003305.1:2937635-2956416 GCA_023846285.1 Phrynocephalus versicolor
AATAATAATAATAATAATAATAATAATAATAATAATAATAATAATAATAATAATAATAATAATAATAATAATAATAATAATAATAATAATAATAATAATACTTGGCCAACTCACTGCTTATCCCTCTCTCCAGGTCATCTCAACCAGTTCTCAATCCATAAGAAGACCTGCTCTCTTATCCCCTGACTGTGCAATTTTCTCAGCAGCCTTTGGTGAGAAAGCCTTCTGAAAATCCAGAGATACAATGTCCACTGGTTCACCCAAATCTACATGCCTGTTGACCAAGAAGGTAATGTACCACTTTGGCTAAAGTATATGAATGCAATTTCCAGGTCTTAATTGAGACTTAGGTTAGGGGCCCATTCTTGAGCATTCATCATTGAATCTGATAGCTCAGAAAACTGGGATCTGCCAACATGGCAACATCACGTAGGCATTCCTTTTCATGGCTTCAGGGTATGTTTCATGAATGTGCTTGTTCTTTTCCTTCTCTTGCTTGCAGGTGGAATTCATACGGGTAGACTGTCTGCAACACACGCCATCTTGACATTGCTTCTGAAGGACCTATCCCAACAATCCTTAGAAGGACAGGCCTTTCAACAGAGTATACCCTGTGGTGTTTACCTGTGGGAATGAATAAATCATGAGAGGCGTCGGTACTGATTGGTGGGTTTGTAGACCAATGAGAGAGTCCTGGGAGTGGCTTAGGGGATTTAAGGCTCTGATCAGCACTGTTTATTCAGATAGGGAATCTGACAGAGTCTGAGAGAACCAGATATGGACAGGCACCATCTAAGAGAAAGACATATAGGGCTAGATAAGGGATTTATACTTTCTGGAGAAAAGATAGAGAAGAGATGGGATTTTTCAGAGCGTCTATGAGGAAAACTGAGTGTTTAGAATTTGTAAACTTAGGAAATGGGCATGCATATATATTCAACGTTGTTAACAATCAAACTTAAGTGGGTCTGAGCTATATTCCTCTTTTTGTTTATACTTCAACACACTACCATTAATTATTTTGATTCTACCTTTAATCAATACACCACTTCTATTTTTATTCAGCTTAAAGCAGTCTGAAGGCTTTAATTTACTAGTGAAGCTAGTTGGTGGCAGTGAAAGAGAAAAATTAGAAGTGGTGTTTGTCAACAGCCTGTGAAAGGACCCAGGGATGGGGGGGGGGCAAGCATGTTAATGCTATATTTCCCATCCCCACATCTCAAATTGCAGCCTGGACACCCCAGAGAATGTGCTGCTGCTGACCTGGCAGTGTTGCTCCATAAGGAGTAGAGATGGGCACGAATTAAAAAAAGGCATTTCATTTGTCGTTTGTTGTTTAGGAGGTCCGTTTCGTTTCATTTCTGTTTTTTGTGAATTTTTGCAAAAAAATTGTTTTCATTTTCGCTCATTTCATTACCATTTCGTTACCATTTATTTCATTTTTTTGTGATTTTTTTTAGGATTTTAAGCAATTCACTCATGTTGCAGTAACGGAAACAAAACGCACGACAAAATTTCCGGTGTTTCTTTTTGTTTCGTTTCATTTTAGAGAAAAAATTCATTTGTCATTTCGTTACGTAACAAAACGAAAAAATGAAAACGGAAACAAAAAATTGTTCATTTCGTGCCCATCTCTAATAAGGAGTGATGTTCTTTGGAAACTGGTGGTGCAGAGAACGTGCCTTCTTCATTCACCCAACATCCAGGCAAGAACATGACTCAGGGATGGGACACACCTCACGGATATCTTAAATATTTTTTCCTCATTCTGTTAGAGCCCTCATTTCAGCTTGGCTGCTTAGCTTCCAGAATGAGAATAGAAATACACAGTGGCACTTCCCAGCTCAGCGAGACCTTGCTTTTCCTACCTGTTCTCTCCTGGCAAAAGATAAAGCAGCCCTAAGGCTGTCACTTCTCTTGCTGCCAACAATCTATTCTCAATCAAAAGCTCATAATTTAAAACATTCCCCTTCTCTCACTCGTGTGCCCCTTTCCTTTCCCCACTTCTTTGACTCCTTCTCGAATCTCTTAAGAACAGGCCCTCCCCTTCGTTCTGTTAGATAAGGAGAACAATGTAGAAAACTCCTCCAATTTTCCTGAGGAAAAGGCAGGGATTTGTTTTTTTTGACAACCTTCAAGTTTCTGCCTCTCCCCCGCTTGCTACCCCACTGCCACTTGGTTTATTCTTAAATAAGCAGCACCCACACAGCTTGCATCCTCCATGTGCCAGGCGGCCTTTAGTAACCGATCCAGAATGCACCACATCCTTTCCCCACAGCAGTTCAATCAATTTAATCTGAATTCTGCAAGTATCCCTGTGAGGATGGCCTCTCTGCCGATCAAGAGAAAGAAAGGGAAGGAGATGCATGAAATCCATGTACCCTCTGCAGGGAAAAAGAGGGCACAGGCTAGCCTAAAGTGTGAATATGGTAGCATATGTATGGATTTTAGAAAATGGAAATGAGCTCTGCCATTTATCTAGAAATGCAGTATCTCTTACCACAGAAGAAAAAAAAACTGTGAGCAGGTAAAATGCCATGTCTGCCCAGTTTGCTCTTTGGGTACTCACTAGAGATGGGCACGACTTAGTGGTATTTTCGTTTTCATTTTTGTTTTTTTCGTTTTCATTACGTAACGAAACGAAAACGAAAAACGGTTCAAAAATGGACCGAAAACAGAAACGAAACGACTAATTTTGAGCCAATTTTCATTTTTCATTACTGGAAAACCACATAATGGAGCTAAATGGGGAGAAACGAAAAAAATTTTCGTTTTTGTTTTCGTTTTTTCATTTTCGTAACGTAACGAAACGAAAACAAAAAATTTTGAAATTAGCTCATGAAAACGGAAACGAAACGAAACGGACCCTAGCTGAAAACGAAAATGAAAACGAAAATTTTTTTCTTCGTCGTGCCCATCTCTAGTACTCACTACCAATGAGCCATTTCAAGCACCGGCACCCTGCATTCTCCTTTCCTGAGGTAATCTTTAAGTGGCATTTGGATGGGATGGCCTTCAAACAGAGGACACCTGTAAACCGAGGACCTTCCTCTCACAATCCTTACATTGCTGGTGGGCAAAGAGTGTTGGGCAAACCTCCATTGAGGAAGCATGATTTGACATTTGTATGCAATGCCCTTGGCTTTAGGCCAGATAAATCTCTCTCTATCTTTTTTAAGAGTGACTGGAATCCTGTTTTCTGGGGGGGGGGCATCTTTTTTTGCTTATAACAGGTCTAGGCTTAAGAATTTCATCGGAACAACAAATTAGGGTTGGCCATTTGCCCGACCCAAATTTTTCAAGAGGGTTGGAAGTTAGACTGGTGTAACTGCCCAAGCCCTGGGGTTGACAAGATCACCGTCATAAAATAAGATCCCACAAAGAAGCTCTGATATTACAGCTGCAAATGCTATAAAGGTACCTGAGTCTTTGTGAGATCAAAACCTGCTAACAAATGCCTTTCCCAAAATAAAATTCAGAAATCTATGATCCTCTTGATTTCATGGCAATTTTACATGGGATTTCTGCGAAGCCACAAACAAATTATCAGCCCCGTTGATGTCCACAGACTGCACCAGAGAAATCATAGAAAAGAGAAGAGAGAACAGAGAACTGTGTAGCTTAAATCACACAGACCCATGGCCCCACCAATGGTGCATCATGGGCCACTCTTCGCCATTGGCAGCACCATATCAGGAAACAAGGAATCAGCATTTAAAATCAGTGTTTGGACAGCACTGGCATTTCATCCACAAACGGATGTCTCCCCATTATTATATTTTTAGGGGGGGGGGGGATGCAGGAGAAACTGGAAATGACATTTTTGAAACCACGGTGTTTCAAACCATGGTGATCGTATGAATGAACAATCATTGGTAATTTTGTGTTAAACAATGCAAGACTGCACATAGAGGCGTCTGAACTCTTGCCATGCGATGTAAAACAATTACACAAGCTTCTGTAAAACAGAAAATGCAAGAAAGTGGAGATATGTATATTTTGGATGTGTGAACATAGCCTGTGTTTTTGCTCTCCTATCTCTATTCTAAGGTATTTTTCTTGCCTGAGACAAATTGTCTGTGGCCTTGTCTATCCAAGACAAGACGCAGAGCATCTAAAGCCAACCAAGCTATTTGGCTGATAAGTAGAAATACAATAAAATACAATAAAAATACAGTAAAAATACAATAAAAATTAATACCTTGTGGAGTGTTGTCCTTTTAAAACAAACAGTAGCTCCCAAGGGCAGGAGGCGCTCTCTGCCTAACAGCAGGGCTGGATTTAACCATTGCTAAGCCTCACAATGTTTACTCTTCGGAATGTGTCTTTGAAAAATCCATCCAATCTAATTTTCTCTGTGCCAACATTATGTTTCCATACATGGTCAATATTGATTCTTCAAGCACTTTGGGCTGTTTCATATGATTTCCCGGCAATTACGCTTTTAACCAAGGGTGAAATTGTCTCTTCTCTCGTTCCCATTTTCATTCTTTTCAGCTAATTCGCTCTCAAGTCTTCTCATCACTGAAAAGCAAACACCTGCTCGCTTATCAGCCTTTCTCTTGTCTGCTGTCCTGTCTTCAGGCCACCTCCTGATTAGGAATGCAAAACTGACTTGAGGCATCCATGTACTCCATGGGGAAAGAAGCTGCTGCCAGGCTTGTATTAATGACTTCTGTGTATGTGTCTTTAATGCAGCATCACTGCATCAGGACATTTTAATTCATAAAGGCCAATTGAATGAGCAGTCGACTCTTATTTCAGCACCAGCAGCATGTCACTAGTCTCACCAACATCTGAAGCAGAAGGTTAACTTGGTGGGGCCATATGGTCTGTACAACTCAGCCTTGACTCCAGGCATCTGTCACCCAAAGCAGCTGCCTCCCTGCCAGAACTGCCTCTCCTCTTACCACCAACTTAAAGAGTTATTCAACAGTCTTTTGCAGTTGTGGGTGGTAGTTTTTTGTTTCCAGACAGCAGCGGTAGGACGTAGTCCCAACCAGGGGTGTAGTTCGGTTCTAGAATCCCAATGTTATTCTACCTATTCAAAACTCAAATCAAATGAAATGATTATTATAAAATAAAATAATCCTTAATAATAGCACATGCTTTTGTTATGGGTAAGCATTGGGTGTGTTGGGATCCATGCTGTTTCTTTTATAATGTCTCCAATAAAATCTGAGATCTTTATTTCTTCCTCTGACTGACTAACATGTAATAATGTGTCAACATTCCGTGTTTGGGGGCTAATTTACGTTGTCACTTAATTCATGCTTATATATTTTATTGAAGGAATGTATGTTGCTACTGTGTTGAATTTTTAAAAACCAAGGGAGTTTATAAAAATAATTTAGATCCCCATTTAAATCACAATGGAATCATGACACTTAAAACCATATGGCTGGATTCTTTGATTAACTAGAATAGAAATGGAACAAAGTAAACAATGCACATATTCTACTTAGAAGAGATACATCCATTCACATGTGTGAACACCATCTTAGGGTGGGGACTGTACGGTCTTCCTGATATTGTTGGACTGTAACTCTGATCAAACCTAAAAACCATAGCTAATGTTAACAGGCCATAGATGTTGAAGTTCAGTGAAATCTAGGGGCCACATGTTCTCATTCTTGACCAATATAAAATCTAATATTAAAATTATGGCAGTTCTGACATGAGACCCTTATTATGGGAGTATGCATACTCAAACTATAGGACTTTGTATTAAATGCACAGGCTGGCATCTGACTGCAAACTCAAACCTCCCTATCCAAAGTTACCTTTTCCATCCAAATGGTGGCATGCAGGCTGCCATCAGTTGCAATTATAAAACAACTGTGAGATGAGCACTCGGCATTTTGATTTTTACTAACATGCCAATAGCTTTCAAACACATTTAAAAACACATTGATAATTAGAAGACATCAAGGTCTTGTGTACTTGCCAACCAGACAACTGCCTTCCCTAGGAGCAGAGTCTATTCTCTATCATCCCAGAGTGCAGGGCACATAATAATGGGCTCAAGCTCTAGTAAGTCAGATTTTGGCTGAATTCCAGGAAAAAACTCAACTATCAGAACAGTATGACAATGCAAGGGATTGAACCCGGTAGCCTTATATGCTCCTTCACACTCAATTATTCTATGATTCTATGACAGAGAACAATTGGAGGTGAATATTATTGGTGTGCATTATTTTATAAGGTACAGGATTAGTAAAACAGTATTAGGTTTGTCTATTTCTTTTTTAAAATGAAAGATGGGCAGTAAAATAAATTGTCCAATACAATTGAAATGAATTGATTCTTCCATTCCCTTCTATGAAATTAGACCTGGATATGTTGAGAATCAACAACAATATTTTTTTACTATTATTCTTTACAAGTACTATATATTATTTTTGTCGTTTACAAGTTAGGATGCTTCTGAAATGGGTAGAAACCTTGTTAAAACAAAGAATAATTATAAATGAAGCTGTATTATTATGTTCAATATTTAACGATGGAATGAAAAATTACTTTATTAGTTTCTAATTACAAATCTAATTGGTGTAGTAAGAGCTGAAATTTCAAGAGAGAGAGAGAGAGAGAGAGAGAGAGAGAGAGAGAGACTGGAGAACTGCTCAAAATCTCTCAGTACAAAAATATGTGAACAGAATCTGGCAAATGGTCCCTATGGAAATTTGGCCTATCAAATTAAAATATAGAGAGGGGAAATAAAACATGATCAATTTATGAAAACCTGGAAAAATTTATTAACATATGGAATTAGCACAAGAAATGAAGAATGTGCCATGGGAAATAATTTTGACTGCTGGAATGCAATATTCTAAAATAATTAAGTAACTTGTGTGTGGGTCATATTTAATTGTATTAGAACAGGGCTGTTCAACTTTGAACAGGCCAAGGTCTACTTTTTTCCAGCCCAAAGTGCCTGAGGGCTACTACACTAAAACCTCTACTTACGAATTTTATCCATTCTTTCCGAGCACATGGTCATAAGTAAAAAAAAAAATGTAAGCAGAGCAGCCGTTTCCCATAGGAGTGCATTGAAAATCAATTAATCCATTATGGAGGGAATTCTCCAGGGGGGAAGAAGAAGGGAGATGTCAATGCACAAAGGAGATGGGCACACCTGCAACCCCACCTCTCACCCCTCTCCTTCCCTCTCCTCCCTCCACTCCGCACCAGCGATTCAGCTGATCACAAGACAGTGGCACACCGATCACCTGGCTGGTGGGGGGAACAAGGGACTGTGCCATGGCCTTGAACTGCCCCACTCAGCTGAGACAATGGGCTGGCAGACCCAGAACTTTGCTAGGGCAGTGGTGGTCCTTGGGATGGGGGAGGGAGGGGTGGAGAACTTTTTTTATTGATGGCTGGCAGGCTACTTTTGAACCCTTCGTGGGCTACCGGTTGCCCACGGCCTACCTGTTGGGCAGGCCTGTATTAAAAGATGAATTAGCAGGTGTATATAGAGAACGAAATATGTGTATAGAATTATAAGTAAGGTAATGTTATTGTACTATAATTTTAACTTGCCTTGCAAAATATAATATAGTTTTAAAAATATTAAAATATTAAAATATTTTTAAAAAAGGATTGCTTCTGTAATGCTTATTTATTTATTAGCAGGATTAAGAAATATTCCACATTACTAAGTAATATACAGTACTGTACTATCATTGAAATAAAAGTATTTCATGGCCAGCAGGTGGTGCTACTGCATCTTTCTGTCCTCTAGGTCATGGCATCCTTGAGTGGTAAGAAACTTGACAGCATTCATTCAGTCAAACACATGCCCTTGACAGCAACACATCCATACGGTCATGGATACCTCCCTCTAAATATAAAATGAAATAAAATAAAAGTGCACACTTATAAAGAATGCTTTAGAAACAATAGAAGCCAACACCATTTCCCCAATTTTTTTTATGAATGCTGCCATGAGTTGGTTGGTATACTGTATAATTTTCCCCATTCAGAAGAATGCAAATATGGTTCAGGGATTCACATACTTCCTTACAGATTTGAGTCCAAGGTTGATTTTCAAGGATGCAAGACACAGAGATATTCTATAGGGGTTCCTTAAATGTTTGGTCACTGAATTTGGAGGGAAGTGGTGCCACGTATTGCAAATAAACACTTGAAACCAGGTGTTTTGTAGCACTTTGGAGACTATGCGTGCCCAATAAATTGTGTTTGGGCCCAGAAAAGCACAAAACTACTATAGTTAGTTTCAAAGGTACTACAAGACTTCTATTTTATCTTGTTCTAGAACAGACTGTTGGCACTATGAAGATACCATATGATCACCGCATATGATTCAAATTATTATAGATCTGTGTCTTGTGCAGAATAGTGGCACACTCTGCTAGTCTTCCCAACCTCAGAAATAATTGTGTGCTGTGCTCTGAAGTCAGAACTAGAGATGGGCACGACTTGGCAAAATTCTCGTTTTCGTTTCCGTTCCTTGTTTCTGTTACGCAACAAAACGAAGAACGACAATTACTCTGCCAGAACTCGAACTCGAACCGAAAAAAGAAAAATTGGGTCTGATTTGTCGTTGTCGTTCCTGGCATCGCAGCGATCCCGCGATGCCAAGCGGCACAGAAAAAAAGTTTTTAAAAGTTAAAAAAAAACCCGATTCCCGGCCAAAAAGCAGGCGAAAATATGCCTGCCTGAGTGAGTGCACCTACCAGAGGGGTGGTTTCTGGGGGGGGGGTCCCCGGCCTCCCCCCTCTCCTGTCCTGGTCTGCTCTGGTGGGGGAAATCCTCGTCGTCTCACAGTCGCTCGCCGCAACAAGCTGGACTCGCCGCCGGCTGCCGCAATTCAAGCGGCACAGAAAAAAAGTTTTAAAACCCCCGCCCCGATTCCTGGCCAAAAAAGGAGGCGAAAATATGCCTGCCTGACTGAGAGGGCACCTACAAGAGGGGTGGTTTCTGGGGGGGGTCCCTGGCCTCCCCCCCTCCTGTCCTGGGCTGCTCTGTTGGGGACTCACAGCTTCACAAGCAACAAGCCGGACTCGCCTCGCCATGCCATGCAGTGCGGGCGGGGGATCAAAAATGGGGCGGCGCGGCGACCACAATTTTTTTTTTGAAATCGTGGTCTAAAAACACACACAAGCACCTCAGAAACATGCGAAAATTGCTATTTTAAAACTGCCAGAATTTTTACAGTAGCAGTGGGTTTTTCTTGCAACAAAATGTCTCCTCTGTCCTCTCTCCATTGATTTTATTTTATTTTATTTTAATTTTTTTTACACCTGCGCAATGATGGGCTGGCCATGGGAGTGACCATGCAAATTTTTGGAGCCATTCCACCAATCGCATGGCCACTTGGCCAGGTTGACCACAGAGACTTCTGGGATGTGCCAATCGGGCATAAAAAACCCACTAACCGTAGCCCGAACCTGAACCCGAAGCCTAACCCTAACCCATACGCCAGTACACTGTCCTTCTAAGTGGGTCAGAGAGGCACCCAGAGGTGCACCCCAATACTCACCCTAACCTAACCTGTAACTAGCCTAACCCTAGCCCTTGCACTAACCCTCTGTCCCCCCAAGCCAGATCTGTACTTGCATTGCACGGCACGCAAGTACGCTTCCCTTCTTAGTGATACACAGCGGATGCAGGGAGAGTCTGCCAGTCCGTCACTTGTGGCTCTGGATGACTCCTGCAGCAGCATTTGTGTGCCATGCAAACCCTGCCCGAGCGCCTGTGTCTCACTGACTGATGCAGGGAAGGCATCCCAAAAAGAGCGGTGCCTTTGCCAGTCTGCTGCGTCTACAACTTGGTATGCATATCCATATGGCTATGCATGCCCTTTTGTAGCAGTGCTGGCGGGCGAGGATAGGAGGCACCCACCCCACAGAGGTGCCTCCAGGAGCCCGCTACCCACCCAAACCAGTATAACGACAGACAAAAAACTGAAAAACAAAATGACAAATTTTTGCGAAATTTCGCGAAAAACGGAAACGAGCCGAAACGGGCCGCCTCCAACACACGACAACTCGAAAACGTCATTTTCCCTAGTCGTGCCCATCTCTAGTCAGAACTGACTTGTAGCAACACTAATGTAGCTCTCAAGGTAAGTGAGATATATTTAAGGGGTAGTTTTACAAGTTCCACATACACCTTGTGAGCTTCCATAGCCAAGTGGGAATTTGAACCCTGTTCTCCAGAGTCCTAGTATAATAACTCTGCTATAATATACTGGCACCCTTCAAAGTAACTAGGTATAACTTAAGCAATGGTAAAAGTAATATAACAAGAAATCACAATATTACTTGGGGTTTAAGAAGTAGTTACTTTGTAAAATGACTTTCAAGGGCATTTTCAGAGGCAAGTTGAAATGACAGGAAAATTATATCTTGTCAGTCCTAAATGGCAAATGAAGTAGCCTTTGACACTGCATTTTGTATGTTGATAAATATTTCCAATGTACAATATCAGAATGGGGCAGAGGGCATTCCAATTTGAACTGTAAGAGATTTCCAACAGGATTTCCTTGGAAACAACCTAGAGAGCAGAGTCTATATTTATTTCTCTCTGTGTATTTTTATATACAGTATATATTGTGGATGGGGCTAAGACTGAAAAGTATCAACGTCATGTCATATGAACTTTCAAGATGCAATTTAAACCCATCTAAAACATGAAGTTCTCCTTGTAAATATGTAATGAAGGTTATTCTCTTTTAGAATTTCTGGAAGTTGAGTCATGGCAACTGGACTTCTTTTCTTGAGAGCTGCTCATCCTTTGTCAGTCCGAGGAAAGCTAGTCGTGAGTCCTCCATTTTCTAGTTCACTTTGACCTCATGTCACCCTGCTCTGAATCAGGCTCCGGATTGAGCCTGAGCCTGTTTGTCCTGGTCCATTCCATGATTGCATCCAGGCAGCAGTCAAGGGTCTGAGCCACCTCCACTGCAGAGGTGGAAAAGGAGATATAGAGCTGTGTGTCATCAGAATACTGAAGACAGGTAGCCACAGATCCTCTAATGATCCCAGACAGCGGGGATCATGTAGATGTTAAATACCATGGGGGAGATTGCTGACCCCTGGGGCACCCCACAATAGAGTGTCCAAGGGGCTGACATCTCTTCCCCCAGCCTTACATGCTGGGAATGTCCCCCAAGGAAGGACTGGAGCCATCTCAAGGCTAGGAGTCCAATCCCCACCTCAGGAAGCCTACCCAGAAGGATACTGTGGTTGATGGTATCAAGGGCCACAGACAAATTGAGGAGGACCTGCAAGGTAGAGCAACCCCTGCCAGCCCCCCTGAGGAAATCTTGCAATGCAACCTGGGAAGCCGCAGTCCCTTGAAGCGGCCTGAATCCAGACTGACTGTAATAGATCCAGGATGCAATCCTCCTCCAGGAACGACTGGAGCTGCTCAGTGGCAACCCGCTCGATCGCTTTTTCCAAAAAGGGAACATTGGAAATCGGGTGATAGTTGGACAAACAGTCCACAGTCAAACCAGGTTTCTTTAACGTGGTCTTCATCACCATCAACCCTAATAATAGAAGCCCACTCTGGCATGCTCCCTCTGGCAGTTTTAATCAGCCAAGAAGGGCAAGGATCAAACAGAGAAGCCACCGACCTGCAATAAGCCAGTGCCCTAATGACACAGGACCAAACTCAAACAGACAAGGAGACCGGTGTGTGTGTGTGTGGTGCTAGGTAGACATGGGCACGACTCGGCAAAATCCTTGTTTCCGTTTCCGTTCGTCGCTTCCGTTACCTAACAAGGAACGGTAACGACAATTACTCCGCTCCAGCTCGAACCCGACCTGATAAAGATAAATTGGGTCTGATTTGTCGTTGTCATTCATGGCATAGCAGTGATCGCGCAATACCAAGAAGCACAGAAAAAAGTTTTTAAAATAACAACAAAAAAAACTGATTCCCGTCCAAAAAAGCAGGCGGAAATATGCCTGCCTCAGTGAGGGCACCTACCAGAGAAGGATGGTTTCTGGGGGGGGGGGTCCCCGGCCTTCCCCCCCTCTCCTGTCTTGGGCTGCTGGTACCAGGCTGGGGGGGGGCCCCTCCTCGTTGTCTCCATTTGCCATGCGGTGGGGGGGATCCAAATGGCGACCGCAATATATATATATATTTAATCGTGGTCCAAAAACCCACCAACGCACAACAGAAACATGTGAAAATTAGGTATCTTAAATGCCTGATTTTTTATAGTAGCAGCAGTGGGTTTTTCTTGCAACAAAACGTCTCCATTGATTTTATTTTATTTTATTTTTATTTTTATTTTTTTACACCTGTGCATGCGCAATGATGGGCTGGCCATGGGATGGGACCATGCAAATTTTTGGAGCCATTCCACCAATCGCATGGCCAGGTTTTGCTGAGACTTCTGGATGTGCCAGAGAGGGCATAAAAAGCCCATCAACCCTAACCCTAAGCCTAACCCTAAGCCTAACCTTAACCCATACGCCAGTACACTGTCTTCTTAGTGGGCCAGAGGCACCCAGAGGTGCAGCCCACTAACCCACCCTAACCTAAACTGTTACCCTAAGCCTAGCCCTTACCCTAACCCCAACCCTAAGCCAGATTTGTACGCAAGTACACTTCCCTTCTTAGTGGGTCAGAGTGATGCACCCAGAGAGGTTCCTTCAACTCCAGAGACCCACTCCCTCCCTCCCTCCCTAAGTGTAACCTGTACGCCAGTACACCAGTATGCTTTTCTTCTTAGTGAGTCAGAGAAGCGCCAATGAGGTTCCTCTGACACACTAGCCCCGCACCCTAACATAATGTTCTTAGTGAGACAGAGAAGTTCCGACGAGGTTTCCTGTCACACTAACAACCCAACATAATGTAAACTGTATGGTATGCGGCGGGCCGGCGGCTACGCATTACGCTTCCCTTCCCTTCTGGGTCAACTCAGAGGCACCCAGAGAGGTGCCTCCCAGAGCCCACCCTAACCCCTACCCCTAAATCACTGTACAAACGACAGACGACAAACAGAAACGACAAATTATTAAAAAATTTCATGAGAAACGGAAACGACCTGAAACGGGCCCGTCCCGACAAACGACAACTCGAAACGTAATTTTTTCTGGCCATGCCCATCTCTAGTGCTAGGGATACTTGGGGGCAAATCAGTGCAACCTGAGTCCAGATCAGCTTGGATAGCCTCAAGTTTAGATCTTTAAAAGGGCAGGAATTGATCTTTAAAAAGGCAGGAATTGACTCACTAGTGAAATCACTCGGAGGAGGCCCCAGCTCACCAGGATTGGTGAGGTTTCATACCACCAGGAACATTTCAGCCTGGTGGTTTGAGGCTGCACCAATTTTCAGGGAGGGATCTCTTAGCCTCCCTGATCCCCTGAACATAGCACCTGGTCAGCACACAAACAACAGCCCAACTAGATTCTGACCAATCATTCTTCCAATCCTCCTCCATCACCCACAATTCAGCTGTAAACCATGGCAAGGACTGGGCTCTACATAGGAGAAGGCGCTTGGGGGCCATCTGGTCAGCAGCCCAGGTGCATCTATCCACCAGAAAGTTGACTGGGTCAGCAGACACACTGTCCAGAAACCCCCCAATGCCCCCCATGGGGTGGAGCAGTGACTGACAGGGAAATAGTCAACAGATTATTATCTGACCATAACAGGCTCAGAAGAAATATTCCCAACAACCAGATTAAAGTCCACAGAAGTGGAGGAAAAGACCAGGTCCAGAGTATGCCCAACCCTATGGATGAGATAAATGACATGTTGGGACAGGTTCATGGAGGCCATGGACTCCATGAAGTCCAGTGACACTCCAGGCAGTCCAATCCCACAATGCATGTTTAAGTCCCCAACCACCCAATGGTGGGGGGGATTTCAGCAGTGCCATGAAGATGAACTCAGAGAGCTCTGGTAAGGACTGTGCAGGATTGCAGGAAGCATGGTGCCCCAGCACTATACCAAACCTGTCCTGCTGACCCACCAATAGATGCAGGCACTCTAACACAGGACACACTAACACCGCAGACCTGCTGACAATAAGGGATTTCCTGTAAACAATGGTTACCCCACCCCACCCACAAACCTCCAGCTTGCCCAGGTGTGGACACAAAACCCCAGGGGGCACAGCTGGGAGAGGGACGCCCCCCCTCTGCACCCTCCCAGGTCTCAGTTAAACAAGCCAGGTCAGCCCGTCCATCCACAATCAAATTGTGGATGATAAGGATCTTATTGCGGACTGAGCTGGCATTAACCAGCAAACAGAACAGGTCAGGGGTAAGGATGTAGAGGCTCTCTGGCATGTAGTGGTGGGCTGGGGGATCAGAACAGCAGACAGGCACCAATTGCCTAACCCTAGTTCTTCTTACCTGGTCAACCCCCCCCCCCGAGCCCCTAGCAAACCTTTTGAGCCTGACACCGCCGGAATAAGAGCCCCTGCCAACACCGGAATCGGAATCGGAATCGGAATCGGAATGCAATTTATTGTCATTGTATAAATACAACGAGATTAAAAGTGCTATCCAGTCAGTCATTCACAAAACCCAGCATAAAAATCCAAGACGAAAAATCTACAATATAAGAACAAACCATCCATACAGATACTCCAACATTCACATGCCGAACATCACTTACACTCATTTAAAACTGACATAAAAACCAAACATACACACACAGCCCTACATTCTTTCACCTGGCAACATTCATACCCAATCTATAAAAGCTACAATTTAAAAACAACAACAGCCATACACAATCCCCCATAACAATATATATGTAACACAAACACCAAAGTGCAGCAAAACAAGTAAGACAAACAAGCAAACAAACCAACCCCCAGTAAACCCAAACCCTGAGGAACACCAGGTCCACCCCAGTAAAGGGGGGGGCATACAACAATGCGAGAATAACAACTGGCAAGGTAATACAGTTACAACATAACAAGTAATGTAAAATAAAGCAATGAACTCAAATAAAGTAAAGCTAACTAGTCCTAACTAGTGCCAACAGGCTGCTGCCAACTATCCAGCCCATGTTCCAACCAGGTTCCATGCCTGAGGATAACAGTCAGTCACAGCCAACATCAACTGGTTCCCAAAAGTTTTAAATGGCCCAGGCAAAGGCATCCTAGGCCAAGATGGAAAAAATAGCTGGAGAGAAGGAGACCCCCCTGGTATCAACTGGGCCAGGTTTAAGGGCTCTTGCCACTGACAGGTAGGCAGCGCGATCACAGGAACAGCCCTCCTGACCATTTTCAGAGGGCTCCTACCAAGCTGTTAATGGCTGGACCCCTTTTAACCTGGCCCAGTCGGTACCAGGGGATCCCTCTGGTGCTGACTAGGCCAGTTTTAAAGGGGTCCAGCTGATAAGAGCTCAGAAGGAGGCCTTTAAAAATGGCTCCTGGAGTCCCAGGCACCAAATCTGGTGCCTCTAGGACCCAAGTGAGCTATTTCATTTCATTTCATTTCATTTCATTTTGTACGATTTAAAAAAAATCATAAGAAATGAAACAAAACAAAATGGGGGTGAACATGAAATGAAATGAAGTGAAACATTATTTTTCCATTTTGTGTCCATCCCTGATGATGATTGATTGATTGATTGATTGATTGATTGATTGATTGATTGATTGATTGATTGATTGATTGATTGATTGATTGATTGATTGATATGCCACACTTCCCCATGTTGGGAGGAAATTTAGAAATCCTAACCCTGACCCTATTGCAAAATCCTGCCCTTTCCAATTTCCCTCCCAGCATGGAGAAGTTTTGCATAGTTATACATTAAATACTGACTGAATGAGATATCTGTCTGGTAGGGTGTGTGAGAGACTGCCATTTTGTCCACTGGCCCTGGTCCCTCATCTCCTACTCATGTGTAGTGGAAAGTCCAAAAGATCCTATAACCATATTCATATTGGCTGGGTCTTCATAGTATGTGCATCTGGACCTGCATTTCTTAGATGCCTTAACATGCTAAGAATAGAGAGGTGTTGATTTCATATTTTGAAAATATCAAAAAAAAAAATTGTCTCCCAAGACTGGCAATGAGACAAATCACAGAGCAGATACAGAGTAGCTGGTAGCCCTGGAAATATAGGGACCCCGGAAAACAGGAGATCACATTGTCATCTTAAGAATGGCTTCAGTCTCTCATCTCACAGTAGTCTTGCTTCAGGCTTATGAAAACGTGATCAATGAGGACCAGAACTACAGCAACAAGTGACATTAAATGATTCACCAGCTGCATGATGCTTCAGTGCAAAGTAAATACTAATTGTAGGCATATTTCCTGACACTCTCCTAATCAGAAAAGCCATTTGCCTTTTTATTTTTACAGTAGCAGTTTTCTGCAGTATTGGTCCCAATGAAGTTTAATCATAAATCCCTTAAAATACACTCTATTATTAGCCTATTATAGTTTGTGGCCTTGGTAATGGGGCAATTATTATATTTTATCACCAATGACAATATATATATATACTTGCCTATATTTATACTGTATATGGTGGCTTGTGAATGATGAATGTTTTATCATTTTTTCATTCCTCTCACTCTTACAGTGTTAGTTCTTCTGATGAACTTTCTTTTCTATCCACGTATGACAAGCACGGGGAGTCCATTGTTCAATGTCTTTCCTCTTTACATTTCTACCCATTCTTCATGATTCTCCAACACCCCCAAAATTTACCCCCCATTAAAAATTGTATATCGCCCCTCAGTTCCCTTGATTATAGTGTGTGGTTCTTCCAAAGACACTATTTGTCCATTTTGGGGGTACCAGGTTGTATGTTTCACAGGGCTGCCATTTAATGTTTATCTAATTTTAAATAGGAAAGAAAAAAGGTTTGGAGTCTGAAGGAAAAATATCTGAGGAAGGTGCTTGTCAGGAAAAGCAATGCCTAAATTCTTTTCCTCAAATCATGTTCTTATTTCAGTTAATGCAGTGTTTCGAGTGGAGCCTTCCCAGACTGTAACCGTCATCCAAAAAAAAAAAAAAATCGCTGTACTATCATTGTGCAGAGGAATTTTGGCCCTGCCATGCTGTCTCATGTAACACATGCGTTTGATGAAGGTGTGAAGGGGAGCAGTCCACTGAATAAGGGTATCATCAGTGAACCAGAATGCTGAACATACTGTGGTCCAAGTATCCGGAATAGAGATGGGCACGAAACAAACAATTTCTCGTTTCCGTTTTGGTTTTTTCATTTCATTACGCAACAAAATGACAAACAAATTTTGTCTCTAAAATGAAACGAAATGAACAGAAACACCGGAAATTTTGTCGTGCGTTTCGTTTTTGTTATGGCAATACAACTGATCTGCTTTAAATGCTAAAAAAACCACACAAAAATTGAAATAAATGGTAACGAAATGGTAACAAATGAATGAAAATGAAAACGAATTTTTTGCAAAAAATCACGAAAAAAACAGAAACAAACCGAAACGGACCCCCTAAATGACAAACAACAAACAAAACACCATTTTTTTGATTCGTGCCCATCTCTTATCCGGAATAGCAGTCACACAATAAACATTAAACACCAAAATACAACACGATTTACAGTATTATATAAAGAACCAGATATTCCAGGACAGTTGCACATAATAGAACTGGGCTGACTCTGCAAGACTTCCTTCCACATTATTTTAATGCTTCACTTTTGAAGGAGAAAGAAAAGCATGGTCATTTGTCTGTATCAAGGTCTTACTACATGAAATGAGTAGGTGGTTTGCTCTCAAATGAGATTTAACAGCAAGTTTAGCTAGCAAAATCCATTCCATTTATTGAGTTGTCAAGTAAAGATCGGTGCACAGAGCTCCCAAGAAGGTTGGTTCTCTGGAAGTTATTTTTGAAGTGTTATAAAAACAAGGCAAAAATCTTTCGCACTTCACAAAATCTTGTAGAAAACAAAGTGTTTAGCAGTGAATCTTTGGACAAAATGTATTTTAATTCAAAGCTCAGCCTCAAATTTTAAGCTTCAGGCAGGGGATAGCATATCTGTACACATGACAATATAATTACTTCAACAACATTGTATAGCAATGTTTTTTGCTTGATTTATAAATCATTGATCTTTCTTCACTTTTCATTCTGAAAAACAAAATAGGTGAATTAATAACCAAGAAAGGTCATCTTTTCAAATGTAAGCCCAACGTACACAAAAGACAATGACAGTAACTAGTGTCAATTATTTATAAAAATAATAGCTGCAAAGAAACCTAACAGCATTAATTTTTTCCTCAGAAAACATGCTATTGATAGTGTTGTAGACTTTCTAAAAGATCCAATTAGAGATGGGCACGACTTAGCGGTATTTCCGTTTCCGTTTCCGTTACTCGGTTCCGTTACTCTACGGAAACGGTAACGGGAATTACTCCGCCAGACTTCGAGCTCGAACCGACGAACGAACAATTTGGTCTGATTTTTCGTGGTCGTTACTTGCATCGCGCGATGCCACACGGCACAGAAAAAAAGTTTTTAAAAGTTAAAAAACCTGGTTCCCGGCCAAAAAGCAGGCGGAAATATGCCTGCCGTGCCTCAGGGCACCTACCAGAGGGGTGGTTTCTGGAGGTCCCCGCCCGGCCTCCCCCCCTCCGTCCTGGGATGCTCTGGTGGTGGGACTCGCCTGCCGCAAAAAGCCCAGTCTCGCCGCCGGCCGCCAAAGCACAAGCAAGCAGCACGGGCGGCACAGGAAAAAACTTTTTTAAAAACTCTCCCGGGTCTCCCCCCCCACCCATTCCCGGGCCAAAAAGCAGGCTGAAAAATGCCTGCTTGACTAAGGGCGCAGGGCACCTACCGGAGGGGT
>JAHTLZ010003305.1:2956426-2968400 GCA_023846285.1 Phrynocephalus versicolor
GGATGCTCTGGTGGTGGGACTCGCCCACCGCAAAAAGCCCAGTCTCGCCGCCGGCCGCCAAAGCGCAAGCAAGCGGCACGGGCGGCACAGGAAAAAACTTTTTTAAACTCTCCCGGGTCTCCCCCCCACCCATTCCCGGGCCAAAAAGCAGGCAGAAAAATGCCTGCTTGACTAAGGGCGCAGGGCACCTACTGGAGGGATTGTTTCTGGAGTTGTGGTCCTGCCTCCCCCCCATCCTGGGCAGCCGGACTCGAGTTGCCATGCCATGCGGTGCGGGCGGGGGATCCAAAATGGGGCGGCGAACGCAATATTGTTTTTGAAATCGTGGTCCAAAAACACACAAGCACAACAGAAACACGCAGAAATTTATAAACTGCCAGATTTTTCACAGTAGCAGTGGGTTTTTTCTTGCAACAAAATGTCTCTCCTCTCCTCCTCTGTCCTCCATTGATTTTATTTTATTTTATTTTATTTACACCTGCACAGTGCGCAATGATGGGCTGGCCCAGTGGCCTGGCCAGCCATGTGGGAGGGGATGACCATGCAAATTTTTGGAGCCATCCCACCAATCGCATGGCCACTTGGCCACTGAGACTTCTGGGATGTGCCAAAAAGCCCCCTAAAACCTGCCCTAGCCCCCTAACCCCCTAACCCTAATCCTTGACTCCTTATCCATACGTCACAGACTGTCTTCTTAGTGGGTCAGAGAGGCACCCAGAGGTGCAACCCAATAGCCCACCGTAACCTTACCCGTCATTAGCCTAACCCTAGCCCTTGCACTAAACCCACCTTAGCCCATAGCCAGATCTACTTGCATTGCACTACACACGCAAGTACGATTCCCTTCTTTGTGGGACATGGCAGGTGCGACACACTGATGGTTCGTACCAGAGGACCAGGTGCTTGTCTCACTGCCTGCAAATGGTATGCATATCCATATGGTTATGCATGCCATTTTGCAGCAACAGCAGGTGAGGAGGGGAGACCCCCATGTTGAGGGGTCTCTTGGAGCCTGCTGCTGCTGTCCCTTCCTAGTGGGTGAGGATAGGAGGCACCCACGGGTGCCTCCAGGAGCCCACTTTCCCTTTATGGCGGGCCAGAGGAGGCACCCACCCCACAGAGGTGCCTCCAGGAGCCCGCTACCCCCCCCAAAACCAGTATAACGATAACGAAAAAACAAAAAAACAAACCGACTAATTTTTGCAAATTTTCGCGAAAAACGGAAACGAGCCGACACGGGCTGCCTCCAACACACGACAACTCGAAAACGTCATTTTCCCGAGTCGTGCCCATCTCTAGATCCAATAGCTGCTGACACAGATGCCTGGAAGATGATGCGGATTAGAGTCCTAGAGAGACAGCATGGCTGAAGAAAAAGGCAAACATTAGGGAAGGAATTATAAAGGAACCTGAGGGAAAAGCTATGAATTAGCAGCAGAGGATGAGGAATTGCCCTCCGTTTTTGATATCTCAAAGTAGATTTTCTCTCCGGTACTCTGGATAGCGTGACAAATGGTGTCACGTTTTTGTGAAGCCTTCCCAAATCTCTACCATTAAAAAAAGAAGCTAAATGAAAGCACAGGTCTTGCTTTATTGAGTGAAGTTACACAGAGCTGCCATGTTTCTGGATTCTCACACATGTATCAGGGGATGGGGCAGGGATGTGTGGTTTCCTGCATGGCACGGGGTTGGACTGGATGGCTCTTGAGGTATCTTCCAACTCTATGATTCTACGATTCTATGAACTGAACATAAGAACATAAGAACATAAGAAGAGCCATGCTGGATCAGGCCAAAGGCCCATCTATTCCAGTTTCCTGTATCTCACAGTGGCCCCACCAGATGCATCTGGGAGCAGATGAGACTAGATATCTGTCTCCTGATACCACTCCTCTGCATCTGTCCCTTGAAGTACCCCGGTTTTAAGCCTGGATATTACACATCTCCATCATACTTTGTAACCTGTGATGGACTTTTCCTCCAGGAATCTGTCCAATACCCTTTTGAAGGCATCCAGGCCAGATGCCATCACCATATCCTGTGGCAGGGAGTTCCACAGACTAACAACATGCTTGGTAAAAAAATTCAATTTGAGTGGCTGTCCCCTAGTTCTGGTGTTTGCTTTTGCTTTGTTTCTGTGGCTGTCCAAGAAACAGGGAAATCTCAAGATGAACTGTTATGGGGAATGAGAAAGTTTGTGTTTGTGAGATGGTCATGAAGTCTGGGCACTCAGCTCTGCCCATTCGCAATTGGCCCCAGTACTTTTTGGGCTAAGTGTAGGCATTTGTATGTTTGCTGAATTTGTTTATGTTGAAGATTGGGGTGGAAACTGGGAAGAGAGCTTGTCGGCACACATGCTTACTCCACTCATGCCATTTGGAGCATGACAGGGAGTAATAGATCATCATTAAGCTCTAGCCAGGGGCCCTCCTGAAAGAGCTATCACTTAAGGAGGTGAAAGGGATGGCTTGTAGGAATAGGGCTTCTTGGCAGCTGCCCTCAGGCTATGAAATGCCCTCCCGAGTGAGATCCGCCTGGTACCAATATTAATGACGTTTCGGCACCAGGTAAAAACTTTCCTATATAGATTGTGGGTCCTCTGATGGCAATTTTAGTGTTTTGTATTTAAATGTTTTTATTGTTTTAATTGACATATTAATGCTTTGTTTTAATTGTTCATTCTATTGTAAGCCACCCAGAGACCTTTGGGTAGTGGGTGGCATATAAATTGTATAAATAAATAAATAAATAAATAAATAAATAAATAAATAAATAAATAAATAAATAAATAAATGTTTATTTGTTGATCTAACCTGTTGAATCTATTACTCAGTTATTTGGCTGTAAGCTACAAATATAAAATTTAAAGTTTAATGTATACAGCATTTACCCTATAAGGCAATAAATATGAAAATATTTAAGAGTGTCTGTGAACTTTCAGTGAGCAAACAGATAAGTTATAGTCACTCGTGTAACACTATACAGATGCTTCCGATGTGTGTCTTCATGTAAAGGGAAGTTCTGGCATGGTTCATCTCTGCCTGGAAAAGTTTTATTTTGAACCACATCTGTGAGGATGCTGCTGTTAACATGGCCACTAGCTGTGTTGGCTGGGAATTCTGGAATTTGTAGCTCAAATTAGTACATTTACCAAGCTCAAGACTATTGCATGTACCCCAAGTTTGACGACATATTTGCTCTATCTTTGTCCCCAAAGTGGGGAAAAGGGGGAGTAAACAGAATTATTATTAGCAAATGTTATTGCATGTTGTTATTTTCATTATAAATTGCATAAATGCTTAAAAAATACTGCTGGGCTGTTGTCATCTTCTGAAGCTCTGGTTACTCAAGACGACATGCACTGAATAATACATTTGTATTACTCCAGTAGAAAAAACATGTAGAACAGACCTCACTATTCATAGGCAGGTGCCTTCTGTCAGGGTGCTGTGACAGAAAAAGCAGGCAGAGGCAGTTTGGGAAGGATTTAGATACATTTCACCTTCCTCCATGGCCCTTCCCCCAAGGCGGGAAAGAGTTCCTGAGAAGTGCATAAAGGACACATGGAAGTAAAGGGGAGGATTTGCCTTCAGACTGAATGTTGCCCTAGTAACAGCTTAATGTGCACTGGGTGCACTCACACAGTCTGTAGGATATGACTGGAATACACCAATTGTGAAAGCAGGACATATTCCGATGGCAGTCTTCTCCAAACCCACTACAGCTGAACTACCTGACAGGGTTCCCCAAGGTACAAAATGCTCAGAGGACAATGATTTCTGCCACTGAGAACTCACTGAAGAAAAGATAAAACAGCAATGTAATAAGTCAAGCTCATAAAAATTACTCTCCTCCTCCCATTACTGTTCTCAGAATTGTCCAGTAAACATAGCCAATGGAACCTTTTAAAATGGGATGAAACTAGAGATGGGCATAAAATGAAAAATTAAAAAAACTATTTCATCATTTTGTTACATAACAAATTGTTTTGTTATGAAAAGAAGCAGTAGAACGTGTTTGGTGATTAAATGAAATGAACCAAAAAAAAAATTTGCTCCAGAAATGAAACAGTTCATTCTAGATGCACCAAATTTGGTGGGTACCTTCCTTGGGCTCTTCCCTTTAAGCCCTCCCAATTTGTAGAGGTTTGGAGTTCAGGGGGTTGTGTTATTAAGCACCAAATTGGGTCCCCCATGTAAAAGAAGAAGAGGGAAATTTTTCAACTCAAGCCTTATTCCCCTCTGTGCTGGGGAAGGAGGGGGGTCTTGCTTGGAAGGGTTGCTAAATGATGAAGCAATAAAAACCCCAGTTTCACTCTCTGAAATAGCAAGAGAAAATTTATGGCCCTGAGCCTGTGGTTCCTTCCTTTAGGGAAAGGCAAGTGAAAATACAACAGAATGGAATCATCTCAGCGCTTGCCTCAATTCCTCTCTTTCCACAGCATAGAGGGGAATGAGAGTTGAGTTTACAACATTGTGTTTTTCTTCCTCTTTTTCCATGGGGACCCACTCTGGAGTTTCATTACTCAGCCCCCTAAACCCAAAACCCTCCAAATTTGGACGGCTTACAGGGAAGAGTCCAAGGAAGCTACCCACCAAATTTGATGCCTCTAGGACCCAGGGGAGCCAATTTATAGCATAATGAAACATTTTGTTTTGTTTCATTTCACTCCAAAAAATCTTTTAAATATTTGTTAATAATGAAACGAAAGGAAACGAAAGGGGAAAAGAACCAAATGAAACAAAACATTGTATTTTCATTTCACGCCCATCTCTAGTTGCAACCCTTTTTTCCCAGATGGCCTCGCCTTTATTTTTTTTAAAGTGTGATTTGAATTGAGAACAGTTGCTTTTAAGCTTGGTTGCATAAGCTTGGGGTGTGGTTGTATAAAACCAATATGTATCTGAAGTTCAAAATGTATCTGATGTTTTCCAGCTCCCTTGCAAAAGTAAAAGTGAAAAGGAAGATGAACATATTTTACTCTATGTATTCAAAGACAGGGCATCTTGGAATTTCTTCAGGATTTTGAATTTTATTAGGTATGGGCAGATCAGGAAACCCTTAGACTTTCACTCAGTTAGAATTCTCTCAAGGTGCATTTCAGCTTGTATTCATTTAGATTTCTTGTAGAGAAATATACCAATATTTCTCTGTGTATTTTTGTGCACTTAAAAAAAAATCTTGCCATGCCTCCCCTTCATATCAAGGCATGTTTGTGTGGACTTTTCAAACACACACATTTTTTCTTGCCCATGTCCCAAACATGTTTGACAAACATGTTGGACCACAACCTCTCAATAGTACCAATTTCTGATTCCAAGCTGCATTTGACATTGTGCTTTCATTCGATAATGTCTGACATAAAACAAACTGAACAATACTCCTAGTAGGGATTCCCATTTTCATAGGCATTTTAACTGAAGGGAGATTGTGACTTAGTTCTAGTGTTCAGTTGGACAGGAAGCATTATTATTGGTAGGTTTTATCCTGTGAGGTAACTCTTTCTGCACCCACTTTGGGTGCACTGCAGATTCCAGAAAATGCCACAAGAATCATTCCTCAAATATATGAATAAGTGTTTGGGGAAATTTAATATTCAATGCTTATACTTCATTAAGACTGATATTTCTCTGTATTTAGCTGTAATGACTGTTTTGCTGTATCATCTCTCACCCAGCCAACATGGTTTCAGAGTGGCCTAAGGCTGATTCAACCAGTCTAGCTTGCAACAGAGTTAATTCAACAATTTAAAGTTATCCATGCCCAAAGGTTTGGGTTACTGTATTGCACCCATTTGATTCAACCATTTCCCAATTCCATGGTATTCCTCATAACTAGACATGGGCACGACTTAGCGGAATTCCCGTTTCCGTTCCTCGTTTCCGTTACGGAACGGAAACGGTAACGGGAATTACTCCGCCAGAACTCGAACTCGAACCGACTAAAGAATAATTGGGTCTGATTTGTCATTGTCATTCCTGGCATCGCGGCGATCCCGCGATGCCAAGCAAGCAGCACAGAAAAAAAGTTTTTTTTAAAAAAAAAAAACCCGATGCCCGGCCAAAAAGCAGGCAAAAATATGCCTGCCTGAGAGTGCACCTACCAGAGGGGTGGTTTCTGGGAGGGGGGTCCCCGGCCTCCCCCCCTCTCCTGTCCTGGGCTGCTCTGGTGGTGGAAATCCTCGTCGTCTCGCAGTCACTCGCAACAAGACGGCTGCCGGACTCTCTGCCGGCCGCCACAATTCAAGCGGCACAGAAAAAAAGTTTTAAAACCCCCGATTCCCGGCCAAAAAGCAGGCGAAAATATGCCTGCCAGAGTGAGGGCTCAGGGCACCTACCAGAGGGGTGGTTTCTGGGGGGAGGGCTCCCCGGGCTCCCCCCTCTCCTCTTGTCCCTCCTGGGCTGCGCTCGTCGTCCCGCCAAAGTCGCCGCCTCGCTGGCTCGCCGCCATTCAAGCGGCACAGAAAAAAAAAGTTTTTTAAAGTTAAAAAAAAACCCAATTCCCGGCCCAAAAAGCAGGCGAAAATATGCCTGCCTGAGAGTGCACCTACCAGAGGGGTGGTTTCTGGGGGGGGGGGTTCCCTGGCCTCCCCCCCTCTCCTGTCCTGGGCTGCTCTGGTGGGGACTCGCAAGCAACAAGCAGGACTCACCATGCCATGCGGTGCGGGCGGGGGATCGAAAATGGGGCGGCGACCGCAATAGTTTTTTTGAAATCGTGGTCCAAAAACACACAAGCACCACAGAAACATGCGAAAATTGCTATTTTAAAACTGCCAGAATTTTTACAGTAGCAGTGGGTTTTTCTTGCAATAAAATGTCTCCTCTCTGTCCTCTCTCCATTTATTTTATTTTATTTTATTTTATTTTTTTTATTTACACCTGTGCAATGATGGGCTGGCCATGGGAGTGGACCATGCAAATTTTTGGAGCCATTCCACCAATCGCATAGCCACTTGGCCATGGAGACTTCTGGGATGTGCCAAAAAGCCCACTAACCCTTCCCTAGCCCTAACCCTAACCCTTACCCATATGCCACAGTACACTGTCCTCTTAGTGGGTCAGAGAGGCACCCAGATGTGCACCCCAATACTCACCCTAACCTAACCCATAACTAGCCTAACCCTAGCCCTTGCGCTAACCCTCTGTCCCCCTAAGCCAGATCTGTACTTGCATTGCACAGTACGCAAGTACGCTTCCCTTCTTAGTGATACACAGCGGATGCAGGGAGAGTCTGCCAGTCCGTCACTTGTGGCTCTGGCTGACTCCTGCAGCAGCATTTGTGTGCCATGCAAACCCTGCCCGCGAGTGTCTGTCTCTCACTGACCGATGTAGGGAAGGCACCCCAAAAAGAGAGGTGCCTCTGCCAGTCTGCTGCGTCTGCAACTTGGTATGCATATCTAATTGGCTATGCATGCCCTTTTGTAGCAGCGCCGGCGGGTGAGTATAGGAGGCACCCACCCCAGAGAGGTGCCTCCAGGAGCCCGCTTTCCCTTCATAGCAGGCCAGAGGAGGCACCCACCCCACAGAGGTGCCTCCAGGAGCCCGCTACCCCCCCAACCAGTATAACAACAGACAAAAAACCAAAAACGAAATGACAATTTTTTGCGAAATTTCACGAAAAACGGAAACGAGCCGACACGGGCCGTCTCCGACACACGACAACTCGAAAACGTCATTTTCCCTAGTCGTGCCCATCTCTACTCATAACACTGCCTGCAAGCCTCAAACCCTGTCATGACATACCTGCCTTACAAGATTACTGTTTAAATGCAGTTTGCTTACTGGTGAAGAGATGGATGCCTGTAATTTGCTGATTGGGAGATTTAGTTGGTATCCTCCTCCAAAGACACTATTGAGCTGAATGAAAACTCCCAGTG
This sequence comes from Phrynocephalus versicolor, assembly GCA_023846285.1. NCBI lineage: Eukaryota > Metazoa > Chordata > Lepidosauria > Squamata > Agamidae > Phrynocephalus > Phrynocephalus versicolor. Next base: position 2,964,303 of record JAHTLZ010003305.1, read on the forward strand.
GTTATGTATCTTGGTATTTGTACTGAGTGCACCTCCATGTGGAATAATTGCTTTGGTTACCTCAGCTTTTGTCCATTGTCCTGCCTCCAGCTTCACACCTAGAATGAACCTCTAGGTGTGGTTGGGCAAAACCCTTAAGTTGTGGTCTTTTACTTCATTTTTTATCCAGAAATTTAACTTACCACTCCAAGTATATCCCAAATGGTTATCTGCCATTAGTGTCGCACTCTTTCAAATGGCTCTTACCTTGGAGATGCTGAACAGTTCTCCACGCATACCTTCTAGATACCACAACCTTATTCATGAATGGGTTGGACCCATATGCCTAAGGAAAGAATTTGGCAGAATGAACCAGCCACACATTTCCACAGCACAGAAACAACACCCCTGTGAACACAGCAAAGGAAAACTAACTATGGCCTACATTTAATCATGCCATCACCATTGAACAGAAATATCAAATCTCTCTACTGTGGTGCACTCATTTCCTTGGGCTTTGAGATAACAGAGTTAAGTATTTGTTGTTGTTATTGTTTTATTTCCATGCAGTGGGCCAAGACAATAGAACAGATAACTTTGTTCTGTAAGATCTCTCTGGCCAGTTATAATAGCTTACTGTTGATACATGGTGCTTTTTAATCCTGCTTGCTTGCACTACTATATGGCTTTATTCTTTCAGTTTTAATAAGCCCTGGTGTGCAATAACAAATAAGTTGATTTCTTGTACTGAATAAAATAATAATGTACATTATGCAACACATTGCATCAATTTGGTCATTTTCCACTCAGTAGGAATCAAAACAATATTTTGTTTTACAGCCAAAGCATGCATCATTTCACGTAGTTTCAATTAAAGCTTCCCAAAGTGCTGCTAAGGGGTTTCTTTTAGTTGATTTTAATGAGGGCAGATGCTTCAGCACCCATGATCAGCCTTGTTGATTGCCAAGTCAAATACCCCAGCCATACTTTTCGGCATTTGAAAACACTTGATACCACATTTGCACCACATATTCCTTAAAAGTTCTATTTTCATCCTACCTGGTACTCCTGATTGCATGGGAAAACATCAAGGTGATGTCCGAATAAAAGTAAACATAAGTACCTTGTGTTGTTAAATCTGAGTCCAAAGTAGAATTTTTCATCACTTGACATTTCTTATATCAAGTGTTGTGAAGATTTATCTAGAAGTTGAGTCATGGCAACTGGACTTCTTTTCTTGAGAAATTAAATCATTTCGCTGCTCACCCAAACAGCTTCATCAGTCTGAGAAAAGCTAGTTGGACCTTTCAGTGGATGTTGTTCTACTGCAATAAACTCACTGCATCGATGAAATTTGACTTCAAAACAGATGTTATATTGAGTAATTAAGAACATGTTCTCACTATGGTTGCAAACCAATGGCTCCATTGTATGACTTCACAGTGGTGAACATAATTCATTTCCTATCATGGGTGACTTCCTATGTAGCTTTATTAGGAAGGGGCTTCTGTTGATAACGTATATTAATTCTTCTTCTTCAAGTGCCATGTCCTCATAGAACGTTGGCAATCATTAGCATGAACTGGTTTCTACCTAAGGCTATTCTAAATAGAGCAGTTGTGCTCACTGTGAACCATTGACTTAAATTCTTAAGCCAGAATGTTCTTCTACATTCTTCTACATCTTGTGCCATGCTTCCCATCTATTTTTCCTTGGAGGACAACCTGCAGCAGATGGTATTTCTTATTGCATATTATGTGTTCAAAATATTGCAATTTTCTTCTCTTTATGGTATTGAGGATTTAATACAGACACATTAATATCTAACTTGACACCATGGTCAATATTTCTGTTATCTTTAAAGAGATGTTCTATATATTCCTTCCATTCCTGTAGTTTCTCCTCAGTGCTTGTCAAGGTATTACCATTCTTGCCAATAAGATATTTACTTCCTCTACTGTTATACACACCTGCTGCTTGCCTTATTTTCTTGTACATGTTAAATGAATCTTGCTTAACATCAAATTCTTTAATTTTGCTACATTCCTTTGAAAGTTTTTCTTCCTTCTCCATTCTTATTTTTCACTGTATTTCTGTCTGCAGTTTTTTATATATTACAGGATCTCTATTTTTCATCTCTCTGCTATGATCTATAAGGTCTAGAATTTCACCTGTCATCCAAGCTTTGATCTTTCTCTCAGTGATTTTTAATTTATCTTGGCACACCTCATTCATAGCAGTTTTAATTTGGCTCCAGGTGTTTTCAAATTTGTTTACATCTGCTGTCTCCTTGATGGTCTTGAATTTTGTACTCAGGAGGATCAACTGAACTTCAGTTCTTACTGCTGGGTCCTGAAGCTTAGAAATTGCAGTTCAACTATTTGATATACTTGACTGACATTTTTTCAAATTTAAGTTCACTGTGGCTAACCAAAGATTATGATCTGAATTAATATCTGCACTTGGTTACATTTTCACACATTGAACTGAATTCCTAATGTGTTTATTAACCAAGCCATAATCAATCTGATTCCTGATATTCTTGTCAGCATTTGAGGTCCACCTATAAAGGCAGTGTGATGGCATCTGGAAATACGCATTTGCTATTATAAGTTCATCTTCTTGACATAACTGAATTAATCAGTCACCTTGCTCATTGCCAGTTCCAAATCCATAATTACCTGCTATGTCAGCCCGTTGTCCTTGTTCTACCTTTGCATTTAAATCACCCATTACTATGGTAAGTTCCATTGATTTAGTAAATGATAACACAGACTTTAATTGTATATGAAATTATTCTATATAATCATCTGATACATCACAGGTTGGTGAATACACCTGGATAAGATTTAGCAAGATAGGTTGTGCATTAAGTTGGAGAAAAATGACTCTGTGTGTGTGTGTTGTGTCATTGCAGTCATGACTGACTCTTTGTGATCCCACATCCATGGGGTTTTCTTGGCAGGAATACTGGAGTGGCTTGCCAGTTCCTACTCCAGGTGCCTACAGCACCTGGTATTCCCTGGTGGTCTCCCATCTAAGTACTAACCAGGGCTTTTTGACACTGGTACAAATTTTCTGACAGTCTTACTGATGTTCGGATGGACTATGAATCCAACTCCATTAAAGTGATGAAGTTTGTTGTTACCAGCATAGTAGACTTGATATCCACCTACTACACACTCCTGAATTAGGCCAACAGATTTCACTAGTACCAAGGATATCAATATTAAGTCTTTCCATTTCCCTGATAGTGTTGTGGGTTCTAGATGGTTATCCTTCTCATGGCTGGCCCAGAGATTCTTAGCCACCCCCTGCTGGGGACTGGTGGTCATGGCTAAAGGTAGGGTAAGAATGTTCAAAATATAAATAAATAAATAAATAATAAGAAGGGTTAAATGAATCAATGGCATTTGTTGAATATTGTAATTTGTTTTTTGTTTTTTATTCATCTCCATTTCTACTACAAAATACTAAACAAATAGCTAAAACACAAGGAAGATATGGAGATAATAGCTCTCCCAAAAAATCCCAGCTTCTACCCAGCCCTTTTACTCTTCACAAGTCCCTTGTATATACAGTAAAAGGGGAAAAACTCTACAAGTTGCTTAAGCAGGAAAAACCATCTTAACTTCAGTTACAATCAGAGGAATTTTATATTTATTTTAAAGATAAAATAAGGAAATTGCAGCATTGACCATGTGGGAGGTTCAGTCTATCATTGAAGGCACAGGGAGTCAGGAGCAGAAAAAATTACATATCTGTTCTAAATGATGGTCAGAAATGAAGAGAGAGCAAAAAAACCAGGAAAAATGGAGGGGCAAGCCAGAGGTGTGAAAAAGACCATTGTTAATTGGTTAGTGACAAATGAAAGACTCTCATATAGGTCCTAAAAGCCTTCACTGAGACCCAGTGTTACAAAACATGCAAGTGTGTTAATATTGGTAACAAACATCACACTCCATAACTATCATCATAGGAGTTCTGAAGTATTAATTTTATCTGAGGGGAGTAACAGGGAGAAGTAGCATATTCAAGACAGGACTCATCTCTCTCTCTCTCTCTCTCTGTATGTGTGTGTGTGTGTGTGTGTGTGTGTGTGTGTGTGTGTGTGTGTGT
>JAHTLZ010003305.1:2968410-3021256 GCA_023846285.1 Phrynocephalus versicolor
GTGTGTGTGTGTGTGTGTGTGTGTGTGTGTGTGTGTGTGTGTGTGTGAACAACCTCAATGGCAACATCTAGCCCCATAACTGGTTGATAACTGAACATTTCTAAAACAAACAAACATACAAACAAATGAACAAAGAAACACAAAAAGGTATATATGACTTTGAGTCATGCTGATTAGGACAACCAGTTGATTCAAGATTCAAATACATCAGTGGGTCCTTAGTAAAAGTTGAAGGTTCTCCCTGCATATGCATGTTAGTGGTGATGCTCATCTCTGTTTTCAAGCCAAGAGCCTGTGTTGTGCAAGTTCGTGGCCAGGATGACTGACTGCATGGAACACTGTTTACCTTCCCACTTTTTACAGCAGTACCTATTTATCTACTCACATTTTACATGCTTTCAAACTGCTAGGTCTTTTGTAGTGTTATTCTAATTGTGTGAGTAAAAGGAAAGAATGGGAAAATCATGATGTGTGGCTCATCTTATGGATTATCTCTAGGGAAGGGTACCCTCCAGGGTCCAACTTCAAAGATATCTTGTTAAATAGACACTGATGAGTCCATGAAGCTAGTGATCTATAGGTGGCTTCTACATTACTTCGATTGCCCCGTGATAGAATATGCCTCTTATTTACTGCCAGGAGACTGTTATTCATTGCATATGAGATCAATTGTGGGGAAAGTAAGTAATGATTTCTAAAATAGCCTATTGGGGCTGTAGCACAAATTCATCATTTGTGTTAATTAGTTGAAGCTCAATCACAGATTACTGATAATGGTGGTTTGCTTTATATTCAGTTAACTAGCTAGAAGCAATAGAAAGAAGTGAAATGAATTCTCAAGAACTATCAAGGTCTGGTTTAAAAAAAAAAAAACAGGGCTTGTCCTTCAATGGTTCAGGACTTTTCATACATAAAAGTTAACCACTGGGCAGCTACCAGTGATGACTTCCAGGTATGATTGGATTGTCCCTTTAATATTCCAGGCATGACTGTTGTAATATCTCTCAAGCAATGCTTTTCAGTCAGTCAGATCAGTCCACACAGGGAGCGTGTGAGAGATATAAAGAGAACCCACTCCCATTCTCAGTGTCTCCTAGGGTTCAGAAATTGAACACAATTTTTTTTGGATCATCCATGAAATATTTCCCAAAGTTTCATTGCTAGTGTAAATAGACCACTTATCTCATCCTTTCTTCAGGCAAACTGTGGGCAACACAGAAGCTATGGATCATCCCAATGTGAAGAATACAATTATGAGCACAGTGGTTTGGTCATTGTGTTGAAGAGAAGGATCATAAAATAAACATTTGTTTAACTACCAGCAGACCTGTGTAGATAGCTTGATGATTTACGCGTTGGCCTGTGAAACCAGAGGTTGGGAGTTCAATTCCAGACTCTGTGGAGGTTCAGTTCCACTGTGGCTCCTCATCAGGGGATGGATTTGATTATCCCTTCTAGATCTGCAGTTCTAAGATAAGATAAGAAATAGCCATTTTGAGTTCCTAGGGCAATTGGCACTATTTTGCACCCTGCTTTCCATTCCACTCTTATGCATGGACACAACCACCCTCCAAGAGAGGAATGCGGTCTCTCTCTTTTAAAAAAAATAAAGGGAGGGGAAGGAATGAATGAATAGCCCCTCCCCAAAAGTGGGAGTTGGGGGAGAATAGACTTGGTTGGGGCAATAAATGTTGCTGTTTATTTTCCTAAGAGTACTCAGTAGATTTGAATTTATATGAGGGTCTGAGATATATAGAGGGACAATGTCTCGGGATGTACAAAGGTCAAATATATTCTTTATTCTTGTCCTTAAAAAGCTCTAGCTCTAGGCATTTTGGCAAAGCCTTCATTAGGAGGGAGCTCTCTTTATTTATTGGCCTGTATCAGCTCCAATTCCATGAGGAATGTAAGCAGGAAAAAAGTTTACCTGCAGCTGTCTTAACCAAAGGCCTTCTAAATTTTGATCCCATGGGACAAAGGCCCGTGACTGCACTCTAGCTGCATCCCTGAAAAGAAGTTGGTGCTATTACAGCAGGCCAGATATGTCCAAACTTCAGCCCTCCAGATGTTTTGGACAGCAATTCCTACTGTCCTTTGCCACTGGCAATCTAAGCTTAGAATTCCGGGAGTTGTGATCCAAAACATCAGGAGGGCCGAAGTTTTGACCTGCCTGTAGCAAGGCCATGGAACACTCACATTTGGTGCTGAGATACTCAAGTCCATATCATCCAACACACATGAAATACAAGTTCATGATACATTATGCCATCAATATGAAACATATGGAGAACCCACCAGTAAACCTGTGGCAGCTAGAGGTCTCCCCCATAATACCCAAATTACCAAGTATGTAATATCATGGCATTATGCGTTTCAATATCCTTGTTCTGTATTATTTCCACCTAGGTTGCAAAGAGGCCAGCAAGGTAACTGGACAAGCTGTCTGATACAATCTTTTTGATTCACTTATTTTGAGCCCTCCATTTTCTTTTTATTCTTGTTGTCACTGAACAAATCATCAATCTGTTTGAATGAGAAGTGTTTAAACTGATGGGCAATGGCATCAGGTTCTGGGATCTCCGCTTGCTCGGTGTCTCTTTGTGAACGGAAGTGAGCCCAAGAGGGCACCCTGCATACCATCTTGACTGCAGACATGGGTATCAGCCACATTCAGGCTATCCTTTGCTATGTGAAAACTGGCATCCCTTTTACTGCGGACAATGCTCTGCTTGACTTGGGGAGACTAGTGAAGGCAGATTTTGCCCCTTTCAAGATTCTCCTAGATCACATCTTGTTTCTGTTATTCCCAGCCCCATGTGAACAACACACCCCCTTCATAGTCCAACTCTTTACCCCTGCATAGCCTTGATGTTTTTTTAGGACCATTAGAGTGGAATGGAAGCCAAAAACTGGATCTGAAGGATCTGAAATATTGATTAGCTTTGAGCATCCTCTCAGTAGCTTCCACATCAAAAGTAATCACAGCACTGCTGAAAACTGTGAGCCCTATTGCTTCATGTAATTGGTAGTGAGGGGGAGTTGGGGGGAGGAGGAAGGAATAATTTCCTGTATCAATATCATGAGTAGATTGTGGCTTCACTAAATCCCACCCAAAGTTGATTACCAAGCTGTCAGTCAATCACAAAGTAATGTGGCAAAATAGAGCAATGGCAGCAAGAAAATATATGAAAGTCATTTCCTATCACGTCGGCCCATGATTTTTTATGGACAATAAAAATGGCAATCGGATTATCAAAAAGGAAAACTGATGAAATGTGTCTGGGCTAGATAGGAACATATCTCCCTAATATGGACAGCACATATCCTGTCCTATTTTTACCCATCTGCCAGGAAAACAAATTATGCCAATGTATTTCAATAAGCTGTTTCTCTCTACCACATCCAGTCTCAGCTTCATCTGCAGTGCCTTGAGCTTTCAGCAAGGCAGATTAATTTTATATTTAAACTTGTTTATTACTAAGAGGTAATAATACCCACCAAGCTACATCTGTTTAGCATTTAGTCTTCTTAGTCATGATATGTTTTGAGGATATATTGTTCTGCCCTGCTATGCATGTCTTTCAACATACCCAGGACCTTTCAGCCATTAGCCCACAAAGTCCCAGATGAACACAACCTGTGGTAGTGGGATTGCTGGGGACTTAGTGAATCAATACCAAATGCCCCTGCTTTGCTCAATTTTCCAAATAAATCTCAAATCTGAAGGACATCCCTACTGGAACAATAGGTGGCATTGCCACTGACTTCCCTTTTGGTCCATACACATGTTGTGACTTTTCAATCTTCTTCAGAAGTCCTCTTCATGTCCAAATGGAATCTAAAGTTATGCTGGCTCCTTGCAGAGTCAAGGCAATGGACAAGAAGCATCTTTAGGAGAAGGGGAGCATCTTGTTGGTTTTGGTAGGCTGGGCTTTTGTTCATGGGTTGCTTGTTTCCCCATCTGTTCAACCTCTCTGAATTCATAACACAATCATGTAAAGCTTCCAATGCAGTCTCTTTACAAGGGAACTGATCTTGCAAAGTCATTCATATGGGTGTCTGAGGAAAAATAAAAGACTATATAAAGCCCAAATGATATGACCCTTGTCCATGTACATTAATTATTTCAAGATTCGCAAATGTATTTGACCAGACTGGTGCAGCCAGGCTTGCCCAAGTCAGAGGATTCTGGGAGTTGTAGTCCAAATGAGGTATATTACTAACTCCTGATACACACTAACTGGAGGCTATTTTATGATCAAGAGATGCAGTCAACCTGCTCGGTAATCGGTGATCTGCACCATATCACAAACTTCTCATTTTGATGCACATTCCTGGATTTTCTTCCTAGTCAGAGTGACCTTCCTAAGCACAAAACAGGGGATATTTTGCTTCCTATATTCAGAACTGCACTTAATCCTTTATGTAGACAGCATGACACCAGAGGTATCTGCCACAAGGACTGCTATCTGGGAAGGGGTCCTGACGTAGCACACTTTGGTACCTATGCCACATGATATGACCTAGCTTCTCGTGAAGACTCTGGGGGGAATTATGCTAATGGCTGCAACATGACCCATTTCTTTCCTGTTTTAAGTACATCAAGGATCTTGTTATATCATGAGCTGACTAGACATAAAGCAGATTCTCACCTCCACAGGAATCATCTGATGCAGGGCACAGTGATTAGCAAAACACAGTGTAGTAGAAGCATAGGCAGTTTTGTGGTTTAGTTGTAGAATAATGGCCAATGGAGATGGTCACACACATATATTTGCACTTTGAAGCAATTTATATTCTTTTATTATGAAGGATTAAGAATTGTAATAAAGGCTTGAGAATTAATGTCACATGTAGGGAACTCCTATGTGAGATCAGGATCCTTGGGTCACCACTTCCCACCTCTGAATTTAACAGGTAGACATCATGGCAGTAACATTTCCCTTGACCGCCTCAGCTGATGGTAGAAGTTCATATATTTCTGCACTGCTCCCTGTACATGGAATGGATAGCGTTACATATAGAGTAAAGTAGGTTCTTCCTTTTTCCTCAGTATGAATGGGTCCAGAAGAGGGTGACCAGGATGGTTAACGGTCTGGAAGAAATGTCTTACAAGGAGCTACTTAGGGAGCTGGGAATGTGTGGCCTTAGAAAAAGAAGGTTGAGAGGGGATATGATAGCCATGTTTAAATATTTGAAAGGATGTCATATTGAAGAGGGGACTGGTTTGTTATCCATGGCTTCAGAGAATAGGACTCGAGGCAATGGTTTCAAACTACAGGAAAAGAGATTCAATTTAAAACATTAGGAAGAAATTCCTGATGGTTAGAGCTGTTCGGCAGTGGAATATGCTAACACAAAGGAAGGTGGTGGAATCTCCTTCTTTAAAGGTTTTTAAGCAGAGACTGGATGGCCATCTGGAGTACTGTGATGGGGGTTCCTGCATGGCAGGGGGGTTGGACTGGATAGCCCTTGAGGTCTTTTCCAACTCTATGAGCCCCATCACTTCCATTTGCTATGTGAAAAGCAAAGTGTTCTGCTTATGTACCACCCCATAGTGCTTAAAGCACTTTCTGGGCGGTTTACTATTTATTTATGTAGCCTGCACATTGCTCCCCCCCACTGGGTACTCATTTTACCTACCTTAGAAAGAGGGAAAGCTAAGTGAACCATTTTCAACTTACCATTTTTCAGTAATACATTTCCAGTGTGGGGAAGCAAATCCCCCAAAATAGAACATATACCAGCATTGCTTCCTTATTGCTATTTGTGGGGCAAATGCAGATAAAGAATTCGCCTTTTTGCTGAAGATCTCAATCCGACTTTTCCAATGGTAGAAGTGGGGTTGGAATTCTAGCATACCAATGCTTAACAGGCTACCTTAGGGGAACAAATCAAATACCAAGCTGAAAGGTCAGTTGGTGGGGTCAAGAATGGTGCTATCAAGAAATGAGCATGTCTTTCTCTGCTGCTTTGCCAACTTTTTAAATTCCCAGTGGTTCATTCCTCAGTGCATTTCAAATGCGAATGAGCATGCACAATTTGTAAAGAGTTGTTGCCAATGTGGAGTAGATGTTGTGATGGCTCAAGAATGAGTCCTTGCTGAAGAATGAACAGAATCCTGGGTGGTGTGATGCTGAAGGGGGGATTCTACAAACAATGAGGATTTGACAGTTTGTTTTTCTCTTCACATCCTCCTGTTCCTTTTCCATGTGAAATTTTAATTAGTGCTTGGAGCCTGCAAAGCAGGCCAATGGTTAAGGGAGCTGTTCCCTTCCTTTTTGAAAATTGTCCTGCTGAACATTTTTACCCAGTAGGTAGCTTTGTTGGAACCATGGAGCGTACAGTGGCATGTGTCCTTTTCCCACTGTGATGTGGAATGCCTGCCTGGATTGTCCCCAAGCAACACTGGGCTCTGAAAATAAAAGAAATACCCAAGAACTAATAATGCTGCTTCAGGGCTGCATGCAAAATCAAATCACGCTCTGAACTTAAGGAGTGGAATAGCCCTATCCAGTCAGTTTGGCGTTGTGATTCCAGAGTAAAAGGGCGGATGTGTTTATCTAGATTAGAACTGTCAGCCTCTTGGGTTTTTTGTAAACCAGTCAAGTGTTTGACTCAGTTACCTGCATGGAAATAAACTGGCACATTACAGCTCTTCGGTGGAGTTGTGTATTGGACCATCTAGAAAAATGGAGTTATTCCTAAAGATGTGAAGAGGTGAAAATTGTGCAGTTTTTGCTAAGAAACACCTCCTATCATTTTACAGATTTCAAAACACACAATATAGATTATATTTTAGACCTTGGCTGGAATCCAATCATAAGCCACAACTAGTGTAGACCCTTTGAATCAATGAAGATTTGATGAGTCAATTTCTTTACGATTTCCATTGACTTAACATACCTGCTCTAGTACTGACTTATTACTAGAGTCCACCCCTCAATTATCATGATAAGAACTATCAAAATGTAAACATGGTTACCTTTTAGTATTTATTTATTTATTTATTTATTATTGCATTTGTATCCCGCCCATCTTCCCGGAGGAACTCTGGGCGGCTTACAGAGAGGCAACAGAGCGCAATATTCAGAATACAATACAATATAACATACCAAAAACAGAGAAAGCAATAGAACAGTTATAGACAGTTTTTAAAAACACATGTTTTTAAAAAAGTGACATGTTCATACCTGTGCATTGGTTCTACACAGTATGGTAAGAAAGTAAGATTTTATGAAAAATAGCTGCTCAGTTGTAGGAAAGCAATGGTGGTAATACAAAGATAATATTGAAATCTTTATGCAGAGTCAAATTTTAGACAAAGGAGTATACAGGAACTCCCAGCTTTTTGTAGAATTAACAGAATAAGGAGGAAGCTCTTAGAAAGCAGCTGGTACAACTGTGTGTGAGGAGAATAATTCTGTTCAGCTTTGTCATGCAGAGGCAAATGTTTTGACCCAGGCTATGTTCATCATTTGGCTACAGATGCTGCCAAGGTGTTTGGAAATAACGGTCGTGACACATCTCAAAATCTGTGTCACTTGTATTGTCCTATTCCTGACATTGCTCCCAGCGGAAAGAGTAAAAGGTCCTGAATGTTTGTGACAGCAGTGAAACATTTAATGGTTGCCAAGCGGCGCCTGTCAGATCAGCCTTCCTAAGCACACCTCTCAAAAAGGGTGACATAGCAGACCATTCCAGGGAGAACAGCTTGTTGGAGTTGAGCAGGCTCCATTTTGGAAATGAATTTGGTCCTACTTCTTCTCTAGAGGAAAAACCTTTCCCTCATGAAAAGCATTCACCGTGCATCTGTAAGAAAGAGGCACTGAATAGAAAGTTTACCAAGTTCACTTTTCTCTCCCATTATTTCTCCATAAGTGGGCCAAGACAATCAGGGAATGTGTAACAGGAATGATCAGACCAGTACTTAAGATATCAAACCTGTATTCATATGCCCTTGATCAATCCCAGTCTGGGTTCAAGGGCATATAAATCCAAGGCACAGAAACAGCATTGGTCACCCTGCAGGATGCCCTACTTAGGGAGGTCGATGGGGGCAGTATGTCCTTGTTGGTCCTCCTCAATCTCTCAGAGGCCTTTGATACTGTCAACCATCGTATCCTTCTAGGAAGGCTCTCCGAATTGGGAATTGGGGGCCCCACCTTGGCATGGCTCACATCCTTCTTGGAGGACTGTCCCAAGAGAATGGAGATTGGTGAGATGCAGTCTACCCTTTGGAGCCTCAAGTGTGGGTTTCCACAGGGGTCAATCAGCTCACCAATATATTTTAATATTTATATGAAGCTGCTGGGAAGGGTCATCAGGAGTTTTGGAGCTGATGATACCCAGCTCTATCTCTCCTTTCTATCTTCTGCAATGGATGCTGTTCCATCCCTTGAGCACTGCCTGGATGCCTTTCTGGGATGGCTGAAGGCAAGCAGACTGAAGTTGAACCCAGACAAGATGAAAGTCTTGCAGGTGTGGGCTCCTACTGTCAGTGGGTTGGGAAACTCGCTCTCATTTGGGGGCATATCTCTCCCTACTCTGAATGAGGTGTGCAGCTTAGGCATTCTTTTGGACTCAGCACTCAAATTTAACATAAATCTAGTGGTCACCTACTAAAACATGTTTTAGCTTATTTGTCTGCAAATAATATTACAGGTTTATGTTATTTCATGTTAATTTTAATTTTATTTACTGTATTTTATGTTTATTTTATTTATTGTATTTTATTGTTTTTATTGTAATAAATTGATTAATTGTTGTTAACCACCCAGAGTGGCCTTGTTGCCAGATGGGCAGTATAAAACTCCAATAAATAAATAAATAAATAAATAAATAAATAAATAAATAAATAAATAAATTCAGTGGACCCTTGTACAACATACAGCTTGTATAACATAAAATTTGTACAACATAAAAAATTCTGGAGATAGGGGAAATTTGCTTAACATAATTGCCTATGGGGAAAATCCATACAACATAAAAATGCATTCCTATGGGAATTTGTATAAAGGAAAATTTGCTTAACATAATTTTATTTGGAACGAATTAATTCCTTTATACAAGGTACCAATGTACCTCCTGTACATGCTGTGTGGGCATTTCTAGCCAATGAGGGATCGCTTCAAGAATCCAGTGGATGTTTGGTTGTGATGGATCTTCTTATGACCAGGTCTCTGCCCCTTGGGTTCAACAGGCTGCACAGAGTCTCAGAAATAAGGAGGCAGTACATCTGAGGGTTAAAGAAGGCCCTTAACATTATTAAACTGCATGCATGCATCTTCAGTAAAATAAAGTCATAAATGTCAACTAAAATATATTCACTGTGGGAAATCCCAGGCTTGGGGTTGCAAATGAAAATCCCTCAATCCCATAAAATGTGGTGTAGGGAGGATCCAGTGCTTCCACAACTCCAAACAGGGGAACAGTCCTCCGACAGGATCATGGCTCCTCAGACATGCCTAACAGCTTTGGGCCAACATGACAGAAACTAGAAACTTAAGTGTCCTTGAAAGGCTGGAGTGGGAAAATCTCCTTCCCCTTGATGCCTCTTTAACCCTCAGATGTACAGCTTCCTTATTTCTGAGACTCTCGTTGTCAGCACAAGATTAAAAAATAAAAAGCAAAAAAGTAAAAAAAAGTGAGATAAATGAAATGAAAAGTAAAAAAGTAAAAAACAAAAACAAAAAAAAAACCATGCCAACCTGGCCTGCAGGCCCGCTGGTTGGTGTGAGATAAAAGAGAGAAAAAAATGCACTGACCCAGTCCACAGGCCAGCTGGTCAGTGTGAGATTTAAAAATAATAAAAAATGTGAGATAAAAGAAATAAAAATTTAAAAAGTGCCGACCCGGCCCACAGTGCTAGAAAATAAAATAAAATAATTAAAAAATGAAAAATGAAAGAAATGAAAAATGAAATGATTTTTTTAAAAAAATTTCATTCTAAATGAAACAAACTGAAAAAACAAAATGAAAAACAAAACAAAACACCATTTTGGTGTTCCGTGCCCATTTTGACTGAGAATCTTCACAGACGAAAACCTAAGTATTAGTGTGCACTTTCAGCCTTTTAGAGGCAAGAGAGCTGTATTTGTGTCTCATCCCTTTCTGGGTGAAGATCTGTTCTACCCATCCACTTGTTGCCTGGGAAGAGAGCTGAGTAACATTTCCAGAATGCACGAATTTCTGAATGAACGCAAATCTACTTGGCAATGATCAAGAGGAGACTAAGCCTTTTGCTCTCTTTTAGCAGCCATGTGCACATCCTCTCAGACACGACTGCAGCAGGCCTCATGAGGCCACCAAGGCACGGGCCTCAGCTGTTCCTAGCCAATCTTTCCCCACACTCTGTGTGACACTGTTGAGAAGCAGCCCATTGGGTACCAACACTGAATAGATTGTTTGCAACATGCGAGCGCCAGCATTCTAACTTAGAACCTCTATAAATCCACAAACAGAAGGGGGAACTGCTGTGGGTTAGAAAGTGTTCTGGAAAAGCATCCAATGTGGCAGTCAGAGATGAGATACAATCACTAAAAAGGTGTGTGTTTAACCCCCAGTTATTCAACATCAAACCATGACAGCTATAGATCATTAAAACCACCCAACTAGCCAAACATATCTTTAAATAAATAACAATTTCAACAAAATATATTCCAAAGCACAATGTCATAGCATGGACACCACATACTGAGCTGTCACCTCAAACATAAAGAAGCTTAGAATAAAATCCGGGATTCCACTCTAAGATAATTAGTACCTCTGGAGTGAGACTCACACAAGAAGCAGGAAATCCTTAATTGGGTAGAGGAGTCCATCATTCTCCATATTTCCAGAGGTCCCTTCTCCAAACTAAGAAACTTCCTGACAAAATCCTTTGAATTTTGAAAACTTGTGTTTGCACTATCTATCCCAATGCATTTCACCAGAAACACGCTTGCACGCCAAACATAAATTGAACGTAGTTCCATGCTAATAGACTTGTTATAAAACTACTGCCATTGGATCTGCATAAAGTTTCAGATGTTTTGCGGAACCAGCCTAAATACCATACCCAGCAAGAGGTCAGTGAAACTGGGTTCTTGTAGTCACAGAAATGCCTACTACAGGATACATTTCCAATCACCACAATTCTTTGCCTAAGCTAAATTAACAAAATTATTCTCCAGCGCAGCAGAGAGATGAAAAATCTGAATCCAGGATACTTAGTTTGTAAATCGAACTAGAAATTAGAGGTGACCCAAATACTCAAGTCTATAAATGAGAAACCAAAGCTATTTTGTCTATTTTGTGCTAATGATGATAACAGCTTGGCGACCAGAGTGCTTCCTCTTTGCTCCTCTGGTCTTCAGCTTTCAGATACGCAATGGGAGAATGGCTCAATGCTTGGAATGTTTTCCACTTAGGCCGTGCCTCGCTTCGAATCAACCTTGCCTTCAATTTGAATTCGGAGGCGGTCATGTGGTGGTCACGTGGTCTCCCTTCGCTCCCACCCCCGTTTCTCTGTACTCACGCGGGGCATTTTTGGGACCGAATCGATTACTACCTCACGTGCTCCCTTCGCATTAGAAAGCTGATTTGCAACGTCCGGTTCCACTCTCCTTTTATTTTTTAAAAAAAATTTACTCGGCGTATCGATGCATCAATGCTTGGCTGTCATTCACGACAGAGCGTGGTTACTGTACGATCCTGTGTTTTCCGCTCCTAATTTATATTGTTTTGTCCATTGTTTCCTGGCATCATTGGCAGCCCCCACCGCCGCCGCCGCCGCTATTCGGGGGGAGCCCCGCATGGCACAGCCGCCCGCCCTCCGCCGCTTGCACGCTGCCTGCCCCAGGTGCCCTGCTCTGGCCGGGCGAGGTGGCAGCGGCTCCTCCTGCTCCCGCCGCTGCCGCCGCCGCCGCCACTACTCGCGCGAGGAAGTAACAGCGCAAAGCGATGAAATGATATAGCGATGCATCGATATCCCTGTTTGAATATTTTTAAAAAAAACTTGAAATAAAAGCCAAAAACCGAGACCACACGTGACGTTGGGAGCGAAGCGAGATGCGAAGCGAAAAGATTCCCGTCCTCCGGCAGGGGCATCACTCGCCCCGGTTGGAGCACGCTAAAGGGGGCGTGGTCGGGGTGACGTCGAAGCCAAAAAGGAGGAGCGTGCGGACTGAAGTGATCGCTTCGCACAGAAATGAGGGCTTACCGCGAAGCGAGAGGCTAGTGAAGTAACGGCCTTATTCAAACAGTTGGTGGATTCCCACTCATTCAGGCATCAGTCTAAGAGGAGCTGCACACAGGACAGACCATTTGCTATGTATTCTGGGATAAACACGATACCGGGCAGAGTGCTTCAATATGGTGAGGAGGCTCCTTCTGGAATTGCACAAGTTCTGTTTTCAAGCAAAAACTAACTTGACTTCAATGACAAACTTACAGAACTTCCTCATGCCATGACCTCTATGTCTTAATGCTGAAGCACTCGGCATAATTTCAATCCCTTTCCTGTTTCATCCCAGCAAGCACAAGGCATCCAGGGTGCATCCAATATCCTTACACCACACCACACCACACCACACCACACCACACCCACACCCACCCACCCACCCACACACACACACAAACACAGGCTTTTAATGGCTCTCCCACTTCTTTTTTGTAAAGGCAACTTTTTATTGAATTTTATTAAGCAATACAAAATACAAATCAAAACATATATTAAAAAGATTGAAATAAAACTAAACAACAGTGCTCCCCTCCACTAACAGGACATCTTAAACAATATTGTTATTATCCTCCCTAGATAAGTAGCTCTCCCAATTCTGGTGCATCTGGATTTGTGGATGGCACCCTTCCTTCAGTTCCATCCTGCCTTCAAACTTTGTCCCTTTTTGGAGACCCTTTCTGGCAGACATCGCTTCTGGACTATCCAGTATCTGATATTATCTCCCTGATTCTCCCTTCAGGCAATGATATCTCCCGAATATTGTCATATCACTGACTGACATTTATAGAATACATTGACCTTTAGCTTTTCTTGTGTGCTTTCTGTTACACTGCAAGGGAATGTGCCACTAGCATGTGACTCATTGGGAAAAGAAGCCTTGTTTTGGTTCAGAATGTTGTTAAAAAAAATTTAAAAACTGTGTGGTTCTTACATAATACAAATGTTCCTGTATTAGACCACTAAAAAGCCAACCAAACAAGAAAAAAGTACAAAAAATACCCTCTCCAATCAAACAAAAACAAAAATCAAGCTAGGTTTTGATGTTAATCCGTCTTCACCATCTTGTGCCAAAATCATGGCAGATGATTGTGCCAGATCTGCTTCATAAGGTGAGTTCAAATTCAAGTTGCAAATGCTACTGGAGGTGCAGGTTCAAACTCTGCACCTGGTAGCAGTTGACTGAATTTCTCTTCACAGCTGTTCAAGCAAGCAAGCAAACAAACAAACAAAACAACCAAATAATCTGTGTCCCCCCCCCCTTTGAAACTATATGGGGGGATCTGTGGGGGAGTAATACACAAGTCTCCAGCAGAGGACTGGGATGAATATTTAGTCTGCTCACTAGTTTTTTGAGAAATTTGCCTTTGAACTCAATTTGAGTTCAGGCCTTGAGGTAGATTATCGAGCAGTACTTGATAAATATTTGCCATTTATTTATTATTTTCTCAATAATTTATTAGCTGTTTTCCTCTTTCTATTCCTTAATCGTTGAAACTTAGGAGACCAAGTGCATTTGGTCCTAGCTTAGGGCAGTGCTTCTCAACCTTGTATAAACCAGGTATTATTGGTCTGCAAGACCCAAAAGCCTTCCCCAGTACCTGTGCAGACCTGGGTTTCCTGGGGCTGCAGTCCAAGAACACCTCGTTAGCCAAGATTGGAAAGCACTGGCCTAGAAAATGGGAGAATGAAGAATATCTTCATTTCTGAATAAAATTCCTTCCTTCCTTCCTTCCTTCCTTCCTAGAAATCTATATTAAAAACCCTATGAAAATATATTTCAAAGAATACATGGATACAGAGGTTCCTGGAAATGGAACAGTTAAAAGGAGGAGAGCAAAGAATAATGAATGTTTTTTAAGGATATATATTTTCATACACTTCAAAAAGGATGTCCAAAGGTCCAAATATAAATGCATGTGACGTTGAGTATTGGGGGAGGGGGGGAGGGAATTTTCCCTTTCAATGCACAGCTAAGGTTTCCAAATGAATAAGGCTGAATAGCAATTATTATTTCCTTTCACTCTTCTTTTTACAAGCAGCCATCTTCAATTTTGTTACTCTTGCCTGGTATCGAGCAAATACTAATCTAATTTTATGTCTCAAAACAACAGAGTGTGAATTTCAGCTTCTTTTTTTAAAGTCCACTGATGTCAAGCATTTTGTAAGCAGATGACACATGGAAGACTGCCATTTGTTTAGCAATAAAATGTGTTTATTTCTGTACTAGTGTATTGTATCTAATCTCCCTCTATTCTTACCAGTAATAATCCTTCTGCTGCTGGTGGTGCCATGGGAAATAGCTGGAAATCTTTTTCGTCTGCTTTTCTCACTGTATGCATATAATAGTTGCTTGCGAAATTATTCTACGCCATACTCACATGCTACAGTTGCAGTCCTTTTATTTGATTTTCTTTTTTTAAGAAAAATAACCCAATCCCTACTCTCTTCCTATGTACTGGCAAGATAATGCTCAGGTACTTGCAAAACCATTAACTAAGTCCTGAAAAATGAATATGATAATTATTTTTCTTTTAATGAAATGTTTTTTTAACAGCATTTTGAGGAGCTTCAAAAAACTTGGGCATCAATTTGACTAAATCAGTAAACCTGCAAACCTGACTTAGTCCCCTGTCACTGAGTTGGTAGACCTCAATTCTCTTAGTGCTGTTTTAGATCAGATGGCCAATGGGGCCTTACAAGAAAGTATAATCCTACATACCAAAAAAATCCTAATCATAGGAGAATCAGTGTGAAGAAAAGGAGAGGGTGAGTCTAGCCTTCTTTCTTTGTTACTTGTACAAAGGACATTAATTAATTACTTGGATGATTATTTGTCATTAGAACCTCCAATTACAGCTTGATATGTTACAGCTCCTGTTGGAACATTTACAACCTCACATGCTGCCTGTAGTTTGCTTGATGGGAAGACACTAGAGAAGGATACAAACTGTGCTTTGCCAGTTCAGCCCAGCTTGGCACCACACCTGCACAAGTGCCACACACTTCCCTCTCCCTAAACGACAAACGACAAACAAAGCACCATTTTTTTTATTCGTGCCCATCTCTAATGGCGAACCTTTTAGAGACTGAGTGCCCAAGCTGTGATTCAAAAACTCACTAATTTTTCGCAAAGTGCCAACACAGCAATTTAACCTGAATCCAGGTGGCTGTTAAGGGGCGGTGTTGGGCAACCACAGAAAGGGCTCCAAGTGCCACTTTTGGCACCTGTGGCATTGGTTTGCCAACACTGCTCTAGAGATTTTAGGGAATCTCTTGACATTTGGAAATTTGGAAAGGTTTTGGGTTTCCAGAGCTGTTATTAAGCACCAAAGGGGGTGTGGGTAGTAACTGAGAGAGTGTGCTTATTTAACCACCATTAACTCCACTCCTTTCAACTCCTTAATTGCTGAAAATTGGCAGCTAGCGACTGGCACACTCTCTCAGTTACTACCTGCACTCCCTTTGGAACTTCATAACTCAGCTCCCTGAACCCCAAACCTTTCCAAATTTCAAGGGGTTCCCTAAAATCACTTGCAGAAGGTACCCCTTCCACTAACATGCCTGGAGTTAGTAATATTCCATGGCATGTTTTTCTAAAAAAATATTTTATTTTAAAAAATGCAATGGAAAATTACTGATCCCCAGGCATGCAAATGGAAGGGGTACATTTTGCAGGTGATCTTAGATGACCCATAGAGATTTGGAAAGGTATGGGGCTCAGGGAGCTGAGTTATGATGCTCCAAAGGGGTGCCCCTAGGACAAAAAACTTTCTATTTGGAATCAATGGGAAGTGGCAGCCGCTCTATTGCTCACCTGATCAGCTCCCTATTCCAATTAGAGAAGTTTTAGAGCTGCAGAATTCAGCTCTGTGACCCCCAAACCTTTCCAAATTTCAGGGGGCTACCTAAAATCAGAGGAGCATAGTGTTTTGTTTCATTTCATTTTGTAACAAAACTACTTTAAAATTGTTTCTTTCTTTCTACAAGAACCTGCCAATATCAGAATAGCTCTAGGGTCTTTCCAGGAAATATTGTAGAAAAATGTGCCATTTCATAGAGCAGTTGAGCAGTTCTGCTTAGACTAGTATTTCTGGAAATAAATGATGCAAAACACCCAAGAACCCTGCAAGATTTCCCATGAGACTTGTCAAGGCTGAATGGAGAAACCCTGACACACAACAATCTTCCTGTGAGAAGAAAAGAGGGGTGTTTTCCCACATTTTCAATTCATATAAGAATCTGTGACACATTCCTTATATACAACATCAGATAGAAAACAGCAAAGGGGTTAAAGGGAGATATTAGAAGAGAACTATACCTCTTTCTTTTTTGTGATGTTGGAAACACATCCAGTAGCAAACATGTACTCACAAGGAAGATTAAGCTAAAACCCTGCTGTTCTCATTCTTGGAGAAGTGCAAATGTCAGGCTAGCTCATAGATGGAGTAGAGCAGGCAGGAAGGAAGGGACTCTGGACTGTGCCTACATCGTTTGATGCTCTGTTTCATTTTTATTTCTCTCCTGTTTATGTCCCAGCCAAAAAATAAAAGTTCCAGTAAAGGTAACATGGAATGGAGTAAATAAGGAACTTTCAATGGGCAAGTGACACGACCTTGTTCCTCCATAATATTTCCTCTTCTACAGATCGGAAAGAAACTAGTGGTATTGGAAGCACAATAGTAGGATGATTTGAATGTTCATTTCTGACATAAAGAGCATACGGCCCTTCTCCCCCGCTACCAACTCAGCATCTTCATTTCCTCCTTCCCCCAATTTATACTTGTGACATGTACATGACAGAGCTAGGGCTCTATGGATGATCCTGATTAGAGATAGCCGTGAATCGAAAAAACGGTGGTTCATTTAGAATTGCAAAATTGTAAACTGTGGAAAGAAATTGACATTTTTCCTGATGAACAGATGAAACAATTTGTAAATTTGTATTCAACTTTAAAATCCTGTAAAATGTCTGATGAATCAAAAATTACTCAATATTCATTGATTAATAATTGTTGGGGTGCTATCAATTTGTATGAATGTAAATTGATGAATTAGCAATTTTTGAACAAATTTTGCCATTCATTTTTCATTTTGTGCCCATTAATCTGTCACATTAATGCCCCTGGACAGTTTTTTCTCCTTCTTTTAATTACTCCAAAATTTCACACATATCCCCAGATTTGATTTGTATTTCTATAATTATCCAAAGAATATTCAACTATTCATTCAAGGCACTACCAGACAGAAGCTACCAGCTTCCATCAGCCTAAGTGGTGGGTTAATGTCCTTATGCATTAATTGCACATTAAAATATTTCCCTGATTAATTATCAAGGCCCCTGCTGAAGGGCATACTTTAGACCCCCATGTCGTACTAGTGATTTACTATACTTCCTGAATCACAAGCATTCAGAAAGAAGTTAATAGGTGGATTTTGTTTCCATAACAGATGGGAAGAAAATGTTTTATTTCAGAAGCACAGTGATTTCTTCTAATACAAAGAACCATAAGCTCCTGAAAGAGAGAGCAGGTAGTCTAAAGCCAGATATAAAGAACCCACTGGGGGTGGAGGGGTGGGAACTGTCAATCAGCTTGAAATATTTTGTTCCTTTGAGAGTTGTACAGATTTTTCTCCACCCATACACCCCTGCAGCAAAACTCCTGGCATTTGTTGTAAAGCTCTGCTAGGTATTTTATGGTGCTTCCCATTTCATTCGTCTATTTCCCACGAATTCTTTGGCTATTCCACTTATACCCAGCTCTCCCCCTCTGTTTAATTTTCACTGTAACTGGTCATTTTGGTAACAAAGTAATTTGTAAAATGGGATCAAAATGCAGGAGGAAACCCATACAACCAAATCCTGAAACAGACCCATACCTGTCAAGTTTTCCCAGGTGCAGGCTGGGATGGCAGGAGAGAGGCGTAATGTGCTCCACACTTTGCCCCTTCTACCCGCCAAGTCACAGCCACACCAGGAGGGCGGTGGGGGGTCTCACCTGCAAAGTCAGCCAGTGTGGCACTCTCAGGGTTCCAAAGCAGCAGGAGGAGGCAGATGGCGAGCAGCAGCTTTGATGCTGCCCAGCCTCCCATTCACTCATGGTCTGGAGGTGGAGGCAGAGGCAGGCAGCCAAGCTGGGGTCCCTGTCTTGCCCCACCTGGTCACATGACAGCCCAAGTTCCCTGGCTGGCCAAAAGGGAAAGCAACAACACCCTGCCCTGGCTGGTACACCTGCGAGGCAGCAGCAGCAACACACAAGGGGTGGGATCCAGACTGCAAATGGTGACTCAAAAGGTTGCGTAAAAGTCTTAATTAGCTCCCCCACCACCGGCAGAGAAGAGGAAATTCCTTCCCGCCAGGACAGCTACCCGCCCCCCTTGGGGAGGTGTGTGTAAGGAGTAAAGCATGCAGTGGGTGAGGCTCCCTTGGCATGCCTCTCCTTCCTACAGCCATGTGCCTGCGCAGGCACAAGATGGGCAGCAGCTTCACAACAGGCACCACTTTTCCTGCTCAGCAGCTTCCCAGTAGAGCCAGGGCACCCTCATTTCTCTGGGTGGGCCACACCACTGCTCAAGCCCCGCACTGCTGGCCACAGCAGGCTCCTGCAGCAAACACTGCCATTCCGCCTTCTCCTGCTCTCTGTCCCACATGTACACACACAAGTGCCCACCCAGGACATATCTGAGAAAATCATAAATCAGGGGCATCATCCGGGAAGAGTGCCTAATCCGTGCCTGTCCTGGCCACAAATGGACACATGACAGGTTTGAACAGACCTGGTTTGCATCTTGACTGGAATTTAGGACTTGTCCAGATGGAAGTACATAAAATATCTTGTTCAGCATTTGGGTTTTTCTTTTCCTTCCATTGATCAGATGAAGCAAGGCTCAGTCTGATATGATCCATGGGTTTTCCCCTTCTTCATGCTACTTTGGTAACACTATTTTGTCCCAGCATTTGATCTGAGAGTGAAATGTAGCACTGCCGCACTTCTGCTGGAGAGTTCATTTCCATGGCAGAGCTCCCAGCCAGAAGCCTTTCATTGGCTCTGAAATAGCTTTTCAATATGGGCCTTACCCTCAATTTTTAAGAAAGCAAAAACACACAGAACAATACTGCAGTAAGGAATTGATTTGTAAGGATTGTAAATTAAAGCTGCCACTTTCCTGAAAAAGTAAAGAGAAGTAGTTATCAAAGATTTGGCAATGCAGTGTAGATGTAACTACTGGTAGGAGAATCTCCCTGGGGAAAAATAGTCATCATCTGCTCTAATACTTTGGCCCACCTGGTCACACCCTTCATTAACCAGCCAATGGTTTTCACCCTTCCTGAACATCCCAATACTTTTCTTTGAAAACATCATCATCATCATCATCATCATCATCATCATCATCATCATCATCATATTGCAATCTTGTAGAGCTGGAAGGGACCCAATGGATCCCTGTCATGGAGGCATAGAGGGGAACTGAAGTCCCAACTTGCCCTGCAGCCGGAGATCTAGCCCACTGAGCAGTTCAATCAAGTAATATTTAGAGTGTGTTTTGATGAAAATCGTTTATACATTTAATTTAAAATTGAGGAAAAACATGACCAACAAGCTATTTTTGGGCACACAATTTTGAATCCTTCTTTCCTCATGCTCTCTGTGCACTCCAGAACAGAGATTTCTGTTGTAGATGGCCCACCTTCATTCTTCCCTCCTAGCCTTAAGGCACAATGACTGGTATGACGTTAGGACAAGGGCACTGGGGAGAATAAGCAGGAATGGACAGGGTGCCAAGGCAGCTGTTGTTGTCATCATTCACAGTTACAGAGGAAGGAAGGAAGGAAGGAAGGATCTTCAGTTTTGATAATGGAACTGCTGCAGATATTCTTTCCTCTGGAGCAGGGCTGTCCAACTTTGGAAAGCCTGCGGCCAACCTGCGGCTTTTGTAGCCCACCACAATTGATGTGGTGTGTGCGGCGGTGGCAGTGGTGGCAGGTGGGTCAGGGTTGGGGTCAGCGGCAGCAATGCCGGTGGTGGGGGCGACAAGGGGCAGTGGTGGTAGAGGTGGGAGCTGTGGCAGGAGTGGCAACAGGGGTGCAGGTGTTGACATTGGCGGTGAGAGTGGCGGGGCAGCAGGGACAGGGGCAGGAGTGGTGGCGGTGCTGTGGGTGGCAATTGTGACAGTGCTGGGGGCAACAGGGGTGGCAGTGCCAGAGACACAGCAGGAGCGTGGCCATGGTCTCACAATCTCCACAATGCTTCACAATTTGACCTGCTCAGTCCAGAGTTTGGGGCACACAGGGTGGGGTGGGGGTGGGGGAGGGAAAGAGAGTCTGAGATGGAGGAGGAAATGCAAACTGCTGTGATCTGGAGGGGAGTACAATGCCATCCATTTTGGGTAGACCTTAATTTTGCAGGTAGAAATCCCAGCAGACAGCGGCTGGTATTTTCCCCTCACACAAACCAGCAAAAAGAAAGAAATTGTAGGGTTCCCCCCTTTTTAATTCATATCAGAGCACTGAGCAATTTCAAATTATGGATGGATTATAGTGCAATGCTTCTGGAAATGAATGATTGCCCAGCTGCACACTCTTGCCTGGGAGACACCTCAGTGTACTTGCAGTGCTCTTTGAGGAGGCACCTTCTGTGGTAGGTAGGTGAAGGGGAGAAGCAGACCTTTGTGCTCTAATTGTGTGGCCGATCACATTAAAGCCTATGCAGCATTTTTTTTGAACTCACGCTCAAAGATAATTGCATAATAATACTTGAGTGAGGTTTATTAAAGTAAATGGAGCGCTAGGACAAAGAGATACCAAAAAGACTGCATAAAATCACTACATGATTATTATTTTTTGCCCTGCAGCTCTGCAAAATGGCTGGCACAGCAGCTGCAAATGAATATATACTGCATGCATCCCTCATGACTTTGTGACTGGAATGTCTCGTGAAGCTCTCAGGCATCATTGGAGGGTTGACTTTTCCTCAGCTTCTCCTTTGGTGCCAAGAACTATGTGTCCTGATACCTAATGTAACTTTTAATTTCTTCTTCCTTCAATTCAAACCCTAAACCATCTCTTTAACTTTTGGAATCCCAAATGTAATTTAAAAAGATCCATTGGGATATTTCTTCTCCTTGGGAATGAACATCAGGTCTTTACCCCAGGTCAAAGTCTTCCAGTCTTGTTGGAAAAATACCCCTGAGATCAATCCATTTGACACATTTGACTGCATAATTATTTATTTTTTGATCCCTTCCCCTCAAATGGAGGAGAATATTTGGGAAGCTTATTTTTTTCTCATGCCTAGAACTCATCATTCTGAAGGGATCTTTTTTATTTTTAAAATCACAAATTAATGAAGAAATAGCACAGATAAAATATATTGGTGTGTGTGTGTTGTGTTGTTACAGTCGTGACCGACTCTTTGTCACCCTATGTCCATGGAGTTTTCTTGGCAGGAATACTGGAGTGGTTTGCCAGTTCCTACTCCAGGTGTCTACAGCACCTGGTATACCCTGGTGGTCTCCCATCCAAGTACTAACCAGGGCCAACCCTGCTTAGCTTCCGAAATCAGGCGAGATCGGATATGCTTAGGGTATTTAGGCAGCTATATTTGTGTACATATGCACAAATGGGGGGGAAAGCCCATAGGTAGACAGTAAAGATGGGCACGAATAAAAAAAAGGCATTTCGTTTGTCGTTTGTCATTTCGAGGGTCCGTTTCGGTTCATTTCCGTTTTTTGTGAATCTTTGCAAAAAATTCATTTTCATTTTCATTCATTTTGTTACCATTTTGTTACCATTTATTTCAATTTTTTGTGATTTTTTTAGGATTTTAAGCAATTCACTCATATTGCAGTAACGGAAACGAAATGCACGACAAAATTTCCGGTGTTTCTGTTTGTTTCGTTTCATTTTAGAGACAAAATTCATTTGTCGTTTTGTTACATAACAAAATGAAAAAATGAAAATGGAAACGAAAAATTGTTCGTTTCGTGCCCATCTCTAGTAGACAGTAGTAGGATTGGGCCAAATTCTTTCAAGGTAGGTTTGCCTTTGAAGCATTGCCTTAAGGAGACTTGTACAGATTCTGAAACCGATGAAGAATATATAAAATACATATCTCCTTCTAATACCAGTGGTACTTTTGTGTACAAATTATAAATGAATGTGTAAATGAGCTTATGTTTGGAAGAAGCAAACTCTGTCTGGTATAACAGCTGGCTGACTAGTCAACATCAAAAGGAAGACGAACTAGTAGTTGTTTTTTGGGGGGGGCAGCTACATGGTAGTGTAGAGCTCTCTTTTTCACAGCATTCATAGGCTAATCTTTAATAATTCCTAGCTGTTTCACTTTTATTTTGGCAGTAAGTGCCTGTTCTTCATTGGTTGCCCTTCAGAACAGAACAGACAAAAATGGCCTTGAATTAGACTCTGGGTCAAATCTTGTACCTTACAACTAAAGGCAACATAGTGGACCATTCTGTTTCTAACTCCTCCCTACTCTGTTGTCCTCTGCATTCCTGAAAATTTGCTCTGGGGATGATTCTGAATGTATGCAAGGAATTATGAGAGGAAAAAGAATTTCCCACCTCCTTGTTCCATTGTTGGAAACAGTTCTTTCACATGAATGACTTAATTGGTTTCCGTGACTCGACAGAATACATCTTAGTGTTCAAAGAAGTATCATTTTCACAGGCAGGAATAACATAAAATTATCTTATATAAATATACATCTCACATACTTGTCTGGGTTACTTCCCTTGCGAGTCTCAACCATAGCAAAATGTCAAATAGTTTCTAATTGTCATAGCCTAGACATGGAGAAAACACAAAATGAGTTCCTATTTCTGTAAATCAAAGAGCAACTTCTGTAATTTTAAAAAAATATGGGCATTTAGATTAAGCACGGGGAAAGGAAACTCCAGAAAAATAACCAAAGACAGTGTTAAAAATCAATGGAGTGGAGATAATCTCATAGGACAATAACTAACACTTTCAGAAGAAAAGAGAAATTGTGCTCATCAAATATGCCAAGATTGATTTAAACTTAACAAGAGGGAGAATAAAGAAGTTGTTTAATGCATTCATTATTCTGAATGCACTTTAACAAATTTGGTAATCATGAGGTGAAAGGTAAAGGCTTGTCAGACTAAAATCTAATAAGAAAAGATATCATTAAGAAAGGATAATGTCCAGCTCCCAGTGACTGAAAAGGTCAACAGGACAGGACAGTAACACCCCAGTATTCCCTGGGGATTGCTTACAGGACTTCCCATGGATAATGAAAACTGTGGATAAGAGGGAACGCAAAAAATCCAATAAACTGCTGGAGGTTTTTTTGGCAGTAACTTGCTTTACAGCTGCTATTTTACAACAGTAGATTGCTTTATGGCTGCTCTTTGTGGTAGTAGATTGCTTTAAAGCTGCTGTTTGTGATAGTAGCTAGGGATGGGCACAAAACAGAAAAATGGTGTTCTGTTTTGTTCTGTCTCAGAGCCCCATACCTTTCATCTCGTATGAATTTTTACAACAAAAATTGGTATGAAATGAAACAAAAATGAAATGTTTCATTACCTTGTGGCAGCTCTGAAGACTCCAGCAGCAGCTCCAAAGGCTCTAGCAGCAGAGGGCCTAGGCCGGCCTGCCCAGTTGGATGGCTGTGACTCTGGCAGTGGCTGCGGCAAGTCCAACAGTGGCCAGCCTTGGCCGGCCTGCCCAGCTGGATGGCATGGCTCAGGCTGCAGCCATGGTGACTCTGGTGGTGGCGGCAGTAGGCATAGGCTGGCCTGCTGGCTGCTCACCCTCTCCTGTGGTGGCAGTGGTGGCTCTGGCAGCAGTCTTAGGCTGGCCTGCCAGCCACTCACCCTCTCTGGCCTGGCTGGGTGGTCTCAGTGGCCAAACACCCACAGGTAAGTGACCATTTTACAGACGGAACAAAATGGTTCGTTTTAACAGAAAAAAATGAGTGTTTCATTTTGTCTTTAACGAAATGCTTCTTCATCATTTCGTTTCATTTCGTTATGTAATGAAACGACAAAACTACATTTCGTTTTTCATTTCGTGCCCATCCCTTGCTTTGCGGCTGCTGAATTATTTATTTAATTTTTTCCTCTGCCAACCGTGGATAACTAAATCAGTGGTTAATGAATCAGTGGATACAGGGCTCCTACTGTACTCTGAGAGTCAGCTTTCAAGACTGATGGTGTTGAGACTGTTAGAATGTTTGATGGTGGAGTTGGCCATACAAATCAACCCTGGGATTATGTTTGAACTCACTGAGCAGTTTTAAGAGCTAACATTACTTCCTTCTGCATCTGAGGACAAAGTAGAAACTCATGGTAGCAGTTGCACTGGAGGAACCTACCTCCTTGTCTCCTCTAGCTTAGTAGTGTCTACTCTAATAGGTAGTTGTTTCTTAGGAAAGAGAATGTGATCCTTCCTGGTCATGCCTGGAGGGGCCATGAACTGACATTGTTTCCTTTCGAACACATGAGGGGCTTCTTCAATGCAGTGCCCTCTTTCTCAGGAGTGTCCTGGTTTGAGAAATTGGAGGAAGCAGAAGTAATGATAATATTACCTGTAACAGGTTGCTTTGTGGCAATGAAAACATAGTGATGTTCCTTCTGCAAAGAACAGAGCAATTGGTCACATTAATGCTTTATTTGGGCTAAAAATGCTTTCTCAGGGCATTTCTAAGTGCCCCCTCCATTTTTATGCCTTTTATTTTTAACTTTTTAAGGTCGAGGTGTTCAAAGTAATGAGCAGTGTGACATGATTGCGTAACAGTAACAAATTACATCAGGGGACTTTGCAACTAGTTATGTAACAAATTGCTTTTTAAAATTAACTTGCCAAGCTGTGTCTAACAAGGCAGTAATTTGGCTGGATAAATAGTTGTTCAGAAAAGGGTGGGGCTGAAAAATCTGCACAGCACTTTGCAGGCAAAATTGCTGGAACCTACTCTGAAATGGACACTGCAGTTAAAGCAGGTCCTGTACATGCAACTATACTTCCTTCTTGTCCTGTGTTGATGGATACATTTTAGTTTTTGCAGCCTGATGATGGAAAGGTGAAGGCTACCACTTGTCTGCAAGATCCTTATCCGTTCCAGCTTATAAAAGGTGTCGGGGAGGGACTGGCCAAGTCAATTCAAGGGAAAGTGAATGCCTCCTTTTAGCAGGGTAGAATTCCTGCTTCCTTAAAGAGGCAGTAAGAAGAAAATTACTGTGGGGGAAAAAACCCTCCTTGGACCCCACAGCATTGGTTAATTCTCTGGGGATTGCTCTAATATCTAATTTCTCTAATGGGCAGGGTTCTCAAGCAGGTTGTGCCTTCCCAGCTCCAGATGTTCTTGGAGAGATGAGATAGATTATTTAGCTCCACCTCAGCCTGGCTTTAGATCTGTTTATGGGATGAAGGCTGCTTTGGTTATACTAGGAATGGAACAGATGCTGTGTGTCCCTGTTGATTCAGTTGGACCTGTCAGCACCTTTCAATACCATTGACCATGGTATCCTTCTGGGCCATCTCTCTAGGTTGGAACTTGGAGGAGCACTGTTTTATAGTGGTTTTGGTCCTTCTTGGAAGGGAGAACTCAAAAGGTAGTGCTGGGGAACTTTTCTTTGACACTCTGTCCATTGGCCTGTGGACTCTTTCAGGATTCTGTTTTGTCCCCTATACTGTTTAACATATTCATGAAAATGTTGGGAGAAGTTGTCTAGAGTTTTTGGGGTTTTAGTGTCATGCTTATGTCAGTGACACCCAACTCTATCTCTCCTTTCCATTTAAATCCAAGATAGCTGTCTTGTTTCCGCATCAGTGTCTGATGTCAGTGATGGACTGGATGAGGGCTGAAAAAATGAAATTTAATCCAGACAAGAAAACACAGATGTTCAGCTTGGGAGTGCTTCTGGATTCAACCCTGAGCCTGGATACCCAACCTTCAACAGTGGCCAAGAGTGCCTTTGCATGGTTGAAAATAATGTGCCAACTTCTTGAGAAGTTTGATACGGCCCCAGTGACACATTCCCTTGTTACATCTCACCTGGATTGCTGTAACTCACTCTACAATGGTGCTGCCTTTGGAAAGTGTTCAGAAACTTCAAATGGTCCAAAATCCCACAGCCAGATTGTTAACTCAGGCTGGTAATAGGGAATATATAACTATTCTGTTCTTGCAGCTCTGCTGACTGCCAATTCGGGGGCAATTCAAAGTTCTGGCTTTAATTTATGAAGCCCTAAACAGTGTGGGTCCAAGCTATCTAAAAGACTGCATCTCCTTCTCTGAGCCTGCTTTAAAATAATCAGGGAAGGCCTTTCTCTCAGTCCCACCACCTCACAGGTGAGCTTGGTGGGTACATAGGAGAAGGCCTTCTCTGTGGCGGCTCCTAGATTCTGGAACTTCCTCCCACAGGAAGCAAAGCTGGCCCCATCTTTGCTGCCCTTCTGCAGGTAGGCAAAGATCTTTCTCTTCAGGTAGGGTTTTCTTTAGTGACTGGGCAATCTGAGAAGGGTTTTAAAAGGACTATTGTGCTCTGTTGTTTTAAATGTGTTTTAGTACTGATCTTAGTCACTCATCATTTTAATATAATGCCTGTTTAATTCTTTCAGATATTTGTATGCCTCTCGTGTTTAGCCTTTAAATGTTGTTTTATGATGTAAGTCACCCTAGGTACTTTGGGAGAGATAGGTGGGATAGAAATATTTTAAATAAAGTAATAACAATTAATACATAGCAACCAGGATCTTGCCTGTCCATTTGGCACAACATGGACCATTGAATGTCCTCACGCACCAGTCGCACCACCAGCTTGACCGCTCAGTGTGGTGGAGCTGGGCAAAAGAGATGTCAATAGGAAAGAGAGGCAGAAGAGAAGCCAAGCTAAAGAAGGCTCAGGATAACAAACAATGCATGACAATGAAGTAAACAAACAGTGCTGTTATTTCCTTATCTGTTTCAATTATGCAGTTTCTTGGTAGAGTATGATGAAAAGACTTCACTGCCCTGGAGAGAAACTGCACTATCAGAGACAGTAGTGGGTTCCTGCAACAGAAGCACATCCTCTGCTGGGCATCCTGCTCGCCTATAATAGAAAACATGACAGCTTTATCTGCAGCCCTGTTATTCCCCTTGAACGCACGCTTAAGGAAGATTAAAGTTAAAGGGGGTGGGAGGAGAGAGAGAGACTCAGAGTCCACCTTTTGTCATCCAGTCTGTATCTCATTTGGTATGTTCTTTGATAAGGGGACTTTGGTGACTGAAATACAGATCAAAGTGGTGGTCTCAGGATAATCAGAAGAAAGGAAAGGTTAGCAGCAACAAGAAGGAAATGGCCCCGGTATCTTTCCGTTGTTGGGAGCCTATGACCTTCTTATTTTTATTTTTTTAGTCTGAAGAGAAACAGTATACATTGACTTTGAAAGGAAAATTGAAATAAAGTGAGAAATAGGGAAGAGAACAGTCGAGAACAGTTTGCCTTAGATCCATTTCAGGCTGGCTTCAACCTTGGTTACAGAACAGAGACAGCTTTGGTCACCTTGATGGATGACCTATACCAGAAACTGGACAGGGTGTGTGTGTTCCCATTGGTTCTGCTGGACTTCTCCGCAGCTTTTGATACCATTGATCATTGAATCCTTATGAAGCCCCACTATGAGCCTTTTCACACGACCCCTAAGATCCGCTGGCCACTTAAATTCGGACCAGGGATCTTGGGGGTTCGTTGCTCTTCCTGCGTCCCCACCCCTCCGCACTTCCTTGATCCTGTCTGCGTGAGGGGAGGGAGAAAAAAAAGAAAGGAAAAAATGCAGGCTCACCTCCGAAGCCGCCCGGTAGCCCCGTCGTCGTCCTGATTCCTTCTCTTCCTTCTCGTAAAGGGGCGGGGGGTAAAAAAAAAACAGAAGCGAGGAGACCCGGGCACTCACCAAATTATATCCGGATCTGGGGATTTTCACCCTCCAAGAGCAGGTACATGAGAAGTGCGCTGGGACGCGCTTAGGTGGGCGTGGTCGCACTTAATTTCCTGCAAACTCCGGAGCTGGTGGGGAAACAATTGTAAGCTCCGGAGCTGGCAGCCATTTGCGGCAGAGTTTAGGGGTCGTGTACAAATACCCTATGGGAAGGTTCTTGCAGTGGTTTCGATCCAACCTTCATGGCTGAACTCGGAAGATAATATTGGGTGACTCCTGTTCAACACTTTGGCCCTGGGCCCATAGGTCAATCCTGTCCCCCATTTTATTCAACAGCTACATGAAACTTCTGGGAGAGGTTGTCCAGAGTTTGGGGGATTCAGTGCCATCAGTATGCTGATGACACCTATCTCTTAACGTTTTCCCATTTGATTCCATTGAAGCTGGTCTGAATCTAAACCAGGCAAGAGGGAGGTGCTTCTCGTCTGTTACAAGATAAATGAGGGAATAGGGATATACCCTATACTGGATGGAGTTACACTCCACTTGAAAAGTCACATTCGCAACTTGTGTGCACTCCTGGATTCAGTGCATAGGTTGAATGCATAGATTTTAGTGGTGTCCATGAATGCCTTCGTAGAATTAAAGCTGGTGTGTCCGCTGCACTTATTCTTCGAGAGGAGTGTTCTGGCCATAGTGACCCTTATGTTAGTTACCTCTCATCTGGATTATGGCAATGCATTATGGAGCTGTCTTGGAAGAGCCTTTAGAGACTTCAACTGGTCTAAAATGCTGCAGCCAGACCACTGCAACTCCTTTATCAGAATCGCTTCGCTGGCTGCCAGTATTCCAGGCTCAGTTCAAAGGGCTGGTCATGACCTACACATACCAACACAGCTTGGGTACAGACAATTGGAATGATTGTATCACCCTACAAGATTCTCTTCTGCTTTTAAGATCTTATGAGGAAATGCCTGTCTCTCTGTTCCAGCACCTTCCCAAGCTTGTTTGGTGAGGGCATAAGAGAGGCATTTCTCAGTGGCTGCTTCAAGGCTTTGCAACGCTCTGTCCTGAGATGCCAGGTTGGGCCCCCTCCCTCTTGTCCTTCCATCACCAGGTAAAGAATTTCCTTTTCAGGCAGGATTTTTAAGTAATCAGTGGGGGTCTAGGGCAGTGATGGCGAACCTATGGCACAGGTGCCAAAGGTGGCACTCGGAGCCCTTTCTGTGGGCACCCAACATTGCCCCTTCATAGCCACCTGTATACAGGTTAAATTACTGTATTGGCACTTTGCAAAAAATTAGTGGGTTTTGAATTGCAGTTTGGGCACTCGGTCTCTAAAAGGTTCGCCATCACTGGTCTAGGGAATTGTGTATTAATGACATATAGCTATTTCTTAACGTTTTAAACATTTGTTTTTGATCTTGATTAATGCTTAATTGCATTTTAATAAAGTTTGGTGTAGTTTTGACCTGTTATTCTTGTAAAGTTTAAGTTGTTTTGAGCCTCCCTGGGACCATAATATGGGGATAATAAACCGATCCATCCTGCAGCATAGAAGACAGTTTTTAGAGAATAACTGGAGCAACATGGAAGCTTTCACCTTTGTTCTGATACCATAGTGCTGTGAATGGCCATCTGTTGTCTCTGGAACATGAGCAGCCAACAGAATGACAATAAAGCCAGCCCAGAAGCCAGAGGCAATTGCTGGCAAAAGTCTTAACATTCCAGTGCAACTCAGAACATTTTCTAAGTTGCAGTCAGAGAAGTTGACATGGAAATAGTTGTGTCTGTCCCAATTAGGGTTGAAGAGGGCCAGAGCATCAGAAACAGCAGGAGATGGCAGAAGACTCCCAGTTTCTCAGTGCTGGCATTGGCAAGGCTGGCCTTACTGTTAGACTGATTATGGCATGTGCCTTAGGGATCCAGTGCTGGGATAGGTGGGGAATGGCAACAAGACAGGGAAGAACAGAAGTAGTTGTATGTGGGCCGTGTATCCTTATGTTACTCTATTATTCTCAAGAGGACACCATGCCATCATCAGTGTCATAATGAGAAATAAGATTGTCTTCTGTGTATGAAATGGAAGGTACCATCTTGGCCTTGGCCTTCGATGAGACGGACCTAGGGAGCAAGTATACATAGATCAGGTGGCACTCATGGACAATGGGGGGGGGGCATTGTCCTTTCACGTCCACATGTCAAAGGGCTAGGTTTCCAGGTCAGCAGCTTCCCTGTCCCTGAGATTTTAGAGCTAAACCTGTGGCAAGAGCTTGGCCCAGTGATGTCACAGGAGGTAGGTCTTTGTGTAAAAATGACAAAAGAATGCACGATGTGCCTGCATGTGCAGAAAGATTGAAGCTCAAACTCTGTTTCTTCTATGTAACTGATTGTTTTCTTCTACAGAAGATGGGAATGTTACTCTGGGTGGTGTTAGGGTGACCTATTATGCTAGGGACTCATGCTTTAGGACAGTGGTTACATCTACTCTGCCATCTTTCTTCCTAGTTGCCGTGAAAGTTGAACAAAAAACAAAACAAAAAAACCATGCTGAACTTAGTGTTAGAACGTACAACTGTAAAAAGAGGTTGCAAATCAAGCCTGCCAGAATAGTCACACCCTGAGACAAACAATAGGGATTTCCTGTAGTTCCCCTTAAACTAACTTGACAGACTAGTCTTATTCAGAGCAGAATGGAAGAGCAAGCATAGATGTGTGCCAGCAAGATCCCAGGGCTTGCATCTACTGTGCAATCAGTCATGTAGCCAGTCACATGACAGGTGGACCCCCAGAGAGGACAGGACATTAACACACTTGTTTTATATGTGTGGTGAGATGGATAGAAAACCACACAACAGGCATGTAACCATCTTGGAGGTAGCACCAGTTGGGACTGGAGTAAAGAAGGCAGGCCAGGCATTAAAGGCATTGCACACAATCAGATCAAACTAGGTCCTCCTCCAGCGCTGCTTGTACTGAGATTCCCCCCCCCCCAAAAAAAAATATATATCTGGAGACCTGTGAAAGCATAACAATTTGCTGAGACTGCAGTTCTGAGACATGGCAACCGTCTGCAAGGCCATACCCAGAAGCTCAAGTAGTACAGGTATCTCTTAAGAAATGATACCATTGTTCTTGCTCTGAAACATACCCTAGAGTTGGACTCTGTCACAATTCCTCCTCCACTACGAAGGCCTAGAAGATGTCCTCAGGAAACCAATGACCAGTGCTGCAATGCCCAAAGCAAAAGACATTGAGACAGATGTGGATCTATGAATATGTCATTAAATGGAGTGAGGTGGTAGAGCACCACAACCATCTAAAAGCCCCCTTTGTGATTGTTAAACAATGCCTATATGTAAGAGCTTAGAAAAATTACTTTCTTAGGGTATTTGTACACGACCCCTAAACTCCGCCGCAAATGGCTCCCAGCTCCGGGGCTTAAAATTGTTTCCCCACTAGCTCCGGAGTTTACAGATAATTAAGTGCGACCACGCCCACCTAAGCATTTCCCAGTGCACTTTTCAGGTACCTGCTCTCCGGAGGTGAAAATTCCTGATGCGGATATAACGTAGTGACTGCTGGGCTCTCCTTGCTTCTGTTTGTTCTTTTTTCCCCCCCGCCCCTTTAAGAGATCTGAATGCAGTGCTGGGACAGCAGAACGGAGGTGAGCAGCATTCTTTTCTTCCTTTTTTTCTCCCTCCCCTCACGCAGCCAGCAGCCAGGAGTGTGGAGGGGATGGGAACACAGGAACAGCGACAAACCTCTAAGATCTCTGGTCCGAATTTAAGTGGCCAGCGGATCTTAGGGGTCGTGTGAAAAGGCTCTTAGATGACAGCTCCCACAGTCCTTCAGTTAGACAATGCTACCTCAAAGGGATGGAGAATTCTTGTCCAAAAAGTAATGTCTCCAAGCTCTGTTTTATTTTCCAAGTATATATACTTGTCATTCTTGCTCACAGTGTGCATTTAGATATCTACGTAGATGTGGAGAGAATCTAATTGTATTTTGAAATTACTTTCTTCTTCTTTTTAACAGAATCAGCATTTCCCTCACTCTTGCAGAAAATGCATCAAGAGAAGCCAATTAAGATCTGGCAAAGTGGATACAAAAGCAAGATAAAAAATATCTTATTTTTTAAAACAGAATTTATCTGATTTTTGCTTCCACATGAGTAACTAGTTTTACCACTTCATTATTTCAACGCAGGCTTTCATACACTTAAAAGCTCCTTATGAGGATTTTTGTACCTGCTAGAGAGGGTGAAGGAAATTTAAGAAATTAGAGGTACATTATTTGCCTTGTTAGAACTCAAGTAAGAACAGGTGACCTTCGGTTCCCTGGGGAACAGAAGAATCCTTACATTGCATAGCAATAGGAGAGCAAAATATTTCATCACCCCTTCCTCAGATTGCCCTGGTTTACACCACCTTGAACCTGGTGCCTTTTT
Organism: Phrynocephalus versicolor; assembly: GCA_023846285.1. Taxonomy (NCBI): domain Eukaryota; kingdom Metazoa; phylum Chordata; class Lepidosauria; order Squamata; family Agamidae; genus Phrynocephalus; species Phrynocephalus versicolor. The sequence goes on from JAHTLZ010003305.1 coordinate 3,000,982, forward strand.
GCTGTACTGGGTTACAATTGCCCCTCCCCTTCCCCCAATGAGCTGTTTACTTGTTTTACCCAGTTTGGTGCTCACACAGACATCATAATATTTGTGTGCATGTTTGGGGTGACATGACCATATCTAGGTCAAAATCTGCAATGCTTCTACAGCAAATGCATAGCAGCAGCTACTATCCACAGTGAAGGGATCAATTTGCATCTTATGCACAAACTTTCACTGGGTATTACAAAACATTTTTGTTGTTGTGTCATTACAGTCATGACTGATGCTTCATGACTCCATGTTCATGGAGTTTTCTTGGCAGGAATACTGGAGTGGCTTGCTAGTTCCTACTTCAGGTGCCTACAGCCCCTGGTATTCCCTGGTGGTCTCCCATCCAAGTACTACCCAGGCCTGACCCTGCTTAGCTTCCGAGAATCAGGCCTTCTCAGGAATCAGGTCTTCTACCTAATGGACCAAATGGTATCTGACTGAAGCGTCCTCCTTGATTTCTAGTAGCTGCATATGTTGATTGTTATTGATTGCTGCACTTTCCATTCTTAGGATACAGTCTTATTGAGGAAAGGCACCAATACAGCTGTAAGAACCTCACACTTGGAGCAGTCTCTGCCTTGCATCTGAACAAGCCTAAGACCACCATGTTCAAAGAATCAGAGGGGTAATGAATATGCCCTTGCACAAACACTTGGGGGAGGGAGGGGCGAACAATGTTACACACAATTGACAGTTTTGTGTATGGTGAACTGAAAACAATGAGGATTCTTGCTGGGAGAGGTGTATGCACTTTTGTATTTTTTGACTGAGGCTTCCAGAATTAGAGAGTGAGGCATAGCCCATTAGGCTCTCAAGGGTGCCTCCCAAAGAACTACAACTCATGGGAGAACATGGCAGTTTCCTTGTCTTTTTTGAAATTAGAAACATGCTGCCAAGGGCAGTGATGGAAATAGTCAATAGACTTCTATTTCTGGGCTGGATATCCCAGAATTCTCTCTGGGGAATCTCTGGAGAGTTCTGAGCACTGCAGTCCTAACATACAAGAGAACTGCAGTCTTAACATCCAAAAGAGCCCATGTCTCAAGCCCTTTCCCCCCCAGCCCACATCAGACTAAGGCTATGACTACAATGGTCATGCTGTGAGAGATGCTTGAATTATAATATGGATGAATTCAAAATGATTTTTTACTAGCTGCATAATCCAAAGGCTGTTTTGAATCAGTCCGGCTCTTTTTGCTCTCAAAGAAGGGTGGTTTTCCCTCTTCTTCTGGTGGGCTTCTACTTTTTTCTATATGGACTAATCTGAACAGGTTTTTTTTCTCCATGTGGTTAGCTGGGATGTATTCATCTAAAGACGTGGTGTTTGGATGTTGTAGACCAGGCATGTCCATACTTTGGCCCTCCAGATGTTTCGGACCACAACTCCCTTTACCATTGGCAACCTAAGCTTAGAATTCTGGGAGTTGTGGTCCAAAACATCAGGAGGGCCGAAGTTTGGGCATGCCTGGTGTAAACCAACCCTTCTCAGTATTTTTTTTGTGTGTGTTTTCCCATGGCCATATAAAAGAAATATAGGGTGGATCGGGATTGTATAAGTGACATAAAGAGCCTTATAAAGTAGTGTGGGCAGAATTGTTTCCAGTCTGTGCATGCCATCAACTGTGCCAGGGCCTCCCAGGGGGCTATTTGTCCCTTGTTGAGAATTTTTTCGGCCCTGGTTAGTACTTGAATGGGAGACCACCAGGGAATACCAGGTGCTGTAGGCGCCTGGAGTAGGAACTGGCAAGCCACTCCAGTATTCCTGCCAAGAAAACTCCATGGACATGTGGTCACGAAGAGTCGGTCATGACTGTAATGACACAACACAACAAACACATACATGAGACTAGCATTAGATGATATTATCTCTCAGTCATCATTATTATTTCCCATATTTATGCCCTCATCAGTTGCCTGTCATATCAGCAGAGACAGAACCAGAGAAAGAAAGGATGGGAAGAGGTGGGACCAGAGGAAAGGAGAGAGGGCTGTTGAGGGCTGGAAGGCAAATCATATTTTATCCTGGATGAACAGTGGAATCCTGAATCAATCTGCATCTCCTGTGTGAGCATTGTCTCCAATTTCAAACGCAATACAGGCTGCAAATCAAATCACTCCCATTTGACTTTCAAGTTTAATCATACATTTAGTGGATTATATCACAGTTTATGTAACTAATAATCGGCAGCCAACCAAACCATTAAAGAGACATCTTTTGCAAATAATTATATAGAAAAATATGGGCCATTATCTCTTCATTTCACACAGAAAATCAACATTCCATTTACAATTTATTGTATTTATTATTTATTTATGTTACCTTGGTTTATTCTCCTATTATGCAAGCATATGATGCAATTCTTAAAAAGTGGATGCAGACATATCAGTGATTGAAAATGGTCAGTTTCTGTAGTTATGCAATCTTATTTTTGTTGTTCGCATAAGGAACAGGGCCTTTAGCCTTCTGAGACTCAGTTATTTCCATCTCAATTTCTAGCTTTTGTAAAGAGAGTAAAACTATTGGCTTTCCTCCTCCTGGGAAGGAGATCCAATATTTGTTATTAAGACCACACATGGAACTGAAACTATACCTTAGACAAATACTCATCAAAACAATACGGTGTTTTCCTGGTCTCAAAAGCCATCCCAATTAGATCAGGGTGAACAACTGTGGCTTTCCAATCATCTTTGGCTTACAACCCTCAGCAGCCCTCAGCAGCAAAGCTGGGGGGGGGGAGGGCTGTGGGAGATACCATGCAAAAACATGTGGAGGTCCACAGCTTTCTACCCCATGTCATGAATTCTTGCCAATGGCAACCTCTATAATTTTAGTCCCTGGTATATTGATGGATGTGTCCTCTGCAGTCCCTGAGCCCTTAGCTGCCTTGGGATGACTCATGCCTACCTACCTTCTCAAAATGCACTATTATTTTTAGGCTTGATGCAGTTCAAGAAAGATTTTCTCTGCCATAAGATACGACAAAAACATCTATCACAACTCAGAAAGAGACATTAGAGACAGTGTTTCATTTTGTTTCGTTTCATTTTAGTCTTCATTTTCTTTCATTTTGTTAATAATGGATTTTTTAAAAGAATTTTTGTCACAAAAAATATGATTCATAAGTCTATAAATAATGGGGAGCTTTCCTTTTTATTTAGCAGGGAGCCCTCTGCCCTAAATCAAAGACCCTCCTTAAACATTACAATCAATTTGCTTTCAAGCAAAGAACACTCTGCAAAAAAGCAGGAAACCGAATGGCTAGCTGCTGCACACAGAGATCAAAGAGATAAGCTCAACAGCTGATTGGTGGGGAGGGAGGGAAATATTTAAAAAATTACATCCGCAGTCCTATTTAATCAGGAAAAGAAAACAATCAGTTTAAACTGTAAATGAACTTGCAGACAAAGGCACAGTCAGCAGGTTAAACAAGGGAAGAGCTCAGCTCCTGGCTAGCTCAGGCAGATCAAGATCAGAGATAAGCTAGCTCAATAGATGAGGTGCGGGAAGGAAGGAAGGAAAACAAATCAATCAGTTTAAAAATAAACCTCCTGTTCCCAAGATAGCTGGATCAAGAGGCTTCTTGCCACTAGGACAAATCGTTTCATTTCTGAAACAAAAAATGGTGTTTTGTTTCATTTCTTGATGTCATGATGTTTGCTGTTTCATTTCATTTGGTAACATTTCATAAGCTCATGAAACGATGAAACAGTGTATCATTTTTCAAAAAGTGCCTATCCATAATTAGAGATAGTCATCAATTTCTGCTAACAGCATACTAATTAGAGATGGACACAACTCAGAAAATGGCGATTCATTTTGGTTCTATGTCAATGTCAACAAATCAGAAAAAAATGAATTTATCTTTTCTGATGAACTGATGAATTGTTTCATACATTCATTTTTCACTCTAACACCCTCCAGGGCACCTAGAAAACACAAAATTTACAGGGAACCATCCCACAACTCTACTGTACAAGCCCACCATGTTTGGCGAAGATTGGGTTTCAGACGTCTGAATTATACACCCACAAAAATGCCCCCCTCGTGAAAGTTCCCTTTAACACTGGTTTGGGGAAAGCTAATTTTCACAAAACTGGAGATATGGCAGAGAAGTGTCACTGCAATGTTGGTGTCCCTAGGTAATGGTGCATTCTATAGTCCAACAAATCAATCACTCAATCAAAATTTTGTAAAATTTCATCAGTTTGTATTTTGGGAGAGATATCAATTATAGAGATGGGCACGACTTAGCGGTATTCCCGTTTCCGTTTCCGTTACTCGTTTCCGTTACTCTACGGAAACGGAAACGGGAATTACTCCGCCAGACTTCGAGCTCGAACCGACGAACGAACAATTTGGTCTGATTTGTCGTGCTCGTTACTTGCATCGCGCGATCGCGCGCGATGCCAAGCGGCACAGAAAAAAAAGTTTTTAAAAGTTAAAAAGCCCGGTTCCCGGCCAAAAAGCAGGCGGAAATATGCCTGCCGTGCCTCAGGGCACCTACCAGAGGGGTGGTTTCTGGAGGTCCCCGCCCGGCCTCCCCCCCTCCTCCGTCCTGGGATGCTCTGGTGTGGTGGTGGGTGGGACTTGCCCGCCGCAAAAAGCCCAGTCTCGCCGCCGGCCGCCAAAGCGCAACCAAGCGGCACGGGCGGCACAGGAAAAAACTTTTTTAAACTCTCCCCCGGGTCTCCCCCCCACCCATTCCCGGGCCAAAAAGCAGGCGGAAAATGCCCGCTTGACTAAGGGCACTCACTCAGTAGGGCACCTACCGGAGGGGGGTTTCTGGTCTGGAGGGGGGGTGTCCCGGCTTCCCCCCCTCCGTCCTGGGCTGCTCTGGTCTGGTGGGACTCGCCGCAGGCTCGCAAAAAGCCCACTCTCGCCGAGACGCCGACGGCCGCCGCAAACACAAGCGGCACGGACGGCGCAGGAAAAAACTTTTTTAAACTCTCCCCCGGGTCTCCCCCCCACCCATTCCCGGGCCAAAAAGCAGGCGGAAAATGCCCGCTTGACTAAGGGCACTCACTCAGTAGGGCACCTACCGGAGGGGGGGTTTCTGGTCTGGAGGGGGGTGTCCCGGCTTCCCCCGTCCTGGGCAGCCGGACTCGAGTCGCCTCGTCGCCATGCCATGCGGTGCGGGCGGGGGATCGAAAATGGGGCGGCGAATGCAATATTGTTTTTGAAATCGTGGTCCAAAAACACACAAGCACAACAGAAACACGCGGAAATGTATGAACTGCCAGATTTTTCACAGTAGCAGTGGTTTTTTTCTTGCAACAAAATGTCTCTCCTCTCCTCCTGTGTCCTCCATTGATTTTATTTTATTTTATTTTATTTTTACACCTGCGCAGTGTGCAATGATGGGCTGGCCCAGTGGCCTGGCCAGCCATGTGGGAGGGGACGACCATGCAAATTTTTGGAGCCATCTCACCAATCGCATGGCCACTTGGCCACTGAGACTTCTGGGATGTGCCAAAAAGCCCCCTAAAACCTGCCCTAGCCCCCTAACCCCCTAACCCTAATCCTTGACTCCTTACCCATACGTCACAGACTGTCTTCTTAGTGGGTCAGAGAGGCACCCAGAGGTGCAACCCAATAGCCCACCATAACCTTACCCGTCATTAGCCTAACCCTAGCCCTAACCCTAATCCACCTTAGCCCATAGCCAGATCGACTTGCATTGCACTACACGCAAGTACGATTCCCTTCTTTGTGGGACATGGCAGGTGCGAGACAAGAGCCTTGTGTAGGGCAGGTATGACCCTATGACTCTCTCTCACTGGTCTCACTGCCTGCAAATGGTATGCATAACCATATGGTTGTGCATGCCATTTTGCAGCAGCAGCAGGTGAGGATGGGAGACCCCCATGTTGAGGGGTCTCTTGGAGCCTGCTGCTGCTGTCCCCTTTATAGCGGGCCGGCGGAGGCACCCACCCCACAGAGGTGCCTCCAGGAGCCCGCTACCCCCCCAAAAAAAACCAGTATAACGATAACGAAAAAAACGAAAAACGAAACGACTAATTTTTTCCGATTTTTCGCGAAAACGGAAACGAAACGACTCGGACCCTAGCCGAAAAAGAAAACGAAAACGAGGTTTTTTTCCTGAGTCGTGCCCATCTCTAATCAATTAGTGTGAATATGAATTAACCCATTGGCTATTTTTGAACAATCATGCAATTTGTTTTTTTAAAGTTGTGCCCATTTGGAATGCTAATGCTACAGAGAGCTCATGGAAGCAATCTTTCTGTGTTCTTTGAAATTAGTATTTAAAAGAATCTCTACTTAAATTCTGAAAACAAATCATTCAAAAAAGCAAGGTGAGCTGCATGATCCTGGAGATAAGAGAAGCTCTTGCCATGTCACTCAGATACCCACCTTACTTGAGGATGTCTATCTTCCTGACATGGGCTATCTCAAACATCTATTCCTGGACATAGGTAGCTGAATTTGTGGAAAAAACGAAATGCAGGAAATTGTGCCTTTATTTCATTTTTCAAAATTACATTTGGACTACATCATGAAGAGGTAAGTCACTAGGTTTGTGGGTTTGCTGTTGTCTTTGGTCTGCTCTGTATAACCGTGGGTTGCCTCCAAGAAGGCAACAAGGCTGGTGATGATTCTTCTCTCTCACCCCATGATAGCATGGTCCTCCTGATTTTAACCCTGATTTTAACCTATATAGTGAAGGTTGGGACAATTTTCTCCCAGAAGACCTTATTCTCTAACAAAATCCTCCTAGGGCAGTGTTGGCCAAAGTCGTCCCTCCAGATGTTCTGGACCACAACTCCCAGAATTCTGAGCCTGTATTCCCAATGACAAAGAATGGTGGGAGTTGTGGTCCAAAACATCTGGAGGGCCGAAGTTTGGCCACCTCTGTCCTAGGGGCTTCAGGCCAGACATGAGTGGGATAGGGGCCACAGATAAGCAGGACTAGAAGTTTTCTTCTCTCTCTTTTTCTATCTATTCCCAACCTCCAGTACCTCTATTAACATCAAAATTCCATACATTCCCCCCTTTCCCCTCTTCCCCCTCTTTACCACATGAGCATTCAGCTCATATTGTGAAGAAGATGTCTCAATTTCTGGTCCAGGCAGTCATGTTTTTATTTGCATATTGTTATTAACCTGCTTGTACCAAGAATTTCATCATCACATTTTTCACAAACTACATCAGACATCTGCAGGATTATATTGCCATAAATAATGGTGATGATAATTGGCCTGCTGCTTTGCTGGCATTAAGAAGCCATGAGAAATCCCACCCCAGTAATTCACAGGGCAAAGGTGATATGCATAAAGATATTGATCAACTGATTGTCAAATGCCGATCAGTGATTGTTGTTCTGCTTTTCTTCCTACATCCGAGCAGAACATTGCTGGAACATCATTGTTTCCAGCCTTTGGATCATCTTAGAACTAAGTAGGATATGAGGCACACTAAGTGGCTGATTTCAAGGTGCCCTTATTCAAGATTTAACAGGCATATGGAAGGCATATACTTGAGCCTCCCAGTGTTTCCTAATAACATGTGGAAAACATAGCCCTCCAGCTTTTGATTAGAGTGAAAATCCCATCATCCCTTGCTAGCATAGCCAACCATAAGATATGATGGGAGCCATAAACCACCAGCACTTGGAAGGTTGCACATTCCATGTCCCTTCTCTATCCCTTGATGCTGAGAGCAACACAATATGTGCACTCTGGAGGAAGGCCACAAATAGAGATCTTCTCTCTACATTCTAGGGCATTCATTGTGTCAAGGCCAGGACATGGGTGGCAACATGAAACAGGGAAGACCCCTGAGTCAGTGTGTTGGAACAGAGTCCGGGAGGCAAGGGCAACAGTAGCATGTGGGACTACTCATGCAGGATCAAACAAGAAGCAAGGCAGGAACTTGTGGGACACATAAGAGTCTTTGAAAGCAAGGCAGGAACCTTCAAGAGGACACAAGAGTCTTTGGAAGCAAGGCAGAAACTTGGCTTTCAGGAACAGTAGAGTGTAGGGCCAAGGCTTAACATTCACCAGGACACTTCATTTGCTGAGGCAAAGGGCAGTACTAAAGGAAGCCTGTACAGTGGTACCTTGTATAAAGGAATTAATTCGTTCCAAATGAAATTATGTTAAGCAAATTTTCCTTTATACAAATTCCCATAGGAATGCATTGAAAACGGAGTGATCCCATTTTTCTGTTGTACGGATTTTCCCCATAGGCGATTATGTTAAGCAAATTTTCCCTATCTCCAAAAAAATTTATGTTGTACAAATTTTATGTTATACAAGCTGTCTGTTATACAAGGGTCCACTGTATATACAGCTCTTCTAGGGCCCCCAGCTGCACCAAACAACTGCCCTTCACCTGTTCCCTGCAATCGTTGGCAAGAGGCTTCCCTGTGTCTGCCAATACATACAGGGTTCCTGCACCCCTGCCTTTGGTTATAAACATTTGTTTTACTGTTTTAATCAGAGATGGCATTTCGTTTCATTTTTCATTTTTTAAAAATAGTTTTTGGGTCGTTAAAAACAAAATGAATTTTTAAAAACAAATTCATTTCATTTTTTGTTTTTTTTCCTTTTTGATTTTTAATTTTTTTTAAAAAAAAAAAACAATTTAAACTTGCACCGCAGGCTGGGATGGAGCATTTTTAAAAATTTATGTATCGTGCCGACCAATTGGCCTGTGGTCCAGGTTGGTGCATTTAATAATTTTTAAAAATTATTTATTTTTACTTAACACAACAACCAGCTGACCTGCAGGCTGGGTTGGTGCTTTTCTATTATTAATTTTTATTCCCCCCCCCCGATCATGCCCAATCAGGTGGGAGAAAGGTCAGGCATTTAAAACTTTTTTTCCCGCCGAACCATCATGCTACAGCTGATCAGTTCAGTAGGAAAAAATCCTGCGGTCCCCCCCCTGCATTCCATGTTTTCCATGAGCAACAAAGCAAATGAAACGAAAATTTCCATTTCATTTCCTTTTTTTCTTTTTCTTTGATGGGTCTGTTCGTTATTCGTTTCATTCTGCAACAAAATGAATAACAAATAATAAAATGTATTAAAAATTCCCTTTGTGCCCATCTCTAGTTTTAATGCGTATGACAATGAGGGCTTGTAAACACTGGCATTATAGATGGGCCACATGTCCCCTCTGCTGCCACCACCAAAACTGGAATAATAATATAGTTCATATTTGAATCTAAAGGCACCAACCATTCATCTCTCATGTCTCTGCCTGGACCCGAGGGATGAATTAAAAGAAAACAAATATCGGGTTTGTTTACAAAATGTCAGTGTAGATCTTTGGTTAGAATGTTCATAACGTTCAGAAATGTTTCCCAGATCAGGGAAGGAAAGGACTTTAACAAGAAAAGTGATGTTTCTAAGATCAATGTAGAAGCAACATAGTTGGGGCCTTTTGTCAGAGTTTCAGAAAGTTACCACACCAGCAGTGGGACTTGAGGAGCTGCAGGCCAAAACAAGTAACTTTTCCAAGTTCTGCCTTTTCATACATTTAGAGAAAATATATACTATCCAAAAATATATACACTATCCAGAAGAGAAAATATATACTATCCAGAATACTATCCAGGAAAAAAAATACTCTTTTTGGTATCGTTTTTTTGTTGTTTCTTCATGATTTGAAATAAACAGGATGCCTACTGGACATGGACACAAATAGACGCTCCTCCTCTCTCTCTCTCTCTCACACACACACACACACTCACTCACACACACACACACACACACACACACACACACACACACACACACACACACACACACACACACACATTCTCTCTTTCTCTCTCCCTCTCTCTCTCTCTCTCGCCTGAATTCCAAACTCCTTTGGTTTCTCTTTAAGTTTTATATGGTCTGCTTAATAGGCATATGAAATGGAAAATAGATACAACTAAAATTAATGAATCCTATGGAAATATTTTCAGAATCCCATAAAGCTCTGCACTGCAGAGTTGATCCACAGATTGGTAAAAGGTTTTGTTTCGTGCATATTTTGCAGTTTTAGCAATCCACAATTATTGGGCTTTTGTAAAGCTAGGAACAGACCCGAAATGGCAGCTGCTGTGACAATAAAGGCAATAGTACGAATGTTAGCTCATTTGCAGTCAGTAATTGATATTGTCACTCATGAACAGTTGACAGCTGCTCTTTAGCAACTAGTGCTCCCTTTATTTTTCAGGCTTCATCATGAATGAATGCAGAACCCACGTATTTCAGATTTAAAGATTGTGTGCTGTGTTAATGAGAAAAAATCCAGGAGAAGCAAAAGAACAACAGTTCTTTCTTATCATTTTTGCAATAGAAGTGGGTTCCTTTTGAAGAGGGTTAGTGTCTAAACAGGATCCCTTGAGGTTAGGTGGAGCTGCAGTATGCCATTTGGTATAATTCTCACAACCATATATGATAGGGACCTCAAGGGACTCCTTCTGCTGTCAATTTCCAATATTCTGAAGCAGCTTAAAAAGTGATCCACTTCAAGATGTCGGCATATTGAACATTTTTCCTGTTCCTTGTGATGTGAAGCAAGGTTAATTCTTTTTACTCTGTTAGACTATTGCTGGTGTTCTGCATCATTTAGATTTTTTTAAAACAAAAAATCCTAACACAAAGATTTTCAAGGGGAATTTCAAGGGGATGTCAAAGGAGATAGAAATGCAGACAAAGTGTGTTGTCTGTATTGGGTGTGTAAAGGCACATCCTATTTCATCTGCAGAAGGTTTGTCAATCAAGACCTCAAACAAAGCAAAGAAAACAATGTTTTTATTTAATCTAAGTGATGCAGTATTTCAGTGATGGTCTAGCAGAGTAAAAGTAACAATAATTTCACCTTCCCTACAACTCCGCCATGAAATAGGGAAGGGTTCAATTTGCTGATATCCTGAAGTTGTTCACTTAGTAAGCTACTTAAAGATATCAGGAATAGATGGGCACGACTCAAAAAAATGGTGTTTCATTTGTCGTTTGTCGTTTGGGGGGTCCGTTTCGGTTCATTTTTGTTTTTTGTGAATTTATTTGCAAAAAAAATCGTTTTTAATTTCGTTACGTAATGAAATGTAAAAACAAAAGCGAAAATGAAAAATTGCTGTTTCGTTAGCATTCATTACAGTTCAATGTATTTGCCGGAACGAAAACAAAACGCACAACAAAATTTCTGGTGTTTCGGTTCATTTCGTTTCATTTTGGAGACAAAATTCATTTTTTGTTTCGTTACATAATGAAATAAAAAACAAAAATAAAAACGAAAAATTGCTCGTTTCGTGCCCATCTCTAATCAGGAACTAACAGTGGAAGGAGACTTCATATATTAAAACTTGCTCCTTGGTTTGTTCCCAGCAATCACACACACAGGATATAATGAAAGTTAATGAAAACTGAATAAAATAAAATAAAAATACAAGGTCCTGTGTCAGGGCTCATACATATTGGCATTAAGAACTGCTGTTGAAATGTGTTTGCTGAAATAAACTTGTTTTTAAAAACCCTGGCTACAAAACACAGAAATCCCTTGGTTTGACATATGTGAATACCTCTGTCAGTATAAACAGCATCTTTTGTCTTTTCCTGGGTGCCTCCCAAAACCACTTGCTGCTTCTACTGTGTGTTTGTTTTTCATTTTTCATTTTCCCCCCTAAGTGTAATAGTGATAGTCTGACTTGATAGTGGAAAATTTACAAATAAGCAGAGAGAGAAGGGTAGAAAGTGCAGAATTTAAAAAAATAAATAAATTTAAAAGCCTGCAGCAGAAACAGCGATTGAGGGCAGCAGCCAGGGAAAGGGCAGGCAGGCACAAGATAAACCTGATGCAACTTTTCTCAACAGATTGCAACATTGAACATGCTGGTTAAGGAAAGAATTTGAAATCTCATGTGTAGCTTCCCAAAGTGGTTTTAAGCCCTTACTTTATATTGAAGTTATAATGTTCAAAGTGAATGTGCAGAGTGATACAATGGCTACATGAGTGTAAATGGATTTAAAACATCTCAGAGCTGAATCAGATACAAACGAGCAGTATGGCTGAGCCCACGGTCAAAGAAGGACATTGGTGAAGGCATCCATGGGCAATTCACTTTTAAGAAGCCCTCTAAAGGTTTTGAGGAAGTTTATTCCATGAAGATGGTGCTACCACGCAAACACCCTATTCCAGGTTGATTTTTTTAAAATAAGGTTTCCTCAGGGGTGGCGGGGGGAAGAGAACTCTCATTTGCTCCACTCAGGGCTTTCATTTTTGTGACAACCCAGGAAACCTCATTGATGCAAAGGATACTTTTGGCAAGGGTTCTCAATTCATCATGGCAAAACTCCAAATGCTGCTGAGAAAGAGAGAGAAATTAAGTGTTCTCCCTATCCCTGCTCTTCTCAGCTCTCAAGGGAAAACTATATGAAGAGAAAGATCACTGGAAGGCAGAGGCAATGGAAGAGTAAGACACAAGAAAAGTGTCTCTCATCAAGAGAATGATCTGAACTAAATTTGATTGCTTTCTGGGCTGCATCTCATTTTGCTCTAGTCTCAAAAGAATACTGTGTAAGACACTCGGAGATAAGAATCAAAGTCCCACTCATTTCAATAACAAAAAAAATATAATTGGCAACATAGGTTAGAAGCCTGTCTTCATTAATTAGTACGAGACACAAGGATGCTTTCATTTAATTAAATCTCAGACAAAACTCTCTCTCTGTGTAGCTGATCAAATACATATCACGTGATGCTAAAATATTCTCCTACAGAAAGAAGAGCTAAACTTTAAACTCTGGTATGTTTTGTGTGTGAAAAGGCATGAGACCACCCCATCCTCCATGAAGTATGCTTTTGTTTATCCTCCTAAAAGTAGTATGCTTGAACATTTAAAACATAAACCTATGGGGCTGAGAGCATTCCCAGTCTTCTTTTACCACAAGCATTTAAGAATACAAGGTTATTTTTTTAAAAAGATCCCACTGAATAACATGGCAAAAACTTTTGTTTGCATTATACCCGTGTTGCAATGAAGACAGGTATTTTGCTGCCTGTACCTTGTCAATTTATTTTCCTATTGATCATATTAGCCAGTGTTTCTCAACCTTGGGTCCCCAGACGTACTACAACTCCCAGAAGCTTTTACTACTAGCTACTAGAGATGGGCACAAAACAGAAAAATGGTGTTTCGGTTTTTCGTTTGTCATTGAGAGGTCTGTTTTGGTCCGTTTCCATTTGTCGGGGATTTTTTGAAAAATTTCGTTACCGTTTTTTGTTTTTTCATTTGTCATTTCTACCTGCTTTTTGCGTGATTTTTAAAGTATTTCCATGTGCAGGCATACCCCAATGCCCCAGACCAGAGGGAAAACACTAAAAAAAAAAGGATGCTGGCAGAGACACAGTATAGACTAGGTATGCAGGGAGGCTGCAAAGGCAGCGGCGGGCGTTGCCCTGGGTGCAAGGCAGCCGCAGAGTGACTGTACTGTGGGGCAAGGGAGAGTACTCACCGAGAGGTACGCAGCACGCACACACACAGGGAGACTGCACGACTGAAGCTAGAGTCGCAGCAGAGACAGCAATCCCACCCTAACTCCCACCACAGACTGCAAGGAGGACGGGGGCTGCCAGAGCTTTTTATGCCCTCTGGGGCTGCCAGACCTTCCCGCCTAGTCTACAACATGGGCATGCTATTGGTTGAACATGATCCCATCACATGGCTTGCCTCCATTTTGTGGCTGGTGGCGACATCCATTTTAAAGGGAAAAGAAAAATACATCACGATGGGAGAAGACAACAACAAACGTTTTAAGGACCCCAACCCCCCTGGTAAGTATTATCAGACAATATAAATAATTATTGCTGCATTTTTATGGATGTCCAGGGCATTTTTTAACATTTAAAACAGCTCATTTCATTGCGTGTCGCCATTAACGGAAATGAAACATAACGACCACAATTTTCATGGTTCTGTTCGTTTTGTTGCATTTTCAGCACCATTTTCGTTTGTCGTTTCATTACGTAACGGAAATGACAAATGGTAACGGAAACGAAAATTTCGCCGCTCCGTGCCCATGTCTACTAGCTACCCTAGCCAGGACTTCAGGGAGTTTCCAAGCACTGAACATGTATCTGTGTGTTCGTATCTGTCATCAGCTGCCCCGAATATCTGCCTCATAGTGCATCCTAAACAGTTTCTCAACAGTGCCTTCCTGTCCATGTTAGAATGAGAGCTATGAAATATTGAACATCAAAATGTGTCACTCTGCACGCCTTCTTGTTCCATAAGGCATGAAGGGCCGAAGCACATGGACGTACTGACCCTCTCACTAGTCACTTCCCTCACACCAGGCCTTTTGTTGTTCTGATGCTACAGCCGCTTCACGCACAACCATCTTGTGAGCTGCTAAACCCTGGTACCACCTGTGAAAAGACAGAGGTGGGTGGACAGATAGTGAAGTCACAATGCATGATAAAACTCACATTTTCTCTTCCTCTAGTGCACCATGTGGGCCTTCTACTGGCATGTGCTTGGTTATTCTAGGGGAGGGGGAGCACACTGGACTAGGTAGGCCTTTGATCTGATCCAACATAGCTTTTCCCACACATTTATGATTCTTTTCAGACCCCCTGGAGTGCCAGTAGGATGAAGCACTGGGTGTTTGATCGTCAAGCCTGAACTATCTCTGGAGGCAAATCTGAGGCTACCCTCTTTTAGGCCCATCATGAGAAGGCAAGATTCTCTGGAAAGGATAGGAAGGCAGTAGGAAAAGAAGGGGTGCCGATTGTGAGATAGAACAACTCCCTAAAGAAAGCCACAGGGTGGAATTTACAAAAGCTGAGCAGGGCAGCCAAGGGCAGGACATCTTGGAGACGGGTCACTCACAGGATAACCATATGTTGAAGGCAACATGGCGGGACATAACAACACCAATAATTTGTAAATAATTTGTTCCTTTGGGAAAGTCGGGTGGAATATAAATGGAAATAATAAAATAAATAATAATAAATAAATTAGGCAAAGATAAATAATATAATGGAGGCAATACATTGCCAGCCTATTTACTATAATGCCATACTATGCATGGTAATAAGGATGCTTGTGGGATTACTTATGGGTAAATATATATCACTGCATACTTTTCAGGCTAGTTTGCTTTTAGCCAGTTTCATAGCTATAGGAACTACTGCTTCAATTGACATTCTACCTTATCTCTTAAATTATGGGGGTTCATGGCCTCTACATCTCTATTTGAGGGGATTTGTCCCACAACCACGGATTTGGCAAAATGTATTGCATCACCATCTGTCTTAAAGATGTAAGAGAAAAAGATTTCAAAAGGGCCTCAGTTTTATTTAACTCTAAACCTGTGGAGTGGTTTAGAGTTAAATTCCTGCTTGGCCCTAAAAGCGATCAGGAGGCTCACTTTAGCCAAAAGGGAAGACCAGCATCGGAAAAGCCAGTGTTACAGTGAAACTAGCCTCTTAAGGCTTCTATCCTTCCCTCCAGTTCTGCATGCAGCATGAGGCAATTGCATTGTGTAACATGTCCCCTCCTCTATCACTGGAACTATGCATTGTATATCTCAGTGGTTCCGGATCTTGGGTCCCCATATGTTCTTGGACTGCCACTGCCAGAAATCCTAGCCTGTACAGCCAGTGGTGAAGGCTTCTGGGAGTTGTAGTCCAAGAACTTTTAGGGAACCGAGGGTGGGAACCACTGGGCTACCTGGTTTAGCTGCAAAGGTTTTAAAAGTCAACAACAGAGAAAGAATCTTCAAATCCAGCTGTGACAGAAGCTCATTAAGGACCTCTGCTTTAAAACAAAAATTCATAAGATTGTTAAACAGAAATAGCTGAAGTACAAGGGGAAATGTATACAGTGGTACCTCAACTTACGAATTTAATCCATTCCGAATGCATGCTCTTAAGTTGAACTACTTTTAAGTTAGTGTGCCTAACTACAAATTGAAAAAATAAGTTTAAAAAAAATAAAAAAATATTTGTAAGTCGAGCAGACCATATCTAAAATTTGTAAGGCGGCAGTTAAAATGCCAACAGTTTTCTGCTCTTAAGTCAAATTGCTCTTAAGTCGAGCTGTTCTTAAGTCAGGGTACCACAGTATATGTTTGTGTCAGCATTGCCTTGTGACATGGGGAATGGTGGGATCCAGATTGTTACAGGGACGAAGGAATTCCTTCCCCCCCTTTGGGAAAATCAGTGCGGTAAAGAAAACAAACAAACAAACAAACAAATTCCAGCAGGAAGGAAAAGGAACATGCTCACTCCTATCTAAGTAACTGAGAAGAGATTTTAAATCCTTCCTTGGATGAAATGCTATGGTTTCTGGTGGAACAGCAATTTTTGCTATAATTCATCAATTTTGGGTGTTTTAACAGAAAAGTTCTTTTTGGGAGAGGGAGAGGCCGAAAAGATTCTCTTTAATTAAAAGTAACAGAAAATCCCATTGGAACTATATAACAAAGGGCTGTGCCTCTTTGGATTTATCACAATCAGCATGTGGCAATGTTTCTCTACCTACAGTATAGACCTACTGGGCACGACTAAAAAAAAAAGGTGTTTCGTTTGTCATTTAGGGGTCCGTTTTGGTTCGTTTTCATTTTTCATGGATTTTTTTTGCAAAATTTTCATTTTTGTTTCGTTACGTAATGAAACGAAAAAATGAAAACAAAAATGAAAAATTGCTGTTTCGTTAGCATTCTTTTCAGTTCAATCTATTTGCCGCAACGAAAATGAAACACACGACAAAATTTCTGGTGTTTCGGGTCATTTCGTTTTGTTTTGAATTTTTTTTCATTTTCATTTTGTTACATAACGAAATGAAAAAACGAAAACGAAAATGAAAAATTGCTCATTTCGTGCCCATCTCTAGTAGCTATTGAATATGACAATTTTAAAACTGCAGAGCTTAAAGGAACCCAATAGATCATTGAAACCAGCCCTTGTTAAGGAGGCCACATGGGAAATTAAACCAGCCCTTGTTAAGGAGGCCACATGGGAAATTGGACTCCCAGTCTCTGGCTCCACAGCCAGAGGCCTAAGCCACTGACTGAGCTATCCAGCACTTCCGTATTTTTTTAGGCATAATTTTGATTATGTGGTCCTTTTTTTCTGCTCTCAGCAATATTTAATGGACAAATACAGTGATGTGGCTAAAGGTGCAATAGGCTCAGGCCTGTGATAGCTGCCTGGGAGTAGACTTCAGTAGAAATAACTAGCACCTTCTTCAAAATATTAGTTTGAATGGGCAGGAGCCTCTTTTCCATCCAAGTACCTTATGATACAGGGAGCTCATACTGTATAGCTCATTTGCTTGCCAGGCACCAGAACGAAGGGGTTTGTTACAGTTGCTGGTGTGGATTTTTGAGGCACACTTGAGCTGACAAAATAGGAAAAGACGGACCACTTGACCTTTGGAGTGAGCCAGCTTCTCATTTGGAAATAGGAAAATGATGAGCAAACTGTAAGAAAGCTGCTGTGGGAAATGGGTCAGGAGTGGATTACCACATGTGACATAGTTTTGCATTTCCACAGATTTTTCTATAGTATGGCAGGCTGGCATGACTGGTGACCCACTAAATGGAATACTGCTCACAGTCACATAGAGAAGCTTGATAAATACTGTATATGAAAGTATATATTGGGACCACAAAGCACAGCATCCAGACCAGAATCAAAGAACATAAAAGACACTGCAGACTAAAACAAACAAACAGAAAAATCATCAATAGCTAAACACACCCTTAAACAAACTGGACATGAAAACCTCTTCCAGGACACAGAGGTACTGGACAACACTATCAATCACTACGTCAGACTGCATGTGGAAGCCATTGAAATCCACAAATATAAGCACAGATTCAACAAAAAAAGAAGAAAGTCTAAAAATCAACAAAGCCTGGCTTCCAGTACTAAAAGCTGCAGAGTACAAAAGATCAAAGATCAATGTTTCTCCACCCACCCACAAGTAAAGGTGAACAGTTCAAACAATGGAACAGTTAACAACACCCATCAAGGATCAATTGCTACCCCTAATTGCATTGCAACTTCTTAAGCCCTTCATCACAATACAATGACTAACACCTATATTCCTGCATAGGACAAGTTTTCTCTTTCCCACAACTTAAAAAACCCCAGTCTCACTCACTTTATAACGCAGAGCACAAAGAGAACTCCTGGTTCCCTGAGATCCTTGCCCTCTGAAGATGCTAGCCACAGAGTCTGGTGACACGTCAGGAACAAAAACTTCCAGAACACGGCCAAACAGCCTGAAAAAAATCACAACAACTATAGGAAAACTACTGGCCCATGATTGTTTTTCTTAGTAACCGTTCTCTCCACAATTTTCACAGTATGGGAAAAAGTCAAATCTTAGAAAGTTCCTTTTAAAATGTAAGTTTTTACTGTGGAGTAAGCCAAGGTTCTTCTTGCTACTGTTCAGATGTGAATTCTGATTACAGTATTTTTCCATGTATAAGACTATATTTTTGTATAAAATTGTTAGACTGAACTCGATGGTCATCTTATACATGGAAGTAAGTCAAGGAGAGAACCATGTGGTTGCAAAACTGTGATTTGCATTGGAAAAGTGGGGGTTGACTTATACATGGCGGCATCCTTTAGATGTAAAAATGCAGTTTTACATGTGTGTCTATTGTTTCATTAAGCTATTATGTTTTTATTTCATTGGATTGTTTATCTATTGTATTGTAATTGGTTTGATTTTTTTTCAACTTTGTAAACCGCCCAGAGTAGCCATGTAGCTAGAGGATAAGGTAAAGGTAAAGGTTCCCCCCCCCACATGTGTGCTAATTGTGTCTGACTCTAGGGGCGGTGCCCATCTCCATTTTCAAGCCAAAGAGCCAGTGTTGTACAAGTCCGTGGCCATGTGGCCGGCATAGCCGAATACATTTCTGCACACAGAACACTGTTTACCTTCCTTTTTTTTAGGGCGGTACTCATTTATCTACTTGCATTTACATGCTTTCAAACTGCTAGGTTGGCAGGATCTGGGGTTAACAGCAGGAGCTCGCTCCACTGCGTGAGACCTTCAATTCCAACTGCCAAGCTGCTGACTTTGCAGCTGACAATTTCAGTACTCTAGCCCACTGAGCCACTAGAGGAAGCAGTATATAAATCTAATAAATAAATAAATAAATAAATAAATAAATAAATAAATAAATAAATAAATAAATAAAGAATAGTGCATTATTACACAACAGTGCTCACATCTGCAAGAAGAAATCACCTTTCACCACTGGTGATGCTTACATTGCTTGAGAAGTTAAAGCACAACACAGGTTGCTTGTGTCTTGTTTAACCATCAGCAATGATCCATGTTTGCTTTGTGTGCATACTTTTTTATTTAAGAAAACAGACACAACAGAGATTTTGTGCACATGGTAGAGATGTTGGGCAGGGAAAGGATGTTTGCCCCATTCTTGGTAGGAGGAAAAGAATTTTACAGAGCTTTAGATTTCCTCCTTAAGGTGCTGTGTCCTCCTCAAACAACCTAAATTAATGGAAACAGCATTTAGTGAATATTTCTTCCAACCACATTTTAGGCTATGGTGGTTTTTTTGTATGTGTGATTTCCATGTATGTAGCTGTGATTTGTTCCTAGCTCGTTTCTCCCTAAGTCAGGGATAAACCTTGGGGATGCTGCTCCATCCTAATGGGAAACTGGCAATTCTTTGCTCTGTCCCATATTTGCCCTGAATCTTAAATACGCTAATTCAGTCTTGGTTTTGCACATTTGTCCAAAGGCAATTTCACATCTCTCTACTCAGCCATGACAGTCACTGCCTGACCATGCGCCAATTCCTGTCTTGATGTTAACTTAGCATTCTTATGAGCAGGGGAAGGAAGGGGATTTGCCACTTCATAGAGAGGTAGGCTTTAAGAATGTAATAAAAGTAATTAAAATACTATATACTGGATTTCATATGCTTCTTCTTTTTTCTTTTTTCTTTTTTTTTTTTTTTGAGAGGCAAAATTTTGCATGCCCTTGGAGACAAATCAACAGAACAGTAAGAAAGTTTTTCCAAGTCCCAGATCAGCTCTTTTATTCCTCTTAATTTCAAACTGGGCAGAGCTGCCAGAATTCAGTACACAGCAGTCCCAGACAATGCTATCTGCAGAGGAACAATAACTGCTCGAGATATTATCAGTTGGATGAATGCACTCAATTTTAACTGTGCTGATGCGGAGAAAGAAAGAAAGAAAGAAAGAAAGAAAGAAAGAAAGAAAGAAAGA